>NW_004624760.1:21673903-21711822 GCF_000247695.1 Heterocephalus glaber | reverse complement strand
AATAGGGAAGGGTGGAGGGGGTGAAGGGAGGGCTAGGAATGGGGAAAAAATAAGAACCAAGATGCATTATGTAAAGGTACAATTCCCAATGAGGATGTAGTTGTGTTGTATACCTACAATGTACCAATAAAAGAATTTTTTTAAAAAAACAAAAAACCTGCTAATTCTGTCTCTAGAATGTTACCTGAAGGGCTGGGGGAAGGGTGTGGGTCAGTGGCAGGGCACTAGCCTACCACATATGAGGTGCTGGGTTCAAATCTCAGCACCACAAAGACAAAAAACAACAAAAAGCCCACCCCCCCCACCCAAGAAACAAAAAACCTTTTAGGTCACTGTGCATCAGATCAGATACAAAACAAAATCTAATCTTCCTACCATATGTGGAATCTGACCTTTCCAACCTCCAGCTGTCACCTGCCTTCCTCTTCCTCACCCGCTCCCACAGCCCTGCCCAGCTGCTCCCACCACAAAGTCTTTGTACACATCCTCACGTGGTTCCGTGGCTTTGACTTGTAAGGATCTTTCTTTGTACCTCTCAGGTCTCAGCCTCAGGAAGGGCTTCCCAACCATGCTCTCAAGTGGGTCCCTTCTGCTATTCTGTCTCAGACCCTTTCCTTCCTTCAAGCACTAACAGAATTTATAACTTGCTTTTTTTTTTTTTTTTGAGACAGGGTCTCACCTTCTCGTTCAGGCTGGCCTTGAACTATGTAGTGCAGCCTGGCCTTGAACTTGTGGCAATCCTCCTGGCTCAGCCACCAGAGTGCTGAGATTACAGACATGCACCATCACACCTGGCTGTTCCTGCTTTGTCTGTTTTCTTATCTGCCTCTCCCATTCTCTTTGCATATATTCAATAAAGTGACAAGTTATGGCCTGTCCTGCTGTATCTCCAGCACCCAGAACTGCACCTGGAGACAGAGCAGAGTTTCTCCAGAAATATCTGTAAATACAAAGCCTTTTTGGCCAGTGTGGTGGCCTATGCCTATAAATCCTAGCTACAGTATTTAGGAAGTTGAGGAAAGGGGATTACTAGTTCAAGGCCAGCCCAGGCAACTTAGTAAGACTGCCTCAAAGTAAAATTTTAAAAAGGGTTGGAATGTGGCTCAGTGGTATGGAGCTTGCCTTCCATGCACAAGCCCCTGGGTCTAACCCGTAGTACCATTAAAAAAAAAAAAAAAAAAGAGGTGGGGGGAGTCAGGGATGGTGGAACATGTCAGCACTCTAGAAGGGAGAAGCAAAGATCCTAAGACTGAAGTTTGAGCTGAGCCTGGGAAATTTAGCAACTCTGTGAGACCTGTCTCAAAATAAAAATTTAAAAATGGCCGAGGATGCAGATCAGTGCAAAGACCCTGGGTTCAGTTTCCAGTACTGTGGGGGGAAAAAACAGCCTTTTGGGTGGTGGCATCTTCAGCCGTCAGGAACTCCTTTACTCCTGGATTTTGATCCTCATTAATTCTTCTCTGGATCTAGGCTCAGAGTGGAACAGGAAATTCCAGGCAGCCTGGGAACACTGGCCAGTGGGGAAAACACCTTCCCATGGAACTGTGGCACAACTCAACTCTAAACCAGGGACACCAAGCTAGGCCTCAATCCTGTACCCAGCACTGCTGCTAGAGTCCTCAGGCTTCCCAAAGCTTCTTAGGATCCATATTCAACTGTTCTCCTCTTGCCCAATCCTCCAAGCGCCTCTCCAGGCCCCATCAAGTGTGCACAGGGACTCTTAGTTGCTGCCAAGCTGAAAGCACACCAGAGGAGAGAGCAAGGGCTGGAGAGGCCTCACAGCTGAGCAGGGCCACGCACAGGAAGCCTAGGGAGCTCCCCAGGAAGTGGCTGCAAGTGGGAGATGAGCACGGTAGCAGAAACCAGCCGAGGCACTGGGTCCCCACCAGCATGGGAGCAGGAAGAGGGCACGGTGCGCAGTTCTAAAAGCAATATTTACTTTGGTTTTCACTCCATCAAGGCCCTGGGAGCTTTCTCAAGTTCAGGTTCTTGGGTCCTGCACCCTCTCTCCATCATTCCTCCTTCAGCCACTTCAGCAGCTGAGGCGTGTAGTAGGTAATGATGATATCGGCACCTGTGTTGGGAGAGAAGCAGGAAGCAGGGGACAGGAGGAGCATCAGCTGTTGGCCACACCTTCTGGGAGATGGAGGCCAGGTGGGGAAGAAGACCACCATGGAGGGGCACAGCCTGTGGGGTTGCAGCTCTTGACCTTGGGTAAATAATTTTCCCTTTCGAGGCCTCAGTTTGCCAATGCATGAAATGCACAGTGAGGGAAACAGGAAACTGCCAATTCCCTTCCCATGCTGGTATGGGGAAGTCAAGACCCAGTCCTCCAATGAGACTTAATACTGGCACCTGGCTTCCTTGCTAAAGTCTTTTCTCTCCCTGCCCCATTAGCCTGGAACATCTGGAAATGCCGATTGAGCCTTAGACCCCCAGTGTCTCCCCACAGCTACCAGTAGTTTGCTTCCTGTTTCTATGGGGCTTTCCAGTAAGTGGGGATAGCCAGGGGTCTGCTGTTAAATTCCAGGCTTGGGAGCTTAAGGCTGGAGTCCACCCTGATGACCAGGATGGTGTGCTAGCTAACCAAACCTGCTCCCATTTATAGGGTGAAAGCATATGCAACTGCAGATATGATCTCAATTTTCAGGACAACCATGGACCAGGCATCTCACCCCTAGTTCATAAATGAGGACCCTGAGGTTGAGAGAAGTGGCTGGCTTAGGGTCTCACAACCAAAAAGTAATTGTCGCTCTTCCACATTGTACTTCCATGTCCCTTCCTCGTTCTGTATCTGTCTAGATACCAGGTGTGGGAGTTCAGGCTGTCTTGTGGCTGTTTCCTTATCTGGGCAAAGTACACCTCAGTCCCTGTGGCATAGGTCAAAACCCCACCCCTGCCTGCTTACCTGCTCTTCGGAAGGCAGTCATGGCCTCCAGCACAGCAGCCTTGAGATCAAACGCCCCAGCCTGGGCTCCGTGCCACAGCATGGCAAATTCTCCAGACACGTGGTATACAGCAAGGGGGCGCTCATGGTACTGGAGGGGGCAGTGATGGGCACAAAGGCTGAAGGGGAAGGCGGGTGTGCTCCGTGAGTGTCCCTTTCTCCCTCCCCAATCTGTGACTATCGTGAGTCCATCCTAAGTCACCTCTGCTAGTAGCCAAGCCCGATCTAGAACTGTTCACCCAGAGCTGTTTGAAGGCTCCGGCGAGCCTTGGCCCAGAAGGCGAGAACTCCTGTTTGGAGACAGACTGCTTCAAATGCTGAGGTTCCTCTCCCAGCCCTCTGAGCCCCCTTGTCTCTCTCTGTGCTCACCTTGTCCTTCACCTCCCGCACGATGTCCAGGTAGGGCATTCCTGGCTTCACCATCAGCATGTCAGCTCCCTCCTGTACATCCCGGTCCTAAAGGATGTGTGTAAAGTGTGGGCAGCACCCAGAGGTGGGAGGCAGAAGTGCGGGCTGCGGGGGGGCTCAGGCCCTGGTCACTCACCACTGCTCGGAGGGCCAGGCCCCGGGCTCCGGGGGGCAGCTGGTAGCAGCGGCGGTCTCCAAAAGCTGGGCTTGACTGAGCTGCATCCCTGTGAAGCAGAGTCTCAGGGTGGGCTCCAGCTTTGGGCTAATGGGCCTAGGATTTAAAAGCAGAACCTTGCCCAGCCCCACTTACCGGAAAGGCCCATAGAAACAGGAAGCAAATTTGGCACTATAGCTCATCACTGATACCTATGGGGAGACAATGAGGCTCAATTAGCATCTCCAGATGTCCCACGCTGAAGTGGAAAGGGGAAAGAACCTTGGCTAGGAAGCAGAGTGCCTGTACTCCAGTGTCCCTGGAGTGCTGGGCTTTGTCTTCCTCATCTGAGGTGCAGAGGTTGAAACAGGTCCCAAAGGCCTCATCTAGCACTATCCTCAGTTCTACAGTTCTTGGCACTTACAGGGATAGGGCTGCTCCATGCTTTCTCCTCCCCACCCCACAGCCCTCCCTGCACTCCCCACCCGTACCCTGTTGCCAAGTCCATGTGCCATCAGAGCTTCCTTGATGGCTCCCACGCGTCCATCCATCATGTCCGACGGGGCTACTACCTGACATCCTGAGGGGCAGAGGGGGGCCGTCAGAACTCTGGGACCCTACTACCCACCCATTCTGCCACCTCTTTTACCCAGAAATGCCCATCTGTGCTGGGGACTCACTCACCAGCCTTGGCATAGGCCAGTGCCACCTCTGCCAGCCGCTGGCGGCTCTCCTCAGCCCGGAATGCTCCATTCTCACCCAAGAGCCCTGCAAGGCAAGATGGCTGGGTGTTGGGGAGCTTCTTGGGCCCTGGCTGGTGCCCCCCAGGGAGAACAGGCAGTGGGTGTGAGTGGCAGCAGGGCTGGCAGGAGAGATCTCACCACAGTGACCATGGGAGGTGTAGGGGCACAAGCAGACGTCACAAGCCACCAGAAGGTTGGGAAAAGTCTTTCTCAACAGATGGATGGCCTCGACAGCTGGGGACTCCTCGGAGTCAGCTGCGGAGCCCCATTCATCCTAGAGGCAGGGAAAGGAGGACAAAGCAGTGTGCCTGTTACGTAAGTCTTCAGGAAGGCATGGTGGCTGGCATTGCAGAATACAGCCCTAGCTCCCTCCTTTTATCACTGTTGCAGCTCCTGGCTGAGAAAGTACAGAGGATCACCCCCATTTTCAGAAAAAAGATTGACTTACCCAGGCTGGGTATCTCAGCCCTATGTAGTACCTTTTTTTTTTTTTTTTTTCCCTGGGGATTGAACTCAGGACCTTGTGCTTTCGAAGCAGACAGTGGCACCACTGAGCTAAATCCCTGGCCCTGTAGTATCCTGATACTACTACGTGGGTACTATGTTAGGAACAAAGACTATGGCCATTCTGGCATGGCTCCCAGGGCCAGCACAAGGTGGGAACAAGGATGTGGTCAGTATGGAACCTTGGTCCACCCTTGCCCAGCCTCCCTTCTTAACCTTCCTGTGATTCTTCACCTTGGGAACTCTGCTGGGGACCCCAAAGATGAGGACACAACGCAGGCCATCTTCTACCAGAGGCCTCAGCATCTCTTCCAGCCGGTTCACACCGTACCTGGGAGGGGACAAGGAGAGGCATTGAAGGAAGGCAGGTTCTCTGGTCCCTCCATAACACGCTTCTGCTAAGAGCCAAGCTGCACGTAGTACCAGGAGGGCACAAGATCCACAGTGTGGGGGCAGGGAAGAGAAGGCCAAGGGAAAGCCAAGGCCACAAGCAGCAGAGCTATGGAATGGCTGTGGCAGGCTCCTCCTACTGAATTCCCAGCTCCAGTCCAGCTCCCCTGTCTGCAAGGGCACTCTAGTGATGGGTGCTCATTACTTCATAAGGCTGCCTCCTCTGCAGGCCACCAGCTTTGGTCCCGGGAACACCCTTCTCTCCACTGAGCTGAAGTTTGCCTCTCCGGATCTTCTATTTCCACCTGTGAAATCTCTCTCCTCCATCCCCTTGCCCTCCCCTCCACACTTCCTACCTGGCCACTCCTGGGAGGCTGGCGATGGGCTGGACATCATCGGGAACATCCCTGTAAGAGTCAGGGGGCAGGCATTGGCGGCTGTAGGGAGGGCTGGTGGTGAAGGGGTGACTGGGAGGGACGGCTGGGGGGCTGGGAAGGAATATGGGAGTGGAGAGGATAGGAGAGGGATGGGATCCAGTGTCTGGCTCCCCTGCCTGGCCAAGCCCAGGGCCTGAAATAGTAACAGGAACAAGAATAACAGTGACAATAAGACCAACTAAACTAAAAGAACAGTAACCACAGGAAGAAGGCAAGGAGTTAAGAACTTAAACTCTGAAGTCAGTAGGCCCGGGCTTCCTACTCAAGGTGCTTTTTCACTGGGTAGCTCTGGCCCAGCTGGATTATCTCTTTGGGCACCAGACCCTTCACCTGGATCTTTGATGGGTTCATTCATTCAACAAAAAACTACTGAGCACTTATGTGCCAGGTAATGTTCTAGGTACAGATGACATATTATCCCTGCCTTCATGGAGCTGACGTTCTAGGGGATAATATCTACTTCTTCCTCATAAAAATGTTGCCAGACTGAAGGAGATAATGTTGTACAGGTGCTTAGCATAGCAGCTGAGTATACAGTACTCATGATCATTGTTTTTTGTTTTGGTTTTTTTTTGGTACTGGGGATCGAACTCGGGTCCTTGAGCTTGCGCAGCAAGCAGTGACACCACTGAGCTAAATCCCCGGCCTCTTGATCATTGTTAATAAGCAACTCTTACATGGACACAATCACAGAGTATAATGGACAGAGTACCTTCTCTCCATTTTTGTTTTTTTTTTGAGACAGTGTCTATGTAGTTCAGGCTTGCCTTGAATTCACTATGTAGCTCAGGCTGGTCTCAAGCTTATGGCGATCCCCCTGCCTCAGCCTTCTGAGCAGTGGGATTCAAGGATATGGCTTCTGTTTGTGCTTTATCACAAAAGCTCAGAATATCAGACAAGAGTAATTCTTTTTAGTTTACAAATCGCATGACTAAGGTCTTTTCACCATTCCTAAGACTGCTATCCTTAGCCAGTAGGCCAATACCTTGAGTTTCCAGGTGACAGCTGAATTTAGCCCTTTCCCCTCAGCAATACTGAAGCTGCTCCAGGCACACACCTTCCCTGCCCTGGGCACATTACAGCCCTGGCCCATCCCCAGGGACTCACGTGACAAAGATGGGGTAGATGAGGTTGGAGGCACTGAGGGTGGTGGTGGCAGCCTGCCAGGTCCGAAGCAGAGGGTGGAAGTAGCCGCTGTGCAGAACAGACTGGGGCTTCATGGCGGGGCTTGGGACAGCCTGCTGGCTGAAGATAGGCTCCTGGGGCATCTGCTGTGTGCTTAGCTCTATTGGGGGGCAGGAGAACATGAGACATAGCACTTGTCCCCAGGAGATGGTCACAATGGGAAGACAGCTCCCCCAGGTCCCCCCCAACCTGTGGTTCACCCTGTTGTCTGTGACCAGTTAAGAAGAGAAATGCAAGGAAGCTTTTAAAAGCTTCTCCACAATTTGAATCTAATAATATAACATTTGGGCTTATAGTTTGCATGATTGCCATTTTATTTTATGGATTTATTTTAATTTTTAAATTTTTACTTTTTTTGGTACCAGGGATCAAACTCGGGTCCTTGTGCTTGCACAGCAGGCAGCGAAAACCACTGAGCTAAATCCCCGGCCCTTATGGATTTATTTTACTGGATGGAACCCAGGGGCTTCACACTGAACTTTATCTCCAACCCTTTTTAAAATTTTCTGTCTTAAGACAGGTTCTCTAAGTCACAAAGTTGCACAAGCTGGACCTAAAGTTGTGATGCTTCTGCCTCAGTCTCCCAGAGTACTGGGATTACAGGTGTGTGCCACAACATCCAGATTTTTATGACTGCTATTTTATTTTTAAATTTTATTATTTATTTTTGGACTTTTTTCTTTGCTTTTCTTTCTTTCTTTCTTTTATGTATTTATTTACTTTTTGGTACCAGGGATCAAACTTGGGACCTTGTGCTTGTGAGGCAGGCGGCAGAACCATTGAGCTAAATCCCCAGCCTCTTTTTCTTTTCTTTTCCACCCCATACTGGGAATTGAATTCAGGACTTTGTGGTGCCACTGAGCTAAATCCCCAGGGCCTATTTTGGGGTTTTTTTTGAAACAGGGTCTTGTGGTGCAGTTCAGGCTGGCCTTAAACTCACTATGTAGCCCAGGCTGGTCTCAAATTTATGGTGATCCTCCTTTCTCAGCCTCCCAAGTGCTAGGATTATAGGCATGTGCCACCATGCCTGGCTATGACTGCTATTTGAAAATATGATGCTGGGATATGTATGATAGCACATCCCTATAATCCCACCACTTGGGAGGCTGAGGCAGGGAAACCGCAAATTCAAAGCCAGTCTGGAAAACTTAGCAAGACCCTGTCTCAATGAATGAATGAATGCCCTGGAAATGTAGCTCAGTGGTAGAGAGCCCTGTGTTTGATTCTCAGTGGGGAAAAATGACAATTTTCTAATAATTTATTTTCATCAAATTTTATCAAAGAATCAATGGACCGGAAATAAAAGAATGAAAACAAAAGAACCAATCCTTCCTTCCCTATGAATACCTGGATAAGTGCTGACCTAGTCAACATTTAACTGTTTATTCCACGAGAAAAGTCCAGATGAGCAGAAGGAAAACTCCCAGCAAGTCCACCTCGAGCAAAGAGCACTTTGGTGCACGGATTTCCCACGAGGCACCACACACTCCAAGAGGACAAAGCAGCACATGGATGCCAGCCAGAGGGACACAAACGCACCCTTCTCCCAGAGTGGCCACTAAAGCTGTTGCGCAGCCAGGCAGAGCTTCGCCCTGCTGCTCTGCGGGGGCCTCTTGTGCTTCACCTTGCAGGCTAGGCTCTCTCCAAAGCCTCCCACAGCCAGGTCTACAGGTTTCTCCTTCCCTCTCCCGCCGAGGTTTTCTTCTTGCTCACACATCGCAACCTCTTACACAACAGGTCTTTGTGGACTGTCTTATCTCTCTCACCAGGAGAGGAGTCCACGGGGCAGGGTTTGGGGTGAGTTCATCTCTGGCTCCCCACCTCACTCTGCCCACATGTGGACTCTGGCACACAGTAAATATTTAATTACACAAAGTACAAGACAATAGGCCCTACATGCCAAATAAGTGATGTTTTTGTTTTTGAGAGTTTTGGTATGTAATTCAGGCTTAAACTCATGATATAGCCCAGACTGCAATCTTCCTGTCTCAGCCTCCCTAGGGCTGGGATTACAAGCATGCACCATCATGCCCCACTATAAGTGATACAAGATATAAGGTAGTAGGGAATTCACGTTTCTTGGTACCTTATGTGTACAAGGCTGTACTAGGCACTTTTACAGGTGACTTTGCCTCAAGTTGACATGTCAAACCCGTGAGACAGGTTGACAGTGCACCTCAGAGCAGAGGAGCCAGCCACATATGAGCCAAGGTACCAGTGTGCATTAGGATGGCAGGAGGGGCTTGCTAAAGACAGGGTTTGAATTTGGTCTTGCAGGATGCATGGGTTTGGCCTGGCAGGGCCAAAGGATAGTGTTCCCTCAAGAAAGAAAGGGGACAGAGGATGGCTCTGGGCTGTTCCAAGGACAGAGGAGGCAATGCAGGCACATGGACGATGGGAGGGGAGGAACAAGTGAGAGCAGACTGAAGCCAGGGAAGTTTCAGAGCAGGGAGTCAGGGAGCAGCCAGCTCAAAGCCTGGCTTTAGGAAGACAGATCTTGTGACTGAGCAGAGCAGAGCAGAAGCAGAGGAGCACAGAGGCTGCAGGGAGGAGGAGATGGGGATGGAAAAGGAAAGGCCATCGCAAAGCGGCCAAGAGTCTCCACAGCAGAGACAGGGACAGGGCAGGAAGAGGGTGGTGGGAAACCACCTTGGAGAAGAGGCAAGGGCTTCATTTCAGACATTTCCTTTTGCAGATGCCTGGTGGAACACTTAGTAACCAAGCAAGTAGAGGGGAAAAAGAGCCACAGAAAGTGAGGGCTGGCAGGCCCAAGTGCAATTAATTGCTCCTTGTACACATAAAGACCTTAACCCAGAGGGAGCAGGGACTTATCAAAGTCATACAGCACATCAGAAAGTAAAACAGTAGGACTAGAACCCTGGGGATCCTTCAGTGTGCTGGTGCTGTCCTTCGGTCCCCTCTCTGGCCCCTTCAGCTTCCTTCCAACCAACTCAGGGGCCTATCTTATCCCATCTTCCTCCTTGTTGGGCTCTGGATTATCAGGAGCCACGGAGAGACTCACCCTACCCCCACACCCCTGGGTGGGCCAGCCTTATCACCCACACAGGAGCGGGCCAGGCCTCCGAGAGGCATTGAAACTCCCAATCACTCAACAGATATGAGGTCCTGTTTGCCCATCTTGTGCAAGATTCTGCTCTTATTCTGCCAGGAGTTAACTCAGCTAAGAGGGGTTAAGTAACTTGCCCAAGACCACACACTAGTTAGTGACCAAACCAGAATTGCAATTTGTTCTAGACTCCAAATTCAGGGTTTTATGTACTGTTCTCCATATTACTGGTAAACACCTGATTCAATAGGTATCTATCTCTATTCTCTGCTGTGGGTGCTGGAGAGACAGAAGAAACAGAAAAACATACTGAGTTTATTAGAAGTCAGACTCTGCAATTAGTGTACATATTTAAATCGTCCTAACTTTCAGTGATCAGGAAATGGAAGCCCAGAGGGTTATGTGACTTCCTCAGGGTCATTCTGGAGAGTCAACAAATTCTGAAGCCCGGTCCACATGTCTGATTCATCTGCCCGAGGACAATCTTTGTAACAGGCCTCTGGCTTCTGGAATCCTTAGCTGCATTCCACTGGCCTCAACTCCTCCTCTCCCTGAGGCAGCAACTATTATTTTCTATCATAAGAAACTGGCAGGGTCACCTTTGAGCGGGTTTTCCTCAGCAGTCTGGGAGAGGCATGGAGGTAAGTGTGTGGGGCTCACAAGAGCAGTTCCACTTTGATACGGTTTGTTATTTTGAGTCAGAGAGAGATTTGATTGCAAAATTTGACTGAGATTTGATCGTGTCAGTGCTAGAAGAATTAAAAAGTTGAAATCACCCATCCTATGTAATCTTTTACATCTTAATGTGGACAGTGGGGTGCCTCAGAGAGGCCACAGGACTTAGCAATGTTACACAGCAAGTGAAGTCCAGAGCTAGGAACTGAGCCTGAGGCTCTTGGCTTCCAGCCCAGTGCACTGTGACCTTCGCCAGTCAGTGGGTTACAACAGGCGCTTAATAAACACCTGCACAGTAGGAAAAGCCCCAGAGGCACATCTCTGTTTTGCAGGGCCAAATCCAGGCCAGGGTCTTGCTTTCTGAGAACTCTCTCGGAGTTTGGAAGATTTCCACATGATGGGAGAGCACCTCTTCCAAATTAAAGGAGCTTGTAAACCTCATCTTAAATTTTACATTGCAACCTTACAAGGAAAAGCGACCACGAGGTCCAGCATATCTGCTCACTGCATTAGAACAGGTTAGCTTTGCTAGCAAGCAGTATAGGGTGGTATAGAAAGCACCATGTTTCAGGGTTGGTCCTGGGGCTGGTCTGTGCTTTGCTCTGTGACTTTGGGCAAGGCTGGTGACCTTTCAGAGCCTTCACTTCATAATATATGAAGTGGGCTGATACTATCAAATTTGCAAGGCTGTGGAGATTAGAGACAGGGATGAGGGTATGGGTCTGGCACCAAGTAGCCATACATTAAACCTGTAGCTACTTTTATGAGTATTTTGAGAAGGGCTGAGCTGCAATGAGATCTCTAGGCATAGCACCATGCATCTTGAATGAAATACCCAAAGAAGACATTTGTTCAATTCCTGTGGGTTGGAACACAGATGCCAGAGTAGAAGGGAGGGCCAGGTGCTGTGGGAGGAATCTGTGTCTCTGGGAGTCAAGGACAGCTTCATGGAAGAAGGACAGCTTTTCAGGTTGATTGTGAGGGG
This sequence comes from Heterocephalus glaber, assembly GCF_000247695.1. Next base: position 21,700,327 of record NW_004624760.1, on the reverse strand, counting down.
CAACACACTTAACCTGGAAGTGACCTAACTTGGACCCTGACAGCTGCCACCAGGAGGGGCAGAGGAAGATCTGCAGGGCTCAAGGCTTCCAGGCTGTGTTCCACTGAGATTCCAGAGGCTGAGCTCTTGGCACAGAGTGTGGGGAGCTGGTGCCAGGTTTGGCAGGCTCTGCACTGACTGGAGAGCAAGCAGGCAGAAGGGCCAGCTAGGCAGAAGGTCCAGCTTGAGAAATCCAGAGCCCCAGGAGGGCCCAGGACGTCAGCTATCAGGCAGTTCTGAAAAGGGACTGACTGGCTGCCTGTTCATTAAGCTGTATTTCCTGAATATCTACTTTGTGTCCGCCCTCCTGTAGCAGTGCTAGATACAGGATTAGAGAAGAATGAGGTTGTGGTGGTGGTTGGTGCATGCCTGTAATTCCAGCACTCTGGAAGGCTGAGGAAGGAAGACCACAAATTTGAGCCAGCCAGGGCAACTCAGTGACTTAGATGGTCTCAGAATAAAAAATTTAAAAAGAGCTAGAGATGTAATTCAGTACAAAAGCCCTGGGTTCATTCCCCAGCACTGCAAAAGTAAATAAAAGAAATAAAAGAATGAGAACACAGCCTGGTCTGAAGGTTTTTGAAGACCCATGTTCTGCTGGGCTTAGCCATTTGGAGCTAGGCCAGGCTACCTTTTCTAAGATTCCTAGAACATGGTGGCTAAGAGGCATCTTAAAGCTTGCTGATTACATGAATGAAACAACAATGAAAGCGGGCATCGTGCAGCACGGCAGTTTCAAATCTGAGCTTGAATTCAGGTCTGCAGCACCCCACTCCTCAAGGTCCACCATGGTCCTAGTACTGTAAGGATAGATTTCAAAATTTCTTTCCAGCAGATGTGAGCTTAACAGCTCCAGATGAAGGAGTGAGGGGGAGAGAAGTAGACTTGTGACTAGATCTGGGCGCCCCGGTAGCAGGGTGGTTAAGTGTGCGGGATCTGAAGTCTGACAGATGCGGGCACAAATCCTGGTTCTGTCACTCACTTTCGAGCCGTGTGACCTCAGTCTCCTCAGCTGGTAAAAGGAGATCTGAACCGACCTCAATGGGCTGTTGTAAGGACTGAATGGCCAAGGCTTGCAGCGCCGAGCACCAGCGGGTCTTATTGTTCCCGCCTCCCTCCTGGAGGGCATCCCTGGCTCTGCACTTACGCAGCTGCCTCGCGGTCTTCGGAGGGTGGGCTCAGGAAGGAGACACGGAGCCCGGACTCGGGCCTCCAAAGCCGGCCGTCAAAAGATCGTCTCGCCTACACAGGCGCCCGTGCGAACACGGCCCCCCTCTACAGCGCCAGCGCTCCAGGCGCACAGCACAATCTGGGGACCAGGGACTCTGGGTGCAATAGCCCCGCTTCACCTGGAGCCACCATCCAAGCCCGCCGCCTCCTGGAGTCCGGCCCCACTCACCTGCCTCTCTACCAGCTCCGTGCCGCTGCTCTAGCAGCCGCCGGTCCCGCTTTCACAGCCTCCCGCTCTGGTCTCCCGAGCCGTGGGGGCGGGGAGGCTCACCCGGAAGCAGCTCCCCCACGGGTGCAGGCCCCGCCCCCGAGGGCATTCTCCAAGCGCTGGTCAGCTTGGCTGCGGCCAGGGTCTGGCAGTGTCTGTCTGATTAGAGGCCTGGCCAATCAAGTGTGCAGAGGGGCTGGAGAGACCCTACGTGGGGGCGCAGGAATCGCGCGGGAGGGGACCTTGCCTGTGAACCTGTCTGGGGCTGGTACAGTCGGAGGTTTGCCCCTGGGTTCACTTTACAGTTCTCTTCCCAGCCCCCAGCAAACTGGGCGCCGGTTCATTTGCTGAAAGAACAATTGGATGTCGAGGCCGTTAGAACAACATCCCCGTGCCTCACACGATAGCTAAGTCCCTTTTGGCGGACTGAACATTTTAAAGTGGTTGAGTTCAGCACCAGACTGTCTTCCATGTTTTCACACAAGATCGATTCCAGCGAAATTAATTACCCAAGGCCTACTCTGCGTGGGAATTAAAAAAAAAATCTCTCCAAGTTTGACAGGACCTGACTATGATGTGTTCAGTGAGACCAAAGGTCTGAGGGGGCTTGGGGCAGAGTTATTTGTCGGCATGAGAGGGAGGGATCTGGTGAGGTTAACGGGGCCAGAAATGAGACAAAGCAAGATTGGTGGTTTCCAGGGCCTGGGTGGCCCAGGCAAGGGGAGTAACTGCTACATGAAGCACATGGGTCATTTAAAATGAGTAATTTTATGTTCTGTGAATTTCATCTCAATTTGCAAGGCCAGGCCAGCTACATAATTCAAGGCCAGTCTAGATTACATAGCAAAACCCTGTCTCAGAAAAACAAAAATAATCAAAAAACAAAAACAAAAAAATAAGACCAAATGACACTGAGACACAATCTCAGGTCTCATAAGTTTGTGGTAAGATCCTCACCAAGCATTTCTCTCTAAAGAGCCTTAATTTCCCATTGGTAAAAACAGGGGGCCAGACCTGAAAAGGAGTTTTTTGTGGGTTTTTTGGTACCGGGGATCGAAACGTCGGCGAAACCACTGAGCTAAATCCCCTACCCCTGAAAAGTAGTTTTTGAATGGGTTGACAGAACACTGCTAAATATTCCAGATCCACATCACAATCTCTGGGCATACAGGGCCATGCTTCAGAAAATATCGAAAGCATTAGCCTGGCTGGGGAAAACTGATGGATGATCTCAAAGATTATACCCAGCTGCTAAAATTCTGTAGTTTTGAGCAAGACATAATGGCACACATCTATAATACCAACAGTTGGGAGGCTGAGGCAAGAGGATTGCTGCAAGTTTGAGACCAGAGTGGGCTACATATAGTGAGTTCAAGACCAGTGTGGGATACATAGCAAGACCCTGTCTCAAACACCCAAAAAACCCAACAAAAAATAGTACTTTTAAATTATAGTCACCTCCCTGAGGAAATGTATTTTTCTTTTTCTTTTCTTTTTTACAGAATTGTGGATTGGACCCAGGGCCTTTGCACTGACCTATGAGGTATGATCAGTGTGTATTTAAATAGAAAAGAAATTATTACAGCAAAGACACATTGCCATTAATTCCCCTTGCTTCTAATGGAGTCACTCTGTCATTCTTGCCACTTTCCGCAGCAGTTCTGGAAGTCCTTTTATTGACTGACTTTAATTGCCTGGTCGTGCCTGCCTTGATGCCTTGATGTCAAAAAATTTACCTTTTATGGTCATTTTGACTTTGAGCAAGAGCCAGAAGTCACACAGGGTCATATCCGGTGAACAAGGTGGATAAGGACACTGTAATATTTTTAGAAGCTTGATTTTCCATTGGATGGCATCCACAGCATCATTCACTGTAGTTCTGATCACACACTCACCAAAGAGAACTTGCAGAACTGCTTCAGAAAGTAGCAAGAATGATGGGTATATCTGAAGCAAGGGGGAATATTTTAAGGGGAATTAATGGCAATGTGTCTGTTACTGTAATATTTTAAACGTTCACTGTATTTTTGGTCACCCCTTGTACATCTTCAGCCATTTTTATTTTTGAGGCACAATTTTGCTAAATTGCCAAGGCTGGGCTCAAATGTACAATCCTATAGACTTCTGGGATTACAGGTGTGTACTACCATACCCAATAGGAAACATCTTTTTTCTTAGGAAGTTACATTTTGGGCATTAATAGGGTAAGATGAACTCAAATCATAAAGAAGGTAATTTTTTTGGGATCCATTCTTTTTTGTTTTTTTGCTACCGGGGATCAAACTCAGGTCCTTGCATTTGTGCAGTGGGCGGTAAAACCACTGAGCTAAATCCCCGGCCCCTTGTTTTGTTTTTTGAGACAGGGTCTTGCTGTGCAGTTCAAGCTGGCTTTGAACTAGAAGTGATCCTCCTGCCTCAGCCTCCCGAGTACTGGGATTACAGGTGTGCCCTACCATGCCTGGCTTTTTTTGGATCCATTCTCCATTGGAATGTATAGTCTTATTTTGGAAAGTAGATTAAAATGGATGATAGGATGAGCCTTCCTTTGAAGGTTTTAAATAACAAGGTTAAGTATGGATTGGATTTCACAAGCAACAGGGAGGGACTGTAATACAGCTGTGTTCCAGGAAGATCCACTTGGCAAGCAGAACACAGGCGTAGCTAGGGGAAGTAGAGATGAGGCAGGAAACTGAGCTCAAAGGAAGCCACAGGAGTTCAGAAGGGCCTTGAGGACTTAGCCTACAGTGGTGCTCTTGGGAATTAAGAAAGGATGTTCCTGCTGTGGAGAAGGAAAAAACCATTAGATCAAGTGACCAGTGGGCTTGTATCTTTGTGAAATGTCACTTCTAAGTTTGATTTGAAGAAGCTATATAGACAGAAGGTAATATATAGTTGTGCTTAAGTGATAATGGAAGTAATAGAAGTACTGCTTCAGTGGGTTTACGAATTAATACTTAAAAGCAATGAGAACAACGCCATCACAGGACAGGCTCATTAAATGAAGGTGTGGACAATCTAGTACTACAGGCACCCAGAAGGCCAACCAGTCTTGCTGTGGTTGAATAGCAGCATCTGCTGGTCATTCAAGGTGATGCAGGATCCCATGTTTACAAAGGTCTGGCCCAGGCCACACCCCAAATACTGTGCAGGGCATTGATCAGTGGGTTCTCTCCAAAAGCATACTCTTTATCACTGCATAATTATGAGTCATCACTTTAAACAAGAAATGTTCTTTATTTGTACAAAGCACTATAATCTCAACAGTGGTCAGTCATTTATGAACAAACTTTTCATTGTATTCATTTAACCAGTTAACAGTGTCAAACTACACTGTACCACCTGTCAAATTCCAAGTGCTCCACTGAGACAAACAGGTGCCTGGAACACTGAACGGAAAGAGAAAAAGGATAGGAAAAGCCAACAGACACTTTAGAAGCAGTTCAAGGGAATGGTTGGGCTAGGGGGTTAGATTCTTGAGCGCCATCAGATCTTTCTCAATATCCAGAGGAGTTTCACAAAATCATTTTTAAGATATGGATTAAGGAACCAGGAACCTGCACTTTGGGACATTAAGTAGGTTCTCAGTTGCTAGACTTGCAGATGAAGTGAATTAAAGGGGGAGAGAGAGTGGGAATGGGAAGGAGAGGCAGAAAGAAATACAAAGCAAGAAGAGGGAACAAGTTGTGCTTAGACAAAGTGAAGCCTGGAAATTGACAGGAAAAAAACGAAAATCCATAGCCACAAGTCTGGGGAATGGACATAACAAGAGAAAGCCTGAGATTTTACACCTTCCAGGAGGTGACAAATCCTAAAGGTGTACAATGGCAGGGGTGAGATAACCTAAGGTCAAGCCGTCTGTTTTGTAAAACACCCTTGTTCCTCAACTTTCAATCTACATTGCTAATTTAAGAGCATACTGTGCCCAGAGCAGTCACCCAGCAGGTTAGATGCCTAAAGGCAATACAGAAGGGCCACAAGCCAAGAAGGTTTACAGAAACCAGAACTTAATTAATGCTACTGTCAAGTGAAGAAAGCATAAAATGGATTATCTTTAAAAAAAAAACAAAACAGTTCTGAGGGAATGCTGAGCTGCATACCTGGCCTCTTTTATCTTTTTTGGGGGGTGACAAGGTCTCATTGAGTTGCCCAAGTTGGGCTCAAAACTTGCAATTCTCCTGTCTCAGCCTTCTAAGTAGCTGGGATTACAGGCATGTAACACCATGCCCACCCCATTCTGACCATTCTCAGTGAGCTACTGTAAATCAAATATGGCTAACCATGATCAAAGCCCTAATTTTTCCTGAGCCTTCACTGCCTCTGTGATCTGGGAACACAGCAGGCAGCATGGAAGTTATTACTACTTTTTTGGAAGGGCAGGAAGACAGGAGCAAAAAAACTACATAACCATACACATAAGTAAACAAGATAAATCGCTTATTTAATTAGCTGTTCAGAATCCCTCTTGCCAAAAAGTAATAACCTTCAGCCTGATTAAACAAAAGAAGATTCTGCTACTCAGATGCTCTGAGTTGGTGAAACGCTGGTTTGATGATAATTATAGTCAGTTTTTATTGTGATCTTCCCAGGCACTTGTGCCTAAGACTACTTTGCCCAGCAGGGAAAAGCTTCACATAAACATGTACCATGTTTCAGAGTGGTAGCTCCCACAGTGCCAGTCTTCCCACCCTGTTAGTTGTCTACTTCATCCTCTTCATTCTGTTCTTCTTCTATCCTCTCTTCATCTTCATCGTTATCCTCATCTCTGCTCCTGTCTTGCTCTTCTGAATCTGTTTTTTTGTCTTTGTCCTTCTTCTTTTGTTCTGAAGCTTCTTTCTTGCCCTTCTGCTCCCGCCTATATGCTGTAAGGAAGGAGGGGGTTAGGAGGCAGGGCTGGAAGGGGGCACCAGACAACGCAGCAGCTAACTCCACTGTATAATTGGAAAAGCTGAGGCACAGAAGTAAGAGATCCGATGTGGGGCAAACTGAACTGGGTCGAGTCACAGCCAATAGTGGCTTCATGGACTTAAAAGATTCAAAGTGTAAAGTCTCAAGGCCGGATGAACAGGGATGACCGTCTTCTACATAGAAAACTGGAGGGACTGTTACCTTCCAGAGCTTCTTTTAATGGGGTAATGAACCGCTGGAACTCCATCTCTTCCATGGCTGAGAGCACATCACTGGCATTGAGTGTCTTGCGCTTCCCTTTCATCGCGAAGTTGTTGGCACTGAAAAAATAAGAGCAAAAGCCATTAGGGTTGTTAGACCCCCTTTTGCCTTGTGGTATTGGTGAGAAAAAATCATCTAAAGGTGGAGTGGGAAAGCCTACTGTCTTACATGCATAGCTTTTTGTCTTCTGTAGAACAAAAAGGCTGGGGCAGAGTTATTCTGTTGTTTTAATCTGTCTTACAACTTGTTAGAAGGGGAGAAAGGCTGTGAGTCTCTCCCCACTGATAGGACACAATTATTGGGGTCTGTGGGCTCCAGACCACGAACCCCGAGCCAAGGGGTTCCTCTGCGCCTCCCTTACTCCATTGCCGCGCTCACCAGGATGTGGCGTACAGCACAAAGACGCTAGCAGCGCGGGAGATGGCGCTCCGGGCCTCCTTGGAGATGTTGACACCATCCGGGAGCTGTGAGGAGAACTGGGATGTGGAAAGCTGCAGGCCCAGGACCCTCTTCCCTCCTGCCCTCTCGTCCACCCCCGGCCACCCGCCTGCCGGGGCAGCTCACTGCCTCTTTGATGATCCTGGTGATGACGGCATTGGGCAGGTTTAGGTCCTCGGGCCTCTCCGCCATTGCCGCCTAAGGGGCCTAAGGCTGCTCTGCCACAGGCCTTCTCTTCAGGATGCTACCTCGTCCAGACTTCCCGCGTCGCTACGATCTGACCCTCTGAGGCACCCGTCCTGCCCCACGTTGCCCACACTGTGTCCCACAGTGCCCCGCGCGTCATAGCCTTCTTCTTGTACCCAGCCCCGCCTCCTCAAGTCGCCGGTGAGTCTAAACTTTCCTTGGTGCAATGGTTTTGGCCCGCCGGGGCTTCCGCCCGGTCCCACTGTGCCCCTACTTTCCTCCTTATGTTCGTTTCTCTGCTTTACGCCATTACTACGTCTGGCGTTTTCTCACCAAATGAAGTATGACTCACTGAGGCTTCCGTCTGTTTCCCAGTTGCGCCACTGCTTGGAGACGGCGCGGTACAGCGGCTCGCGGCTCTCGGGGAAGTAAAGGAGTGGACTAAATTAGTTGGGCGTGGCGTGGCGGGGCGGGGGCGGGGCCCCTTCGAACGAGAGGTGGGGCTCACGTCCACCGGGCGCTGAGAGAGGTAAAATTACCAGCTTGGCTCCGAACCCTAGCGGTTTTCAATCCGTGCTGTTTCTGCGGTCCTGTTAGGTTGGCGTCTTCCACCTTTGTTTTGATTTTTTCCTTGTCCAAAATGCAAGGAATTTTTTTCTACTCTGGTGAATTCAATGTTCATATCTTTTCTCCCCTCATAACTTTATAATAATGGTATTTAAAGATGAGCGTTACCGAGGTTTTTGTTTTTGTTTTCTAGCGCGAATCATTTTGCTAACAGCGCTAATGCTGACATTGTCAAGATGTGCCTGATAAGACCTCGGGGCCCTTTTCGGGCTGGGTAGGTAACTAAAGGGCGAGAAGCAGCTGTTTTGTAAGGAAATGCAGCACCACATTCGCATTCAGAAACAACCCCTGTTAAAGCTGTATTTATAGTTCATTATATTTCTTTCCCTGTGGAAATCATTGTTAAGGTTTTGCAGTGGCGTTTTAAGTAGTATTTTTTGTTTGTTTTGGAGACAGGTTCTCACTGTGTAGGTTAGACTGGCCTTGAACTATTATGTAGCCCAGGCTTGCCTCAAACTCGCAGCGATCCTCATGCTTTAGCCTCCAGAGCGCTGGTATTATGGTGTGAGCCACCATGCCGAGGTTTACACTGTATTATTTTTATATTACATATGTAGAAATTCTCATTCCCGAGGAGCACTAATGCTGCTTTTTTTCCTTGAGACATGTTTTAAGACTCATTTTTTTCTACTGTGGATGGAAACATGGTTACAGAGAAATAGTTTCCTGTTAGAAAAACAACAGGACAGCCAGGTTTGGTGTTACACACCTGTAATTCTACCATTGGAGAGGCTGACACGGGAGGATCGCTGGGAGTTTGAGGCCCGCCTGGGCTACATAGTGAGTTCAAGGCCAGCCTGAACTGTATAGTGAAACCCTATCTCAAAAACACGAACAGAAAAACCCACAACAGGGCAAATATGGTAAATGGCAGCTGAAACTGCTAAAGTCAGAGACTGTTGCTTCTGGTGGGAGAACTTTGCACTTGGATAGAACAGGCCTAGTTTAAAGACATCAGAAGCTGCTCAGCTTCAGCAAGTTGCTTTGTCATTGAAACTGAGCCCAGGGTTGTCAGACATTTAGATCTCTATAAGAGGAGCCAGAAATTTGGAGTTTTGAAATTCTGGCTTAAAGTGCTGGCCAAACTGAACAAGTCAGGTAAGATGCAATCCTATGCCAATAGTTTGCTATCTTTGATCTAAATTAAAAGAGCAGGGAGTTTTAGCTGGTGGCACAAGCCTGTAATCCCAGGACTTCTTGAGGCTGAAGCAAGAAGATCACAAGTTCAAACCCAGCCTGGTCAATTTACAATTTAGCAAGACCCTGACTTAAAATAAAAGGCCTGGGATATAGTTCAGTGCAAAGACCCTGGTTTCAATCCCCAGTAGCATACCACACACACACACACACACACACACAAACAAACACACAAACTAAGATTGCTTGAGGCTGTTCTTCAGGCCCCAAACAGGTCCTCTCACACATAGTATTTGGTAGTCAATAAAGGTGTTTCATAGAAGAAAAAAAGAAATGGACATTGTTCCTAAAAGTTCATAGATGAAAAAAGAAATGGACAGTGTTCCTAAAAGTTATTAGAAGCCAGGTCTCTTGGTGCATGCCTGTAATCTCTGCACCCTAGGAGGCTGAGGCAGGAGGACTACAAATTCAAGTCCAGCCTGGGCAGTTTATTGACTTCGTGAGATCCTGTCTCAAAATAAAAAATAAATTTTTGTAAGGACTGAGAATGCAGCTTAGTGTGAATGCCCTGGATTCAATCCCCAGTAATATAGTAGTGGTGGTAGTAGGGTTAGAGAGAAGGTGGTAGTGATCATCTAAAACATCTTTAGAGAGGGGAAGATAATATTTATTGAGTACCTGTTATATATAAAAGTACCTTCTTCCCCTTAATAAGGCAAGAGACAGAGAGAGGGGAAGTACTGTAATGTGGCCAAGGCCATATAGGTGATAAATGAAAAGCTTAATGGTCTCTGGAACAGCTGCAAGTCTACTGATGTGGGGTTTGAACAAATCCATTGATTGCTGGTGGCTGTTTTATCTGTCTTCATAAGAATTATAGCATATTGAAAAAACGAAGTCTGTCTTCTAAAGGTTTGAGCTACCTAAAGCACTTCTGTGACGTGACTTAATTGGTTGTAATTTGATAAAGCTTTTCAGAGATTACTCCCTAATGATTAATGAATGGGAAAAAGAAAGGATGCCAATATTTATTTTGAACTATATGCCAGACCTTTTAATATCCATTAACTAATTTTTATATTGACTATGAAACAGGCTTATGCTCATTGTACATATAAGGACAATGAAACTTGGTTTATTTAAATCCCAGGTCATTCAGCTATTAAGTGGCCAATTAGGAGACCTGAAATCATTTTGCTTTCAGTCTTGCTATCTAACCTCATGGTGAGATGTTTTCATACTTACTTAGGCAATCAAGCTTTACTTACTTCTTAATTATCTTGTGTCCACCTTGTACCTATATAGGTTCAATAGAAATATTTTAAGATTTGAGTCCAAATTAAGGTCTGGACTGGATGGGTAATGTATAATTATACTCCCTAATTATGTGGCTATTGATTCTCAGAAAGCTGCAGGATTGGCCTTTGTCCTAAACTATTGGTAGCCATGCACTTGCCAGATGACAGCCAGTGGGATGAAGCCATCTGTGACTTGGCTGTTTGTCCGCATCCACAATGCTGGGCAGCTGTCCGTCGAATTGAAAGGGGCCATCCTCGAATCCTGAGCTCACCCTGCAAAACTCCCTTGGATGCTGAAGGTGAATTAGCTAGCTTCTGTCTTCTTTCTTAGGAGGTCCTTAAACTGTGTCTGTATGGCTCCCTTTCTCTAGGCAACAAGTTACATGTTTTCTTCTGATCTGTTTTCTCAGATAAACACCCAGTACTCACTATTGTCAACATCTCAGATTCCTGCTTCCAGGCCAAGAAACTTGCTCATCAACAATCACCAGAATTTGCCTTCACTAAAGTTCATTCTTTATTGTCTCGAGGTTCAAAGCTTGCCTCCAAATTTCAAGGTAGGTAAATTATCATGGTATCTTTCTTTAGTAGATTGTTGTCTCAGAATTCTAGGTTATGATTTCCCTTGTGACTTTGAAAACATGTATTAAAAAGAAAGTACTAAAAAAAAAAAAAAGAGAGTACTAATTCAGTTAAAGAAGTGATGAATAGATGTAGAGAAACAGAGCATTCCTGCCTGCTGTGTTCTAGGAGTTGATAATTTGGGGCTGTTTTAGTTTGCTAGGACTGCTGGAACAAAATACCAGAGATTTGGTGGCTTAAAACAATGAACTTCATTTTCCCACAATTCTGGAGGCTAGAAGTATGAGATCAAGTTGTCTGCAGGGTTGTTTTGATTTGAGCCCTCTCCTTGGCTTGTAGATACCTGTTATCTCCTTGTGTCTTCACATAATCTTCCCTTTGTGCATGTCCGTGACCCAATCTCATTTTATAAGCGTGCCAGTTATATTGGATTAGGGCCCAATCCTATGACCTCATTTTACCTTAATTATCTTTTTAAAGTCCCTCTCTCCAAATACTATCAAGTTTTCAGGAATTTAACAGATGAATGTTGGGGGAAGGAGACACAAGTCAGCCCCTACCAGGGGTATCTTATCACTTTCTGTAGGTCATCAGAAAACTGTCCACACATGCCATCCTTCTTATCTTTTATTTTCAGGTATGAAACTGTTTGTAAGCTCCCAGAGGCAGAAACAGTGGCTTTTCTTTTTGAATTTCCTAGGAAGTCAAGGCGCCGATCTTGCGGATACATGAAACTGTGGGGCAACTATCTCTAAAAAACTGAGACTTAAAATTTGGACCCTATTGCCTAGAATTCAAGTGGTAATAGTGATCCTTGGAATGGTTTATTTACTTCTGTTCCATGTAAGCAGTTCCTGTGGATTTTTCTTACCTAAAGATAGCATAGGAAAGAGTAGGACTACTTTCAGGGGTCTCTAGGACTTGAGTCCTGGGGAAATGGCAGTATCTTACAGCGAGGATCTGGTGTGCTTCACATTCATTTGCACACACGCACAACACACTTCCACCCCATCATGCCCTGGTGTGTAGTGTGCTGAGGGCTACCTCATCTAGTCAGCTCCTGCTTCCATGCCTTCTCTTTTAGTCTTCTTACTTTCTTACTTCATGTGTGGTTTTTGCAATGACTGCCTTTTTTTTTGCAGTGCTGGTGACTGAACCCAGGGCATCTCCCATGCTAGGCAAGTGCTCTACCACTCTACCATTATGGTACATCACCAGCCCTGCAGTGACTTACGAACTGCTCTTGCTGCCCTTTCCCCTCTAAACAGTCTGACAAATGATCAACTAATTATGCTTCAACAAATACTGTTTTGCTCATCTCCTTGCATAGAATGCCTCTTCCTTTACTAGAGAATAGTTCCATGCCTGCTCATTCTGGAGTTGTGGCCTCTTTACTACCTGACTCCTCTCTAGTCATAGAATCTTCTCATCTCTGATGCCAACTTTTCCTCTGAGCCAGACTTTTTTCTGATTGTTCTTTTCTGTCTCTGACATTTTCTCAGCCTTAAAGACCCTCTCACCTCTGCTCTGCTTCATTAAGTCCTTGGCATGGCCTATATGGCCATGTGAGAGCCTGCCTTCCCAGTGGATCTCATCTTGCATTTCTCCTATCCTTGTTCGATAGGTTCCAGCCATACCACTCTCTGTATTCCACATGTAGTTCTACTTCATGAATAGAGATCGTAGAACTACTCTTTCCTCTGAATGGTTTCCTCTAGATTAGAGCTTTCAACTCTGCACTATTAGCATTTTGAGTCATTCATTCTTTGTTGTGGGCACTGTCCAGTGCAGCGTTGGATGTTTCACTGCATCCTTGGAATGCAAGCAGTATCTCACCTGCAGTTGGGACAACCACCAAAATGCCTCCAGACATTTCCAGATGTCCCCTAGAGGCAAAATAAAAGTTGATTTTGCCTAGAGATCTTCTGTGACCACCCTGTATGAAATTTCCCTACACCTCTGCCATCATCCAACCTTGCTTCTTTTTTCTTAATTCTTTTCTGAAGTGTTCCTTGATTTGCTTGCCTCCCTTTACTGGAATGTCAGTTCTGAGAGCAGGAACCATGGTTTTTTTGTTGTTGTTGTTGTTCACTGCTGTGTCTCTTGTGTCTTCGGTAGTGTGTGGCATAAAATAGAAGCTCACTAAATATTGGTGAATGGATGAATATGTTCTCATCTGTGTCAGGGTTGAGTTTTCTCACTTACTGCTGGCCCTGGGTGCTCACTCTTCCAAACTAACCTAGCACTCATTGTCCCTAGTAGGCTTATGGATATTTTTATGCCTGTGTCCTGTTTGCTCAACTGGATTTTAAAGCCCTTAGAAGGCGAGAGTCATGACATGATATCATTTGTTTAATTGCAACTTGTGACTTGGTGAGACCCTGTCTCAAAAAAAAAAAAGGGCTGGGTAGAGAGATAGCTCAGTGTGAAGGTCCTGGGTTCAATGCCAGTACTACAAAAAAAAAACCCCAAACAACCAAACAACAACAACCCCCGCCCCCCAACAACAAAACAAGACAAAAAACCTAAACTCAAAACCCCACATTTATAAACCTGTGTCCTATTATCTTGTGTAGGATACAGCCTTCATCCTTGAGGGACTTTCAGCTTAGTTGGGGAGGCAAAGAAGTCAGCAGGCAGGGACATTTAGGATAACGAGTGTCATGAGTGGACTGGTGCCTGGGTGTGTGAAAGCACCAGAAAAGGTTCCTAACCAGGGTGCTGTACACATGTGACCTAGCCCAGAAGTTGAGCAGTCTAGTGAAGTGAGGATTGCAGGTGGGATGTGGGCTAGAAGACGGTTCTAAATTATACGGATAGCATGTTCAAAGGCCTGGAGGGTGAGAGAAAATTCTTTAGGTATAGTATCAGGAAGATAGTTTGTTGTGTTTGAAATGTGGAACAGGAATGGAAAAGTGATCAGAGATGAAGCTAGGAAGTAAAAAATACAGACCTTTGCTATTTATTTTGTAGAAATTGGTGTCTACATTATGCAGAACTTCATAAATCAGGTTGAGAGTTGAGTCTTTATCTCATATCTCTTGGTATTATTTAATAATACTTTTTTTGTTTTGTTTTGTTTTTCTGAGACAGGGTCTCACAATGTAGTCTAGGCCATTATTGAACTTGCTATGTAGCTAGACTGGCCTTGAACTTGGCAACCCTCCTGCCTTAGCTTCCCAGAGTGCTGGAATTATAGGCATGCACTATCACACTGGAGCTTCTTTTTTTTTTTTTTAAATTGGGGTGAATATACATAACAAAACTTGACCATTTTAACTATTTTTAAGTGTAGAATTCACAGTGTTGTGCAACCATGACCTCTACCTATTTCCAGAACCTTTTCTTTATCTCAAACAGAAACTGAATTCATTCAACAATAGCTCTATATTACCTTTTCTTCCCTGGTAATCTCTATTTTCTGTCTCATTGAATTTGTCTATTCTAGGTAACTCATGTAAGTGGACTCATACAAAATACAAAATCTGTCCTTTTTGTCTCTGGCTTGTATCACTTGATATAATATTTTCAAGTTTCATCTAAGTTGTAGCATGTATCAGAATTTCATTACTTTTTTGGGGGGGGAGGTACTGGGGATTGAATTTGGGACCTTGTGCTTGCCAGGCAGGCGCCGGAACCACTGAGCTAAATCCCTGGCCCAGAATTTCATTACTTTTTAAAGGTAAATAATATTCTATTGTGTGTACATGTCACATTTTATTTATTTAGCATGGTTTGAACATTTCCATCAATATTGATTGATGAATTGATTGTACTGAGGATTGAGTGCAGGTCCTTCCCACTGAGCTCTGTTCTCATCCCTTTTCTAAATTTTTGATTTTGAGACAAGGTCTTGCTAAGTTGCTGAATCGACCAGGGTTTAGGTTGAACTTGTGATCCTCCCGCCTCAGCCTTCTAGAGTGGTGCCAGTATGCACCCAACTGCATCAGCTTTTATTGATGATGTACCTATCTTTAGCTCCAGACAGAGGCATAGGCTATGAATGTAGTTTGGTGCAATAGCTATGAAATGTTTGCAGCATGTGATGTCTATTTAGGAGCCCCTACATTCATTTGGTTAGTACCAAGCCCAATGTTTTCGGTGGACAGGTAGAAGAGTTTTTCTCATAGCACTTATTCTATCATCCCAATGTCTTTTGTGTCTCTGTTTCATGTTTACATATCTTGGTTTTAGGTCTCAGAAGGATTTACCTGACAAAAGTTTGATCACCTATACTAAGAGATCTCCCAAAGAAAGCCACAAAAAGGTACTTCCTCAGCATTTTCTCTTTACTAATGGGAATAAAATATTTGATCTTTAATGTTATTCTTCAAGATCACTATAATCAGAATAGTAGTGATGATAAACTGGATGTGGTGGCACATGCCTGTAATTCCAGCACGCTGGGATCCTGAGTCAGGAGGATCGTAAGTTTGAGTCCAACCTGAGCAATTTAGCAACTTAGTGAGACCTTATCTCAAAATAAAAAATAAAAAAAGGGGCCAGGGATTTAGCTCAATGGTGCCCTGACTGGCAAGCACAAGGTCCTGAGTTCGATTCCTGTCCTGGGTAGGGGGAGCGGAGACTGAGGATGTAGCTTAGTGTGAAAGCCCTGGGTTCAGTACCCAATATGGTAAAAAAAAAATGCTAATAACTATCTAGTATTGGGTCCTTACTATATGCTAGGCTCTTTGCTAATGGCTTTACATGCTGTATTGTTTTCAGAAATCCCAGAGTTAAGTGGGATTGATTGTGGAAGTTTGGTATAGATGAGAATTTTCTTTATACTGCATAAAGCATGTTCAATTTCTAAGTAAACATTGCCACTTAATAGTCAGAGCACTTAGAATATGAGAATGTCAGACCTAAATGTGTCTAAAGGTCATCTAGCCCGATAACTTTCAATCTTTTAAAACTATGATACATGGAAATGAATAGATTTTATAACAAAAATTTTATGAAATAATCATTACTCTAACCATGGGGAGGTACTCTGAAATTTTCTGTCCTATTTTGTTTCATTCTGTTTCATTTTTAAACAATATGGGCTTGATTCACAAAATTGATTTTTATGACCTACGCATAATCACAGTTTCAGTTTGAAGAACATTATTATGGTCTATCTTGTGCATTTTACAGTTAGGGAAACAGAGGCTCAGATGGGAAGTAATTTGCTAATGTATATGAATAGTTAGAGGTAAATCAGTGCTAAATTAGAACTTTAGGAAGAAAAGCCTTCCTACTTACCTAAAGAGGGATTTACTGTTCCTTGGAGTCTGACTGAATGCCTTTTGTTCTTTTCACCCTGAACTGCTCTGTATCATGTAGGGGAGAATGTAAGGGACTAAGAGATAGTAGATGGGTTTGAATGGATGAATGAACAAAGTAGTTTACCTCCTTGGCCTCTTTTGAACAAGAAGGTTAGGTTAAAATATTACTATTTTAAATTTTATTTTAATTTTTGGCAGTACTGGGACTTGAACTCAGAGGTGCTCTACCACTGAGCTATATCTCCAACCCTTTGAAAAAGATTTTTTTTTTGTTAAATAATTTTGAGATGGGATCTTGCTAAGCTGCCCAGATTCTCCTGCCTCATCCTCCCCTAGTTATGAGATTTCAGGCATGTCCCACTGTGTCTTGCTTAAATTATTTTTAAATTATCGATTTTAGTAGATATATGTGAACATGATTCTAAATTCAAAAGCCATAAAACATTTACAATGAAAGAGTCTCCTTTATTCTCCCTAGTTCTTGTCACAGGGCCAACCTTATTTTTTTAATCTTTTTTCCCCCTTTTTAAATATCTTTTTAGGAATATGGACTAGATAATTTATAAAGTTCCCTTAAGCCCTACTGTCGTAGGGTCCTAAAGAGCTAAATATGAGAAGCATCAACACTTTAACTTTTATATAGGTGCCTATCATTATAGACAGACTGTAAATAAAAGTAGGGAACTTGATCCTGTCTCCACCCATTCTGTCCCTATTCTGAGTCCCAAAATGCTGACTGTATTATTGGTAGGGGATCTAAGTCTTTCAAGTAGAGCCAGCAGAATGAGTAGTGTTCCCCTAGGAAAGCCTCCAGGCACCCTTCTATGGGATGGGGTGGGGGTTGATAGGTTTTCCTCTAAGGTCACACGGAAGTGGGGAGATTATTTGTTTAAAGATGCTCATTCTTGCAGAGTACCTACCAGTGCCTAATGAAGTAAGTAGTCTGTTTCTTTGGGGAGAATATCATAAAGATGATTTGGGGATGGGAAATGTCTTTTTATCATCTTCTTAGCCACCAGGTTTTTTGGTTAGCATGATAATTGAGCCCTTAGTCTGGTACTGGTACTGGAACTAGTACTGGTAGCAGCCTGGCACCTAAACTATATGGAGGCTTTAAATTTTTCTTTTAGCTTTCAGTGTTGAATTTGAATGAGACACAACTTCCTTGCTCTGAAGATGTTAGACATATGGTTGTGATCTGGATCCCAGAAGAATCAGAAAAGAATATGTGGTGAGTGTCATGTCTAGAACTTGGGGAGTCTTTATCCTTATATTCTGTAAGTCCCTACAGGCCTTTTTTGTGATCTCCCTTTTAGCTACCTTACTGCAAGTAACAGAAGGATAAGCAGAGAAAGTGGTCCTAGTCTCTTGCTACTCCTTCTTACTACACTGGAATTATTTTTATTTATTTATTTTTTTGAGTCAGGGTCTCACTGTATAGCCCTGGCTGGCCTTGAACTCAGCCTCCTGAGTGCTGGGATTACAGGAATGTGTCATCATGTTTTCCTTTTGGTTTTTTGGTCTTGCCATATAGTCTAGGCTGGCCTTGAACTCTCCATGTACCCTAGACTGGCCTTATACTTGGAGTCCTCCTGCTTTAGCCTCCTGAGTGCTGGGTCTACATCCATGCACCATGGTGCCAAGTTTGGAATTCTATCTTTTTTTTGGTACTGGGGATCAAACTCAGGACCTTGCGTTTGCAAGGTGGCAGAACCATTGAGCTAAATCTCCGGCCCTGGAATTCTATCTTAATACACTTTGAGATTCATGCTATGGGACTTCTGTATATCAGATTGCACATGGCAGTAAATAGCATGTAAGGTAGGGCCCAATTTATTTGTGAAGTTTGATTAAAAATTACACTTTCTCTATTAGTTTTCCTTATTATCCCTCAGTAACAAGTGATAGAGCTCCCAGTAAAGCATATGAACCTCTGATTGCCATGGCCTGTGACAGTGGCATACAGTGAATAGCATAAAGTACTTGCGTACCAAGCAGGGCATGACAAAGATCAATTGGTGAAGGCCCAAAGCTTGCTAGTGTAGAAAACCATGGAGAAAGAATTTGGTTTCTCTTTTGTGATAATTGAGGCTTTCAGATTCTGGTTAAGTGATTTAATTTCTTTTTAGTTGGGCTTCTTGTTGAGGTAACCTCCTGATTTTCTTTTTCAACAAATGATCCTGTGAATGCATTTTTGTGTGCATATATATGGTATCAACAAGAAAACACAGATGACTTTATTTCCTTTCATGTAAAAGCAGCCCCAGAGTGGGTGGGCTGGGACTACTAAATCAGCTCTGTGAGATAATCAGAAACCCAAGCTCTTTCTAGCTTTCTGGGCCATCTTTCTAGCCCAAGGCTTCCATCCTCTAAGGTACTTCGCTGGTACTTTTAAGGTCTAGGTTGGCTGCCACAACTCCAGCTTTCATATCCACGTCCCAAGTGAGAAGGAGGAGAAGAGAACAGAGCAAAAAGTACTTCTTGAACACCTCCTGTGTGCTAAAGTGGTGAGGATTTAGGGAAGAACCAAGTAGATTTTGTCCCTGTCCTCCAAGAGTTGTATGCGAGAGTCACACATGACAAACATAACCACACTTAAGTATATAATTACTAGTTTATATTCACATGGTAAAAGAAAATTCCTAAATTGTTCCAGAGAATGTTGAGGAACCAAATTTAGATGGGAGGGTGAGGGGTCTTTTAGCACAGGTATCTGGGTGACACATACTGCTGGGCTCCCAACCGGCCATCTTTGAATACTAATGAGAGATATAGAAGTCTTCATGGTCATTATTCACATATATCCTTGCTGTTTTTGTTTAAGATGTCTGGGAATAAGTTGTGGTTATTCTTATTTCAAGCTTACCTGAGAAGACATCTCCTTTCCCCAGCCAATATGGGAAAAAGAAAAGAAAGAAATTAGCAGAGGTAAGTTCAATGTTTGTCCAAACCTTTATTATTACTCTGTAGGGTCTATTTTTGTTTTCTTTTTAGGTCTTCCCAAGTCTCAGCCCCTTCCTTTCTCTAAATGAAAACCCTTCCATAGGGATAATTACAAGTCTCTTCAGACTCCTTTCCCTATCTGTACCATGTAGGGAGGAGAAGGACACCTTGAAGAGATCCAGGAGGAACTGCTGGGTATCCAGGGGGACTTTTTGGTTAGTTAAAAACTAATCTCCAGGGCTGGGGATTTAGCTCAGTGGTTTTGCCGCCTGCTGCACAAGCACAAGGACCGGAGTTCGATTCCCTGGTACCAAAAAAACCTCCCCCAAATAAAACAAAACAAAAAACCCCCTAATCCCCAGGTGGCCATCATGGTGTGTGGTTATAATCTCAGCTATTCAGGAGGCAGAGGAAGGAGAATTACAAGTTCAAGACCAGCCTGGGCAGACCAGCCAGTCTCTTGGTGAGACTCTGCCTCAGAATAAAATGAAAAGGGCTGAGAATGTAGCTCAGCACTAGAGCATATGTCTAGGATGTACATACACACACACACACACACACACACACACACACACAAAGTAGAAGAGGAATAAGAGGAGGAGGAAGAAGAGGAAGAGGCAGAAGGAGAAAGAGAAAAGGAGAAGAAGAGAAGAAGAAGAACAACAACAACGGCAACAGCAACAACAACAGCAACAAAAACTACAGCAAACCTGAGGTTCCAACTCATTCAACCATTTATTTGAAAATATGATTTTGGATAAATCTCAGAGCTGAGTGCTATGTCCATGAGAGTAGTGTCTTGATCCATTTAATTCATTATGAAATCCCTATCCCTAGCTCTGTGCTTGGCATATAGATAGATTGAGTGAATAATGAATGACCTCTGGGAAAACAGTACAAACAAACAAAACCAAGTTAATCCCTGTATGATCTAAATACAATAAGGCTGGGATCCTGCGGGAGGTAGTCATGTGGAGGGAAGGAGGGAATGATGGAGTGGCTGTGGAAACAAGGAGTTGTACAGGTCAGGGTTGTGTTGGGGGGCTGGAATGTTAATGGGAAGAAATGAGCTCAAAGAGATTACTTGGGAGAGTTTGTTTCATTTTTTCTCTTCCGGAAAACGGAGTCATCTCTGGGTCTCCCTGAGAGTTCACAGAGACAGGGTTGAGAACCTCAGAGGTGATTGTGCCTCCGTCCTCCCCAGTAGTATATGCATCTGAGCAGTTAAGTTCAGAAATACCTGTCAGGGCCCAGGACAATGTGCTACTTCAGGATCTGCTGAAAGAGTGAGTATCATGGATGCTCATGGGAGAACCAGGGCTCCTGCTTTGCCCTGAAGCTGGGATGGGGCAAGCAATGTGCTCTTTCTGAGTAGGGCAGGGAAAACTGTCACTGTACTTGTTTACTGAATTCTTAGACTTATCAACAGGCAGGGGTGACAGTAATTACCACAGCCATTTACCCAGTACTTACCATCTGGCAGGCCCTCGGCTAAGCATATTACATGGACTCTCATTTAAACTCCTGCCAGTGGGTAAGCACTATTGTTTTTATAGATGAATTATGGATAAGTGGGAGGCAGAAGGGTATATGTGATTTGAAGTTTGAATTTTGTATTGAAACTTAACTGCTTTGTGAATTTTGGTAATTGTTTAGCCTCATTAAGCTTCATTTCCCTCATTTGGAAAGTGAGGATAATACTTGTCTTCTGAGTGTTGGAAGGATTCAGTGGTATAAAGCCTAACAGAATAAACACTTAATAAGTGCAGTTGTGGTTATCATAACTGCATCTGAAAGGTGTCCCCCAATGAGTACCTTTGGGGAGAGGCCATTCCAGACCCAAAGCAGAAATGTCTTCAGATTTGGAGCCTTTCTCATCTCTTTCTTCTCTCAGCAACAGCTGCTGCTGACTGGCTGTCTCTGTCCCCTTCAGGCTTTTGCCACAGGGAGAGAAAAACATGTCTTGTGTAGAGATGAAAATACAGTTGGGCAGGATGAAAAAGAGTCTTCCCCTGGAAAAGAACCGACATGACAGTGTGATATCTTCTAAGATGTTTCTAACTATACACTGCCTCACCCTACAAGTAAGAGCCAGGGTACTTTGGAGGAAGGGCCTTACATGAAAATCTAGCCCTTCTCTTCTCAAGGCTGGAAGAGTTGGCTTTTTTTCTTTCTTTCTCTTCTATCCCACCACTCTGGCCCCAGCCCCACAGAAGCCTGGGCTGTGTGTAGGTGAAAGAAAGCCAGTGTGGGGGGAAGGATGTGTGCAGAGCGGTGACTGGATTTCTTCTGCACTTCACTTCCCACACCTTTCCCTTCTTGCACACCCCTGCAAAACACTGGCTTCCTGATGTGCTTGCTGACTAGATGAATAAATGCATCTGGGGAAAGGGAAGGACCTACAGAAGAGCTTCTCTTCTTTCTCCTTCTGCTCTTCTTATCCTTCTCTTTCTCTTCCTCCTCCACCTCCTCTTCTTCCTCCTCCTTTTCTTCTTTTTCTTCCCCCTTTTTCCTTTCCAACCTCCCCCTCTTTTTTTTTTTTTTTTTTTTTCAGCAGAGACCTGTGTTGCGGTATCCAGAACATCTGAAGAAATTACATCATAGCCTGAAGAGAGAAGGTAGCTTTGCTGCTGCTGCTGCTGAATTTCTAGCCACCCACATTTCTCTTTCTTTAACTTGGTCCGGATTCTGTTGTTTGTGGCCACAGTCATATGGGGTCACCTGTAGAATGCAGGAAACTCTAATTTCAGGAAGCAGCCACCCAGCTTGGTCCTGACCCTTGAGGGAGTCACTGTAGTTGGGCAGGTCTCAGCAGGTAGCCCAGCAGGAGGTGGGGGGCTGTCACTGGGAAGAGGATCGACCTGGCTTTCTGGTCACCAGGTCACAGGAAGCAGCAGCAGTGGCGGCAGCCACAGGGGAAGAAGGAGAAAACCCCTACTAAGCAACAGGTAGAGTACTTCGAGGGAGCCCTGGGACTCCGCTGGGCTGGTTGAAGTGGGTGCAGCCTGAATGGGAAAGAATGCCTGAGAGGTGGGGTTCTCTTTGGTCTCTGGTTATAGAAGTTAAGTTCCTTTTCCTCTCCTTTTGCAAAAATGTTCTTCACTTCCAAAAGTCCCAACTCATTCCTCCTCTTCTGGATTTCAGGAGGCTAAAGAGAAAGCCAAGAGTGATCTGAAGATCCAGAATACTCCAAATAAACATTCAGCTGCAGTTGCATATAACCCTGTCTGTGGTAAGGACAGTCCTGTATGTGCATGGTTGAGTAATAAAATCCCAGGACATAGATAGCAGCAGGAAAAGTGAAATATGCCTTTTCCATTTTGAAACTTAGCCTGGTCAGGGACTCCGAATTAATTAGTTAATTAATATTTTTATTGCATTGAACCCAGGGCTTTTGCACTGAGTTACATCCCCAGGGGTTCTGACCTTCACATGGTAGGCAGAAGAATCAGGGCTGAGGCCCAGGACAGGAGGTGACTTGTACAAGGTTAACACTCCATCCAGGGTGACCACTACCACTCCCTGGACCTCCATTTTGGCTCCTTTTCCTGATGCCTCCGGTAGGAGCTGTTTTGCATGCATCACTGGGGTCACCTTGGATCCATGTCCTTAGAGCAGTAGCCTGTCCTCACAAGTGAGAAAGGCTTTACAGAAAAGGTGATTTTTAAATTGGATCTTAAATATGTGGGATTTTTTTCCAGTATGGAGAATTCCCAGGGATGGCAGTATCCTGTGCAGAGGCATCTTGGAGGAGCATGGCTGCTTGGAAGACTTTGAGCATTTCAGTGTGGCTGTTGCTATTTAAAGGAAAGTGGTAGACCAGGCCAAAGAGGTGGGTAGGGCCTCATGGACGCTGTGAAGGCCATTAGGCTTGAGTCTCCAGGTCAATGGTATTCCATGTTGGCTGCACACAAACAGACTGAGAAGTTTTAAAAACTCCTCTAACAGCCAGGTTGCATCTCAGATCTATTAGGTCAGAATTTCTGGTGTTTGGAACGAAGTCCTGCTGTATTTTTTTTTAAATCTTTTAAGACAGGGTCTTGCTATGTAGTTCAGGCTGGCCTTAAACTCACTATGTAGCCAGCTGACCTTTTACTCATGGTGATCCTCCTGAATGTTGGGATGACAGGCATGTGTCACCATGCTTAGTCTCATGCTGTGCTTTAAAGCTCTCCACTGCTTCCAGAATGAAGCTGAGGTAAGAGCCTTAGCTGGAAGGCAGCCAACAGAGTTGTTATCTTTTAGCATAATACCTGTGGTGACAGCTTGGAAGATGTTTATTTAGAGAAGGGAAGATTCAAAAAGGAAAGGACAAATGCATCTAGGGACTTGTTGGAGAAACAGCTGATGCAAAAGAAACAGAAAATTGGAACTTTTTTATTTTCATATTTTTAGAACCAATATGGGTATGTTGGGAATGGCACAAGAAGGTGAGTCACACTCTGGTAAACTGAAAGGTAGAGTTGTTTCTTTTTCTGCTGTTATGTGCAGTTACTTCTTATGTGGAGGAATCCTGGATCTTATAGTACAACCTTTATTTTCATATCTAATTTTGTAATACATGTAGTTACAGCCCCAGGTGACCAGGATCACACACAACTCAGAAGGCCTCACACAATGTATACATGTATTGAAAGTTCACATGGTATCTCATAAATAGGTACACTACTTATGTGTCAGTTAAGAAAACAAAGAACCACTATTACTGAGATATGAAGTGCCAAAAAGAAGAGTACTGACTTGACTTTGTGGTCACTAGGTCACAGCCCTTTTTCTGGTCAGGAAAGTGACATGAAGCAGCAGCAGCACCAGATGAATATAGAAGGGGCCACCTTGAAACACATGAATGACAGGGCTTCTGCCAAGGCCTAGTTGCACTATTTCTTACTGTGTAACAATCCACACCAAAGCTCAAGTCACAGTGATTCATTATTTCTCATGAATCTAGTCATCCTGTTCTTGTTTGAGGTCACTTTGCAGCTGGGCAGAGGTGTTGGCCACATTGGCCAAGTTCTCTTCCATAAGGCCTTTCCTTGTGGTTTGTTTGAACCTTTTGACAGCATAGTAATCACTCAAGTGGCTAAAACAGTATCACCTTTTACTGGTCAAACAAGCCACAAGTCTAGCTCCAATTCTTAGAGGTGGAGAGAGACTGTATCTCTTGATGGGAGGAATTGCATGCGTATCTAGGAACAGGAGGAGTTGTTGGCAGCCGTCTGTAGAGGTGGTCTGCCCTGAGTTGACTGCTGGGAGTGGGAAAAATATTAGTTCTGGCTTCATCTGGATAGTCTGGAGGGCAGAAAATGTGTAATAAAAGTGATGTTAATTTCTCCAAGAAAGCATCTTAGAAAAAATGTTTTTATTTTCCTAATGTCTTGATTCATTTTTTTTCTCATACTTACTCCAATACATTTTAGGTATCCATAGAGAGATCAAGAAAAGACCACTTTGACAAGTCCCTGGATTTCTTCCCTAATATGAAAAGTAAGTTATTAGGGTGGAGGACCCTTAGTACTGAACCTGTGTTAACCAGGGTGGGTTTTTCCTGGCGGACACAGTCCTCATCCTTCACGGGGGTCCTAAAGATAGCCCAGCCTTTCCTTTTCTGTACTCCACTTGTCACAGTTATTTGGGAGAAGCCTACAGGTGAAATTAATGGCTGGGTTTTCTTTTAGGTTCTAAAATGTCTAAGAAGGAACTCCCTTGCAAGGACCTTAGTGCCTCAGTGGAGATGGTACTGGAAGCCCCAATTGCCAACCAAGAGAAAATCCCTGGAGACCTTTCAGAAAGTATGGCTAAACCAAGCTGGAAGCCTGAGCTCAAACCACTGAGGATTCTTCAGGCCACTGATGTTGAGGAGGAGGAGAACCAATCCAGTAGGTCAGAGAGTGAGGATTCTTTGGACACAGACTGAAGGTGTCACCCGGGGCAGCCTTCACCAGAGCATGATGCTTGGCATCCCGAGGACAATGACCTTTGACATAAGGCAGAAAAGAAAGGACACTTCTGCTCCCCCAAGTCTCCACTGGGACCTAAATTTAGAACTCCTGCTTTTTTATTCTGCTTTTACTAGCCTCTAAAATAAGTAAGGGAGAAAAAGCTCTACTCTTTCTCAGCTTAAGTGACTTCTCTTCCATTAGGGTCAGAATAAGTTTAATGATTAAACACAACCACTTCTCAATTAAAAGATACTCTGTGTTTTTGGGAGGAGGGGAGAGATGTTTCTTAGCATTTGTTTTTGGGGTCACTTTTATCTCTTCTCTGAAGCTCTGAAAGGTTTTCAGTTGTACAGAGCTGAATTTGGCCTGTGGGAGCCTCCATGGTATTTCTAGATTTTTCTGTTAATTTCCTTTCTTTAGGAGATGGAGTCCATATCATTATTAAATAATATTCATTGTGTCCTTGTATATGTGGTACTGGACTCGTTGATCTGGAAAAGCTTAGCAATGTAGTTCTAAGGAATTGAGTTTTCTGGGAAGTTTTAATGATGCTCAGATTGAAAATTCCAGAGTCTTAGAAGCTCTCTACTTTGCTTTTTGGAAGACTCCCCCAACCCCCACATTTCAGTCTTAAAAAAGTTAAACCAGGTGTGGTGGCACATGCCTATAATTTCAGAACTCTGGGAGGCTAAAACAGGAGGATCATAAGTTTGAGCCCCGCCTGGGCATCTTAGTGACTTAATGAGACCCTGTTTCAAAATAGAAAAATAAAAAAGGACTGGGGATGTAGCTTAGTGTGGAAAGCCCTGGGCCTAATCTCTAGCACTGAAAACACAAAAAACACCACTTTTAGTATAGTAAAATTTCAAAGTTGCATAAATGTAAAAAGAGTAATGAAACTCTGATTTTCATACTACCTGTGATATGGTAAAGAAAGACCATGGCGGAGGTCCTGAGTCGCACGGAAGACGCCGAATCACCCCGCTGCAGACAGGCAGGTCTGCCCATGCCCTACCGAGGTCCCCAGTTGCGCGGAACACACGACGCCAAATCAGCCCGCTGCAGACAGGCAGGTCTGTGCATGCCCTACTGAGGTCCTGAGTCCCGCGGAAGACGCTGAATCAGCCCGCTGCAGACAGGCAGGTCTGTGCACGCGCTAACGAGGTCCTGAGTCACGCGGAAGACACCGAATCACCCCGCTGCAGAGAGGCAGCCACCTGATTCCACACAACAAAGACGCAGAGGACACCAGACCACCAGACCAAGGTACTGAGTCCCACTGTTCCCGGCCCAGAGGTAGGGGCTTCTGAGCCGTCGTCCCACTGCTCCTGGTCCAGAGGAAGGGGCTTCCGGGCCACCAT
>NW_004624760.1:21648795-21668153 GCF_000247695.1 Heterocephalus glaber | reverse complement strand
AAAAAAAAAAAAAAAAAAAGAAAGACCATGGCTTTAACCGTACTCTAGAAAAGAGCTGCACTTGCCCCATTCAGGAACATGCTGCTGCTCATAGGGAGAGCAGACTGCAGGGCCAAGGGCACATATGTCTCCTTGGAGTCTGCATCCCCTCCTCTTTTGGATTTTGCACCTGGTACCACTAATCTTAGACCTTTCTGCTTAAGTGGCCACATACTGCTTCCATGGTGCAGGACTCTCCTGGGTTCTCCTTCCCAAGGATGCACTGCTGCATCAGTGTGTGCACTTTTGCATCAGTGTGTACACTGCTGGGCGTGAGGAGTTGAAGAGGGGCCTACAGTATTTAGAAGATGGTGGGTCCAGAGTTTGGACATGGGGACTGGAGTATGTGCATGTGTGACCTCTCCTGGGTCCTGAGGGTGAGAAGAGAAGGGCAGCCCATGAACTAGGGTTAGTTCTTATGCTACATGTCAGTATGGACCCTCAAGGAGTCTGTAAATTCTGAATGAACCTGGGCTTCTAGGTCATGAAGGTATACAGGTCAAGGAACAAGGATAGAACATGCTTTCTTTAACAATATGTTAGCTTGATTTGTAATTTTTAATGTTCTGACATGGGTAATAGACTTGGTTTTATGCTCTTGTTCTGGATCCTGCAAAAGTTAGGGTTGGCCTATACACACCTAGTACCTAGGACAAATTTTAAGGAAAGAGAATTTAACCTCACAGCTGAGAGTGCTGGAGACCACCTTGAAACCACACCAAGCAGGTTAGAAAACGTTATTGAATTGGCTTATGAATTGACTATTGATTAAATTGTGAGTCTATCCTAGGCCTATGTGACTTGCTGGATGAACCTTCAGCTTGCATCCAGTAGCAGAACTCCCTATGCCAACAGTCACAGTTGAGGCCTTAATGGTTGGTGACACTGTGGCATCTCTGATGGCAAGATGACATCACAGCTGGGGACTTTGTGCGACTATTCCTCCAAAACAAACATTAGCTATAGGAAACAAACAGGTTACTCGTTAACCACAACCCGCTTTTTGCAGGAATGGATTGTCCGTCTTTTGCAAACCTAGCTCATGTCAGTGCCTTAGCCTTGGTGTCCCCTATATCTGCTTTTACACCCCCTACAATGTTGTGGGATCAATAAATAGTGGCAAATCCAGAGCCTCGTGGTCTCAGCCTTGCAAGAGCTTTGACCATCCTGGACCCCCTTTATGCATTAAACCTTTGTCTTGTCTTATTCTTTTCCTCGCCATACCCAGTCCAGTGGTCTGAGGGGGTCACACAGCCCCCAATATGGGAGATCATTAATTTGTACTTCATTTTAAAGGTAAGAACCATGAGGCTCAGAGAGGGTATGTATCTTGACCATCATCAGCTTGGAAGTGGTAGAGCCGGGTTGCAGACTGGGTCTTCTAGCATTAGGTAAGAGGTCTTTTCATCGCTCCACTCTGGTTCTCTTCATCCTCTGGAGCTATGTTGGATTATTCATGTTTAATTAGAGACTGACTTCCCTGCCTGGTGTGCTATCTTATCTTTCTCTACATAAATGATTAGTTAGATCCTAGGGATGGCAGGGCTTTTTGTTGTTGTTGTTTTGTTTTGAGACAGGATCTTTCTATGTAGTTCAGGCTGTCCTTGAACTCACTATGTAACCCAGACTGGCCTCAAATACCTGGTGATCCTCCTACCTCAGCTTCCCAAGTGCTGGGATTACAGGCATGTGCCACCATGCCCACCAGCAGCTCTTTTATTAAATCAGGAAAATTGGAAACATATAAAAGCAAATAAGATCCTGTCTATCCATTATCTAACATTTATCAATTTACAATCAATTGTTTCATTTCTTTTTTTTCCAGTACTGGGAATCAAACTCAGGACCTAGCACTTGCCAGGCAGGCGTGGAGCCACTGAGCTACATCCCTGCCCTCAATTGTTTCATTTATATCCCCACCCTGAACTAGGTTATTTGAAGAAAAGTTCATTTTATCAACAAATTTTCCAGTATGTATCTCTAAAAATATAAAAAAAACCCAGAAAATCATTTTATATAAAAATTAATAGTTTTATATTATTCAGTATCGAAGCAGATTCAAATTTGCCTGTCTTACCTTTTTTTTTTTTTTTAACCATTGATACATTGAAATTAGAATACAAACAAGATCTATAACTTGCTTTTGGTTGATGTGCTCAAATGTATCTTTGAATTTATAGATTTCCC
This sequence comes from Heterocephalus glaber, assembly GCF_000247695.1. The sequence goes on along the minus strand of NW_004624760.1, from coordinate 21,665,927 downwards.
CTTTACTTTTTGAGGGGAGGGCTGCTTGAGACAGGGTCTTGCTATATAGTTCAGGGTGGCCCTGATCTCACTATGTAGCCCAAGCTGGCCTTGAACTCATGGTGATCCTCCTGTCTCAGCCTCCAGAGTGCTGGGATTACAGGAGTGCACTACCACACCCAGCTCTCTTTCACTTTTTTCTTTCTCTTAGATTTTATTTGTTGAAGTAATGAATTGTTTGTATTTTCCCATACTCTGAATTTTCCTAGTTGCATCCCCATGGTGTTAACAGGTTTCTTGATTCTCTTTATTTTTTACAAACTATTACTTAGATCTGGAAGCTTGAGCTGATTCAGGGTTTTTTTTTTTTTTTTTAGTGCTGGAGATCGAACTCAGGACCTTGTGCTTGCCAGGCAGGTGGCAGAACCGCTGAGCTAAATCCCTGGCCCCCTGATTCAGGTTTTATTGGAGTCTTAGTTACTTTTCTGTTTTCTCACATTGCTGAGACAAAAATACCCGCCACCTAAAGTTAAAGGGGGAAAGGTTTATTTAGCTCACAATTTGTAGAGGTTTCTGTCCATAGTTGACTGATTCCAAGGCAGAGTGGCACATGGCAGAGGGGTGTTGTAGAGGAGAAACAGTTCATTGCACACAGAAGACAGCAAAAGCAACAAGCGAGGGAGAAGATGAGCCTCTTTCTGTCCCCTACATTGTATCCAGGCTACCAGGATTAGGGTAGTGCCAAACCAATCATTGTACTGATGTAGTAATCACACACCCTCAATGTATTGATGTAGCATCACACACTCTAGATTGAGCCACCTCTGAAAAAGCCCCACCTATGACTGCATGAGGCTTTGGGAGGACATTTTCTTTAAATGTAAGGAAAACACCATATTTTCTTTATTCATTTATCTGTTTGTGGACCTAGAGGGTGCTTTGAAGATTTAGCTGTTATGAATTGTGCTGCTATAAACATGGGTATGCACGTATCACTGTAATATGATGTCTTTTGGGAAGATACCTAGAAGGGGAATAGCTGAGTCAGATGGAATTTTCATTTTTAGTTTTTTGAGGAATCTTCATGTTGATTTCCATAGTGGTTGTTCACTCCCACCAACAGTGAAGAAGGGTTCCTTTTCCTCTGCAGCCTCTCTGTCTCTCCAGCATTTGTTATTGTTTGATTTCCATTTTTTTTTGAGACAGGATCCTGCTGTGTAGTTCAAACTGGCCTTGAACCTATTATGTAGACCAAGCTGGCCTTAAACTCACAGCAGTCCTCCTGTACCCGCCTCCTGAGTGCTGGACTTACAGGTGTGTGCCACCATACCCTGCCTGATTTTTTAAAGATAGCCATTCTTTCTGGAGTTAGATGGAATCTGAGTGTTGTTTTAACCCATTTATGTGAAAGATTGCAATTTTTTGAATTTTTGCATGAAATTCATATATGCTACTTACAAAAATTAAAGGAACAAGAATTTGAAAAGAAAAAGTTGTATTATGTTTCATTGTTATGGACATTACAAAAACAGAACACCAGGCATTGAAGGATTAATTTAATTTCTCGAATGACTAGCAATGTTGAACATTTTTTTTATGTGTTTATTGGCCGTTTGTACTTCTTCATCTGAGAAGTGTCTATTCATTTCAGATACCCATTTTTAAAATTGGGTCTTTAAATTTAGGGAGGTCTAATCTTTTTGAGTTCTTCTATATTCTAGATATTAGTCCTTTGTCTGAAAAATCGCTAGCAAATCTTTTTCCCCATTCTGTAGGTTGTCTCTTCACTCTGTTAGTTTCCTTTGCTGTGCAGAAACTTTTTAACTTGATGTGATCCTATTTGTTGATTTTTGGCATTATTTCTTGTGTAACTGGGATTCTGTTAATAAAATCTTTGCCTGTGCCTGTGTCTTCAAGAATTTTACCTCTTTTGCCTTCCAATGAATGGATTGTTTCTGTTCTATTATTTAGATCTTTGATCCATTTTGATTTTAGTTTAATGCATGGTGAGAGTTATAGGTCTAGGTTCAATCTTAATCACGTGGATAGCCACTTTTTCCAGTACCTTTTGTTAAAGAGGCTATCTTTTCTCCAGTGAAAGGATTTGGCCCCATTGTCAAAGACAAGATAGCTGAGTGTGCCTGGAGTTGTTTCTGCATCCTGTTCTATTCCACTGATCCGCAAGTCTCCCCACCCCATACCATGCTGTTTTTATCACTGTAGCTTTGTAGTTTAACTTGAAGTCCAAGTTGTGGTGGCCATGCCTTGCCCTTGTTGCCAGGATTGCTTTTGCTATCTGTCTCTTCTGGTTCCATATGAATTTTAGGATTGTTTTCTCTAGTTCTGTGAGGACTTATATTGGTATTTTGATTGGGGTTGCTTTACATCTCTCTAACAGTTTTGGAAGTATGGCTATTTTGACTCTGTTGGTTCTGCCTATCCAGGAGCAGCAGATATCTTTCCATTTCCTGATGTCTTCTTTGATCTACTTTTTCAGGGTACTGTAGTTTCCATTGTAGAGGTCTTTCTCTTCCTTGGTTAGGTTAATTGCTAAGTATTTAATTTTTCTTGATGCTATTGGGAAGGGTATTCTTTCCCTAATTTTTCTCTCATTGAGTCTATTATTGGTGTACAAGAATGCTATTGATTTTTCCACGTTGACTTTGTATCCTGATATACTACTGAATTTGGTTATTAATGCTAGGAATGTTTTGCTGGAGTTTTGGGGGTTTTCTGTGTAGAGGATCATGTCATGTTATTTGCAAATAATAATAATTTAACTTCTTACTTTCCTATCCATATCACTTTTATTTCTTTCTTTTGCCTAATTGCTCTGACTAATGTTTTGAGAACTGTGTTGAACCGGAATGGTGTTAGCAGACATCTTTGTCTTGTTCTCAATTTTAGTGGGAAAACTTTTAGCTTCTTCCATTTAATATGATGTTGGCCATTGGTTTGTCATAGATAGCTTTTATAAGATTGAGATATATGCCTTCTATACCTATTTTATTCAGAGTTTTTATTATGAATGGATGCTGGATGTTGTCAAATTCTTTTTCTGCATCTATTGAGATGATCATGTGATTTATGTTCTTGCTGCTCTTTATGTGGGGGTATTACATTTATTGATTTGCTTATATCAAACCGTCCCTGCATCCCTGGAATGCATTCTACTTGGTCATGATATGGGATCTTTTTGATGATTTTCTGCACTCTGTTTGCCAGAATCTTATTTAGGATTTTTGCATCTACATTCATTAAAGAATTGACCTGTAGATTTCTTTTTTGATTGGGTCCTCTTCTGGCTTTGGAATCAGGTAATGCTTGCTTCCATGAATGACTGCTCTCCTTTTATTTCATTAAACAGTTTGAGGAGTATTGACATTAGCTCTTCTCTAAAGTTCTTGTAGAATTCAGCAGTGAATCTGTCAGGACCTGGGCTTTTCTTACTTGGTAGCTTTTTAAAAAATTACTTCTTTAATTTCATTGACTGATATTGGATTATTTAGAATTTTTATATCTTCTTGGTTCAGCTTTGGTAGTTCATATGTATCTAGGATCTATCCATTTCTTCTGAATTTTCCATTTTATTACAGTATGGATTCTCAAAGTAGTTACCAATGATCTTCTGGATTTTTGCAGAATCTGTTGTGATTTCACCTTTTTCATTTCTAATTGCACAGATTTGGGTGTTTTCCTTCCTTATTTTGGTAACATTGGCTAAGGGTTTGTCTATTTTGTTTATTCTTTCAAAGAACCAACTCTTCAATTCATTGATTCTTTGTAATTTTTTTACTTTCAGTTTCATTAATTTCATCTGTGATCTTTATAATTTCCTTTTTCATATAGCTTTGGATTTAGATTGCCCTTGTTTTTCTAGAACATTGAGGTGCATCATTAGGTTATTTATTTGAGCTTGCTCTGTTTTTCTGATATGGGCATTCACTGCTATATGCTTCCCTCTTAGACTGCTTTCATTGTGTCCCACAGGTTCTGGTACATCGTGCTGGCATTATTTTAGATGATAGAAACTGTCTATTTTATTCCTTAATTTCATGTGTGACTCATTAATTATTCAAGAGGGTATTGTTTAATTTCCAGGTGTTTGCATAGTTTTTACGGTTTCTTTTGCCAATGATTTCTAGTTTCATTGCACTAGAATCTGATAATATACATGGAATAACTTTGATTCTTTTGTATTTACTAAACCATGCTTTATGGGCTACTATGTGGTTTATTTTGGAGAAAGCTCCATGTACTGCTGAGAAGAATGTATATTCTGTTGTTGGATGAAACACTCTGTAGATAGCTATTAAATCCATTTATTTGAAAGTTTGGTTCAACTCTGATATTTCTTTGTGCTTTTTTGTCCAGTTGATCAGTTTATCTGTGACAGTGGGGTATTAAAGTCCCCCATTACAGTTGTCTTGGTGTTTATCTGATTTGTCATTTCCACAAGTGTTTTATGAAGTTGGGGATGTCTGTATTTGGTGTATATATGTTTATAATTGTTATCTCTTCCCATTGAATAATTCCCTTAACCAATATGTAGTGATTTTCTTTGTCTCTTCTGATCAGTTTTGGCTTGAAAGCTACTTTGTCTGAAATTAGGATAGCTGCTCCTGCTTTTTTACTGAGTTCTTGTTGCTTAGAATATCATTTTATCTGTGATTTTGATGCTTTTTTTTTTTATCTACAATTTTGGAGCAGTGTCCAAGTTGAGACATGTCCCTGCTCACTCTGGTAGATAAAGAGAGAAGTCAGACACCAGGTCTATGCTGGATGCAGGTACCCGTAGCCAGTAGGAATAGGGTGAGGGCATCAACACTGTGGCTTTCAAATCCATGGCAACTCAAGTTGGGCTGGGCCTCTGGCTGTCTGTGTCCTTTAGCTCAAACCCCTCTGGGGGTCTCTTTGAAGCCTGTTTCCTGACTGGCTGTCTCCCATGGCTGTCTCTTACCCAGTCACTGTGGGGATATAACACTGGGAGCCCTGAAGTGAAACTGTCCCATGGCTGCTGTGAGTCCCAGGTTCAAACAATCAACCCTTCCCTGGAATGGTGTCTGACCAAGCACCCTCTCCAGAGATATGGTGGGAGCTTGGGCTAGAGTCACTCACCAGCTGTTGCCTGTTGAAAGACTGATGTGGGAGCAGAATCTTGGGCTGTCTCTGCAGATCATGGCACCAACTGGTCTGTTCCACTGCTGCATTTCTCCCTGAAGCTCTGTGGAGTCTGCAGCTTTCACTCTGTGGGGATTTTTCCTTTCTCTTTCCTGCAAGCCATGAGCCTGGAGCTGGGGAGAAAAAGCACACTGTCTCTTCTTTCCTCTGCATTGTGTTCCACCTCTTCCATTTCTGGGTAGGTTTTAATTTTCCTGTCAGATCTTTCCTGGTTCTTGGGGATCAACTTCTTTTCTTTTCTTCCCCAAGTTGTTATTTTCTGGTGTTGGGTTCCAAATCTCAGAGAAACTCAGTTGTGATCATTCACCACTGTGCTATTTCTTCTCTTCTCTTTCTTTCCCTCCCTCCTTTTCTTTCTTTCTTTCTTTCTTTCTCTCTTTCTCTCTCTCTCTCTCTCTCTCTCCCTCTCTCTCCCTCCCTCCCCCTTCCCCCCTTTCTTTCTTTCCATGAAAGGACATTAAATTTTGTAAATGCTTTCTATATCTATTATAGTGATCATATGTTATTATTTCTTTATTTTATTTATATATATAGTAATTACTTTTTGGATGTTAAGCCAACCTGTATTCTTGGGATCCTGGGATACATTTTACTAAACATGTTGTGTACCTATTTTTACATGTTGTTGGATTCAGCTTGCTAGAATTTTTTGCATTCATATTATAAGAGATATTGGTATATAATTTTCTTGTGACCTCTTTGGTTTTGGTTTTGGTATGAGTTGGGAAGTGTTCTTGTCTATTTTTTTGGAAGAGTTTGTGAACAGAGTTTGCTTTTATGGCTATTCTTTAAATGTTGGTAGAATATATCAGTGAAGCAATCTAGAGCTGGGCTTTTCTTTGTGAGGAGTTTTTTGATTACTAATTCTTTTTATTGTTATAAGTCTATTCAGATTATCTATTTTCTTCTTGAATCAGTTTCTGTAGTTTGTGTGTTTCTAGGAATTTGTCTATTTTATCTAAGATGTCCTTTATTAGCATATAATTATTTGTAGTTTTTTTTATAATCCTTTTGTTTCTGTAAGGTTGATAATGCCACCCCTTTTATTTCTGGTTCTACTAATGTGAGTTATTTTTATTTTCTTTCTTATCTAACTAGGTAAAAGTTTGCTAATTGTGTTGATCTTTTTGAAGAATTGGCTTTGTTTTAATTGTTTTTGTTTTTTAAAATTTTTACTCTCACCTTTATTATATCCTTCATTCCATTTGCTTTAGCTACTTTTTTTTTGGTACTGGGGATTGAACTCGGGTCCTTGCGCTTGCACAGCAGGCAGCAAAACCACTGAGCTAAATCCCCGGCCCTCTTTAGCTACTTTTTTCTCCAATATCTTCAGATGGAAGATAGGCTGCTGATTTGAGATTTTCTTTTTAAATTTAGGCATTTATATTTACAGCTATGCTTCTATGTGCTATTTTAGCTGTTTCCTATAAATTTTGATATGCTATGTCTTCATTTTAATTCATCTCAAAGATTATTCTCATTTCTCTTTTGATGATTCCTTTCATCTGTTGAGTATTTTTTTTTTCATCTGTTGAGTATTTATGTTGTTCAGGTTTTTACTTTCACATATTTGTAAGTTTCCTAAATTTGTCCATTCTCTGACCTGTACCTGGAGAAATCCCTGAGGCAAGGCTCTGAATGTGCTTCTCTCTGAGTGACAACTGTGTTAAGAGCTCAGTTCCTGCTAGATGGGGTTAGGGAAGGAGTCACAGGTCTCCTGGGCTTGCCTGTCTTGGTGTGGAACCCTGCCCCATAGCCAGCACCCCAGTATTCTCAGGAGTAGTACCATGCCCAACTTAGAGCCTCCTTCCACAATGGGAGCAGGGCAGAGGAAGGGAAGCCCTATTTATATTGGCTATGCTCACCTGGAAATTAGTGTTGGCAACAGGTAGCTGAGGGAAAGCTGACCAAGGCTGACATCCTGTCCGTTTGACTTGGACCTTGTGTTCACCAGGCTGTAGTATAGTTTCTGTCTCACTGTAGTAGGGGCAAAGAGAGGGCCTGGGCCTTGGTTCACATACTGTAGACTCTGAGTTCTTGCTAAGTTTTTGTGTTTCTTCATTTGTTATTTGCTCTTATGACCATTCCCAGATACTTTATTTTATTTTTTTTTGTGATGCTAGGGATTGAATCCAGGACCTTGCACATGGTAGGCAAATGCACACCACTGAGCTATATTCTCGTTCCTCTCAGAGACCTTAAACACTTTTGTTTCTTTTCTTTTTCTCTTTCTTTCTTTTTTTTTTTTTTTTTTAACAGAGTCTCTCTTTGTAGTTCAGACTGGCCTTGAACTTATTGTGTAGCACAAGCTGGCCTCCAACTCCTGGTAATCCTCCTACCTCAGGCTCCTGAGTGGTGGGATTACAGGTGTGCACCACCACGACTGGCTCACACTTTTGTTTTAAATCATTTTCATCAGTTTCCTGGAAAAGCAATCTGTGGAGCTGCTCACATTGTCATGCCACATGTGACATGGGCCTGAGATCTTTCTCTAAAGAGAAAATTTTCCCTAATCAATTATTTGGGTACCTTAAGTATGGTTTGTACAGGGAGTACAGATTAAACATTATCTCAAAACAGACCAAATTGGACAGCCAAATTTACTGCCTACTCATTCCTCTTTTCCAAGCCAAATCAATATTCTCTGACATTATTTGTGTTAGTAGTCTGAACTATGTGTAGCAGAATCTTCATGGTGACAGGAATCAAAGAGGTGCTATGTGGGCTGTTTTCCTGAAAATGATTTCTTGAATGTATATTACATTGCAGAATGACTTCTGTGGGTTACTTTTAAAAATTTACAACTTTCCACTTCTCCTTAGCCTATCTCAGATTGTCCACAGGCACAAAACCGATTTCTAGGGGTTAGTGGGGGGTGGGGGTGAGGGTGGGGGTGGGGTTTATCCTTTATTTCCTTGTTTTATCTGAAGACTCAGGCAGAGAAGAGGTTTAAATATTTTATAGCTAACTTAATGTACTTAATTACTTTGTTTATTCAGTGAAGCAAGTCTCAGAAACTGGAATATTCTTTTAGCCCTTTTGAGGAGTAAAAAGTTACCTTGTTGATCGGGACGTATTTTGAATTTGCTATTTGAACATTGGACTTTGCTTCTATTTTTAAAGGGGAAATAATGTAGATTAGAACTTGTTTCACCTTTGCTATATCAATTCCACAAAGCTGGGTAATCACAAACAGAACTTTGGGAAACAACCTTCCTACCATGTTAGCTTTCCTGGTGCTTTACATCCACTATTTTGGTTGGATCTCTGGCCAACTCTGTATGTATGTTGTCTCCATTTTATAGATTAGGCTCAGAATCCAAGGACAATGATAGCCTTGTAGTTTCTTTGAGTGAATTATGAAAAAGGCACTCCTTAAATGCTTGGCTACCATCTGTTGGAAAATTCTCTCAATGAATCTACACACCCATGTTGATTACAATATAAACAGCACTCCTAGAATTGGTCTATGACTTTTACAATGCACCTGGTAGCCCTGTTAGAGAGGTTAAGTAATTTGCCAAAAGTCAAAGGCCAGCAAGAGAAGGGGGCTGGGCTTAGTTAGAATCTAGGTCTCCTCTCTCCTTGTCCTCTGTATTCTGATCCCTCTCTGAGTCCCTCTCTCACAAGTAAGCTGGGATGGTGACACTCTTGAGCAAGAAGGAAGGATGAGGCCATGTAGAAAGGAACTGACTGAAGGGGCAGAGTGCTCAGGCGCCCTTTGCTTCCACCTCTCAGTGTTCTGATAGAGGAGCCAGGTAACGGCTGCTAACTGCCATTTTCCCTCTGGGCTGTTGGAAGCTAGGATTGCGCAGAGATCTGCTTTGTATGTTTAAACCAACAATTATACCTAAAGTTTAGCCTTTTGAAACACTGTCCTAGGAAGTTTGTATTCCAAAGAAATAGTCCTTAGTTTCTTTTGTTCTTTGCTGTTTTCTTTGTGATCCCTACTACAGTTGCCTACTTGATTTGGGTCACCACAACTTGCTGAGCACACTTCCCAGTGACACTTGGTTCAGTTTGGCCTGGGTGGAGAAGAAAAGTCAATGAAGGCACCTTCAGATATCCTAGGTCCACACTCTTCTCTCCTTAGAGCCAGCATCCTGTTTGGTATTGGTCCTGATTTTGGGAGAGATAGGCTCTGTTCCTTGTTTTTGGATTATAGGAAGCTCCTTGGATTTCACTCATTCAGTGACACTTTATTCAAATATGTTGAAAGGAATCCTTGATAAATGAAGAAGAGGATTAATCTTGGCCTTTAGCTAGAAATGACCACAGGTCATTTGGAATCCAGAAGAATTGAAGAAAGAATTTCTAAGTTTTCTCTTTCAAAAGGAACCAGAGTTTGAAATTAATATGCGCTTCCGTTGTTGAATTTATTTAACAAATATTTAGTGAGTACCTATTATGTTAGAGAATCAACTCTAAATTATCTTAATAGAGACAGGAAAAGTTCTGGAGAGTCATCTCTAGAAATACAGCAGAGCTCTGCCCAGAAATTTTTCTGGCTCAATCGGTACTGCTGTTTGTGACCACTAGGTGGTGCTATTACACTATGAAAATGACGCCCCTGATGCTTTTCCAAGACGGGAGGCCCCTAGGTATTTTGGAGGCCAGTGTCTACAATCTAAAGAGACTCCTCTGGGAGTAAATGAAGAAGAAACACATTTCATCATCTACATGCCTGATCCAATTTAAGTACTCAAGGGGACAGGTAGCTCCTCAAAGGATGAGGCTGTGTCTATTGTCATGGTTACAGCTCCAGTTATAACCTGACTCGTAGAAGGCCCTTGATAAATACCTGATGAATAAATCTATCTTTGAAGAATTTAGATTGTCATTGAAAGAACAATTTCTGAAGTGTGGCAAATTCTGAACTTCAGAGACTTAAGATTTGGGGAAGGTCGGCAAAGACTCAGGGAGGCAGAATTTGGGAAGGCAGAAATACCAAAAGCAGTCTATGGCACTGATGCTACATACTTGGCATTCCTTACATTTATCTTGACAAGATTTCACCTGTTTAAAATACAGAGAGGATGTAAACCAATAAATTCTGATTTTTTTCTTGAGACTATATTATGGCTCTACCTTGGAGGGGATATCCAAAGGTCTACTCTCCTCTGCTTATTCATTTATTTGTTATAAATTCCTTTATGCTACAAATATTTACTGAGCAGCTGTTATGTACAAAACACTCATGAAGGCTGTATGATCATCTCTGACCTTTTCAGGGTCCCTGTGAGTTCAGTTCCTCACCAAATTGTATTGTAGCATCCAAATCCCACTCTCTTCCTTTTGCTATTCCCCAGTCCAGGGCTCCCTCTTCTGTCACCTGGTTACCACATCAACCTCTGATCCGCGCTGCTACCATCCATTTCTGTCTTTTTAACACTCTGTCAGGATCAACCATGCTATGCCTTTCCTTCAAACTCTCCTTTGCCTTTGGGGTCAAATCCGATCTCTTTCACTTGGTTTATGAGCTGTGACCTGCCTGGGCCTTGTCCGTCTCCTTGCCCCTGTCCCCCTGCTCCCACCTTGTTCTATGTGCTCTCGCCATGAGTTTTTTCTTTAGATTCTTCTAACAAGCCATGTCCTCTCTTACTCCAGACTTTTAAATTTTTTTGGTATTTTCCCTCTTCTTTTTTCCTTCCCTCAGCCTGGCTACTTTCTACTCATTCTCTAGGTTTCAGCTTATATATTACTTAAATTCGAAATAAGCTTTTTATTTTTTTCCCTGACCACTGTCAAGATGAGGTTTCTCTTTTGCTTTTTGCTGTATGCACTGAGAACCTTCACACTGAACTATATTCTCAACACAGTTTTGTTTTATATTTTGATAGAGTCTCAGTAAGTCACTCAGTTGTCCAGGCTGGGCTCAGACTTTCAATTCTCTTGCCTCAGCCTCCCAGAGTGCTGAGATTACAGGCATGTGCCACCACATCTGGCTCAGGTTCCCCTCTTTTACTTTTCTTCTCACAGCATTTGTTGGAGCTTACAGCTTGTCCATTATTATTCATCTGACTGAGTTTTGTGAATGCCAGGGCTCTGTCTGTCTGTCTGTTTCTTGTCTCCATTCCTAGCTGAGTGCCTGGCACATTGTAAATGATCAATAAAATGTGTTTCATGGTGAATGAATGAAAACCATGACATGCCTCCATCAACGTGAAGTGATATGAAGAATGGTGGTGATAGGGGAAAGGACGACTTGTTTGGGATGTTACCATCGAGGCTGAGTTAAGTGTTAGCAAGTGGATGTTCATAGTGGGGGCATTTCAGGTGGAGGGAAGACACAGAAGTGGGACATGTCCGGGAGAAAGGCAAGAGAGAGTGGGAGAGTGGGAGATAGGACTAGAGATAGCTTGTGACTAGATATGTGCAGGACCTGGGCTCTAGCTGACAGCCAACGGGGAGCCGTTGATGGCTTCTGAATGGGGAAGCGATAGGACCAAATTACTGCTTCAGAAAATGTTAATCCAGTGGCAACGTGGACCATGAATTGGAGAGGGACCTGCAAGACCAGTTAGGGGACTATCAGAGAAGTCAAGATGGGTCGTGGTCAGGGCCTGGTTAGTAGGTGGCAGTAAGAATGGAGACAAAGGGACATTGTGCAGAAGAAGGAAGAGGGAACAATGAGGCTGAAAACTGGAAAGAGAGGGTGAGGGAGAGGAGCAGTCGGTTTTCAGCCTGATTCAGTGAGGTGCTGTCACTATCGGAAAGCAAAGTCAAGGGGAAGGACCTCGGGGAAAGGAAAGAGTTCATTCATCCAACCTTTACAGTGCAGTTATGCTGGATATGTGCTTCACTTATGGAAATCCAATCCATATGTGGGATTAAAAGGAAAAAAATGCACAAGTAAGAGGAGAGAGTGACGGAGACATAGAAGTGGCAGTAATGGGAGTTCCAGGCCTCCCACTAAGTGAAAATGCCTCCCAGAGGGGATGCAAGGAGGGAAGGTAAATTTGTTATTTCCCTTTTTATTTGTAAAATCATGTGTATTTTATAAATGACATAAGGAATTATATAAGAGTAATGGTGGCTTTTTGCAATCTGTGTCTCTTACACTGATTTTAGAAGTGAACTCCCTGGCAAGGTTCAGCTGTTTAAAGTATGTATCAAGCTCTAGACTGGGCAGTGGGCAGATGTGAAAAAGGTGCATCTTGGGTATTGCACTGGGTAGGAGGGTACAGAAGCAGACAAGTGGGGCTATAGTCTAGGTCAGTAGTCAGGGAGATAGGTCATCACAGAGAGGAAGGAGATGGGTGGCTGGTGCAGCAATGCTGGGGTGGCCCTGGACCCCAGGGCTGGAGAGAGACCTGGGAATCGCTGTCACAAGAGGTAAGAATGGCAGTAGGAGCACCCAAGATCACAGGGTAGAGGACCCTGGGTGAGGAAGGGAGCTCAGGCACAGTAGGAAACACACTTTCCCTAGGAGACAGGAAGAGTCATAAAACAGAGGAACTGCCAGAGAAGCTGTGGAGGAAAACTAAGCCAAGGTGGCTGAGAACCCAGAGCAGAAGTGACCTTTACAATTACAAAGTCAATAGTGGCTGCTAAGTGAATGAAAAGCTTCATTTATTTAGAGTGGTAGAGGCAGGAGAAGGGGCCCAAGAACGATTGGGAGGAATCTGGAAGCAAAGGGAATCCAACCTCTTCTCTATCACAACTTTAGTAAAGCCAACCTAGTTCCCAATGAACGTATCTGGGAGAAAGTTTGGGATCTCTGGCAGCCATGACCTCTTCCCACTAGGATCCAGTGCTGTCCACTGGAAAGGCCCTTTGCCATCGCAGTACCCAGAAATAGGCTTTGCCCTCCGTACGCCTTCTATTCCAGCTGGAGTGCAACCCATCTGGCCCACAGATGCCAGCTGTGATGGCTGCATTCATACTAAACATATCTACCTTATTTTCTTCCTTAAGTTGAATCCACATTCCCACATGATTGCAAATGCTCACTTGCTAATAGCTTCCCTGGAGTTTGCTTCTTGCAATTACCTCATCAGACTTCAGACAAGGCAGCACGTAACAATTTATTCCAGGATACAGGGAGCTCTGGATGGTTTTTAGTCAGTGGTTCCTTATCCTAGTTATATTGTTCTTTGAAAGAGATTTAAACAATAGGGAAAACCTCTTTTATAGCTACTTACATAATTACCATTTCCAATGTTTTCTTTATTCTTTTGTGTAGATCCAGAGTCAAATATGGCAACATTTGCCTTCACCTAAAAGATTTTTAGTGTGTTCTGTACTACATGTTTGTAGATCTTGCATTCATCTACCTATTGAAAGTCTAAAAAAAAAAATCTTTATTTTGGCTTTGTTTCGGAAGGATATTTTTGCTGGGTAAAGAATTTTGGAGCTGGGCGTGGTGGCACAGGCCTTTAATTCCGGCTACTTGAAAGGCTGAGGCAGGAAGATTACAAGTTCAAGGCTGGCAACCTTGTCTAGGCATACATCTCAGTGGAAGTGTGCTCCTGGGTTTGAGTTTTTAAAATCCAGTTGACAGATATTGCTACGTTGTCTTTTGACACAGTTTCCCATAGTAAGTCTGATGTCATTCTTATCTTTGTTCCTTTGTATTTAATGTAGAGTCCTGGGGGAGGCTTTTAAGATTTTTTTCCACTGGTTTTAATCTATTTGATCATGATGTGCTTTGGTATATAGACATTTTTATTAGTATATGTTTGTGACACATACTAATGTTTGTGACATTAATATTTCTTCTGCTTAAGATTCACTGAGGTTCTTCAGTTTTTCATCAAATTTGGAAAAAGCTCAATCATTACTTCTTCAAATATATTTTCCTACTTCCTTCAGGAATTCCAGTTACATATTTACCAGGCCATTTAAAGTTGCCCTACAGCTGACTGATGCGCCACTCATTTCTTAAGTCTGTGTTTCATTTTGGGTGTTTTTTATTCTCTATGTTCAAGTTCACTAATCTTTTATTTCCTGCAGTGTCTAATTTACTATTAATCCCAACCTGTGTATTTTTATATCTTCTGTATCTCGACGTAACGTACTCTTTTTTACTTTTTATTTTTGAGATCAAACCCAGGAATGTTCTATCACTGAGGTACATCCCAAGCTCCTTCCTGCTTTTTGAAGCAAAGGCTTGCTGTGTGGCCCAGGTTAGCCTCAAACTTGAGATCTTCCTGCCTCAGCCACCCAAGCAGCTGAGATTACAGGGCAATCACTACACCCAGCTCTTAATATACTCTTTTGTTTTTTGAGACAGGGCTATGTATTTCAGACAGGCTGGCCTTGAACTCCAGAGATCCTCCTGCCTCAGCCTCAAACTGTGATCCTCTTGCCTCCTGAGTGGTTTGGATTACAGGCATGTGCCACCTTGCCTAGCTGTTAACATACTCTTAAAGCACTTGTTGAACATATAGAATATAGTTATGCTATTTTAATGTCCTTGTCTATTAATTCTCTCATTTGTGTCATTTCTGGGTTCCTTCCTTTCTATTGGTTGATTTTTCTCCTCATCCTGGGTCATCTTTTCTTCCTTTTTTTCATGCCTGGTGACTTTTTATGGGTTGCCAGATGTTATGAATTCTACCTGGTTGGGTGCTGGATATTTTTGTATACCTATTGAGTTTGTTCTGGGATGCAGTTAAGTTACTTAGAAACATTTTGATCCTTTTGGGTCATGATTTAAAGCTGTTTTAGATGGGATAGAGCAGCATTTACTCTAGGGCACAGCTGAGGCCAGGCCCATCAGAGGATTCTGCCTAATGCCTCATGAATTAAGGTGCCTTTCACTCTGGCTGACGAGTTTAAGAACTATTCCCAGTCTTCTGTAAGCTTCAAAGATGGTTTCCTGTAATCCTCTCGGGTGGTGCTTTCCCCAGCCTTAGGCTCTTTTCCTTATACCTGGGAACTCATCTGGACTTAGACTATTTGAGAGAGGACTCCCTGCCAGATCCCTGGATCTTTCTCTTTCAGTGGCTGCCTCCCCTCTGGTACCCTGCCTTACGAGGTCTAGCTGCCTCGGCCTCCAGAAGTCTTTACCTTGGGGACTGGAGTTGGGCTAGGTTTCCTGTTCCTTGGGAAAGTCTCTCCTGACAATAAGTAGCCCTACTCATAGGGTTCCCTTTTTCTTTTTCTCAGGGATCACTGTTCTTGCCTAATGTCCAATATCTTGAAAACCATTGCTTCATATATTTTGTCTGAGTCTTTTAGTTGTTTCAAATGAAAGGGAAAATCCAGTCCATGTTAATACCATCTTGGCTGAAGCAGAAGTCCTCACTGTTCTTTAAGTCTGAGGCACTTTTTGAGGACCTGCGGAATTCAAGACCATGTCAAGCCAAGTTTCTGGCTATTGGGCCAGGAAAATGGTGCTTCTGGAAGGCTGAAAGGGCTTCCACCTAAATGCAGGTGAGCAGTTGCTCTGCTTCTCTTGTCGGCTCTTATCAAGACTTGGCCTCAACTGTTTGACTCTCCTTTGGCGCTAAAGATTTTGTTCTCTTTCACTTTAAAGCAACGCATCTCAGCTTATACCTGAACTCTTCTAGTTTTAACTTCGTTTCCTCCTAGACTCTGCTCATGTATTTAGTTACCAAAGGCTTCTACATGTGCAGCAAATCAGTTTCTCGGTGGCATTTACAGTACCCAGCATCTGCCTCTGTGGAGAGCCACTAACCCAAAGATACTGTGCTCTACCTTGAGAAATTACAGACATACTCTTACAAGGCAAATGCTTCATTTCAAGGGTGAATGAAATACCACTTAACAAAGCATTCCAGCTGGTTAAATTTAGGATGAGAAAAAAAAAAACCTAACCCAAGAATATTATCTGGCTTTGAGCCCAGGGTATTTTTCCTTTTAGAGTGGATTTGGTACGTTTTCATTCATGTAGAGTTGTAGCCTCTCAGCATTTTATTCTGGGATGGAAGGTCAACAATGACTGCCTTGTTGCTAAATCCAGTGGACACTTCTCAGTTATTAACCTACTTGGCCTCTCAATAGCATTTGACACTGTTGACAATTATCTCCTTCTTCATGCGTTGCCTGGCTTCCTGTCTTCCCCTCTGGCCTTTCTTTCTCTGGCTGCCTTTTCAGTTGGTACTCTGCTTGGTTCCGTCCTGAACTTTCTTCTTACAGGAAATGCTTTCCCTGGGCTCTCTTATGCCTATGGCTTTGCTGGGAATTCCTAAATCTACATGTCTAGCCTAAGCATTTTTTTCCAAGTTTCAGTCCAGTATATTCAAATGTTGCCATCTTTACCTGGCTAGAACAGAGGTAACTCAGCCTTAGCAGTCATTTTGCACAACCCCCCCCCCCTTTTCTGAGGTAGGTTTTTGCTATGTAGTCCAGGCTGGCCTCAAACTCACAGCAATCCTCCTGCCTCAGCCTCCCAGCTGCTAAGATTACAGATGAGGACCACCATGTCCGGCAGTTTCAGTATCCTTATAGTGGAATGCTCGCCTCACTTCACCCTGACCTTCCCAGGTTCTCCACCTCTACAAAGAGTACCTCTATACACTTAACTTCTCAAACTGCAATTCTCTGCATTCAATGTTCCTCTCAGTCACCTGATTCCACCTCTTTCCATCACCTACTACTTGCTACTACACTACTTTGGTCACTATCTTCTTTTGCTCGGATAACTGGAAAAGACTTCTAACAGCATCTTCTGCTTCAAACACTTATGCCATCTTCTGCCCATGAATTTTCCAGCTGTGATCTTTCTAAACACTCAAACAATTGTTTTGCAAACAATTGAAGTCTGCTGGGATCTTGCTGAGAATCTTTCCATGACTGCCCTATGCTATTAGGATAAAGCCCATGCTCTTCTTGCTTATGTGGAGCTGGGGATTGAACCTAGGGTATCATGCCTGCTAAGTAAGTGCTCTACCACTGAGCTGCACACCCAATTCCCACATGCTACTTAACATAGAAGGCTGGGTAAGATTCAGCCCCCATTTACCTTCTTTTAAAAAAATTTTTTAAAAAATATTATTTTATTG
>NW_004624760.1:21475555-21644293 GCF_000247695.1 Heterocephalus glaber | reverse complement strand
TTCAATCTGCTGTGTAGACTTTCAGTGGAGTTTTTGATCTCCTGGAAATCTATTTGCATCTGTTTTATGGGTTCCATTTGTTTCCTATGTTGGGATTCCATCATGTTCCTCAGCTCCTCTAGATTTATTAATCATTTCTTGCACTACGAGCACAATCTCTGTTCTTATCTGAGAAATTATTTCTGCCTTCATTTTTTCTAGATCCTCTTTTGTTGCCAGTTCAGGGAGTCCAGGTGGTTGAGTATCAGAGTGTTCCATCTTGTTTCCCTTTGAGTTTGCTGTAGGTGATCTGGAAGTCTGCTTTTGAGACTTGTTTATGTGTCTTCTCATTTTGACAGGGTGGGGCAGGGGGTGTGTATGGTCTTGGTGCCTGCGCAGCTCACCTCTTCTGAGCTGTGAGCAGTGGTACGGTGTGCCAGAAGCCCCTACCTCTGCACTGAGAGCAGTGGTACGGTGTCCCAGAAGCCCCTACCTCTGTGCTGGGAGCAGTGGTACAGCGGCCTGGAAGCCCCTTCTTCTGCACTGGGAGCGGTCCCCCATTTACCTTCTTGCATATTGCTCCCTCCCTTGAGCTCTAAACACCCTGTTACATTTCCTATTTTTCAGTTCCTCAAACTACAGTGCTTCCCTCTCATTTTCTGGCCTTTCCATTTTTATTCTTTCTGCCCATAATCCTTTCTTTAACTCCTCTGCTTTGCTGAATCATCCCTCAGGTCATTTTCTTTAGGGAGTCTTGTCTGATCTCTGCCTTCATCCTGGTCTGCCCAGCTCCCTAGGGTAGGTGAGCTATGTCTGTGCTTCCAGAGGTCACCATGTTTCCTCTACCACAAAACTCATCCGATTTCCTGCTTGATTAGGTCTTTGTCTCACTCACTTGTACATCCCCAGTGCCTACTACTATCAGGCTCAGCTTGCTAGGTACATAGCACACATTTGCTGCAGTGAATTTTAATGTGTTAGCAGCCACACAAGTCTCAGTCCTACTAATCTACAACCTCATTCCTCTGTTTGAGCAAAGAGGACTGGTGGGCCAGTAACAGTCTATAGTGGATCTCTTGCTGGGAGCTGGATTCTTGTTTCTCCACTGTTAATTTATGAGTTTAGCAACCTGATTCAGTTAGCTCTGTCCCTTCAAATATAAATACAATTACAGTAAAACCTTGGTTTGCGAGCATAATTCATTGTGGAAACAGGCTTGTGATCCAAAACACTTGTATATCAAAGTGAATTTCCCCATAACAAATAATGGAAACTTAGATGATTCATTCCACAACTCAAAAATATTCATATAAAATGATTACAAAACAGTACTGTAATATAATACAAAATAACAAAGAAAATACAAAATATAAAGAAAAATAAAACCTTCATGGATAGCGTGAGGGAGACAAGAGAGAGGACTTATTCTGCAGGATGACTTTCACCATCACTAACAGAATCACTGTTGTCTATTGGCTCAAGAGACTCATTTTCTTTTTGTGCAACTTTAACAAGGAACCTATCTAATGACACTTTGGTTTTGCCTCCTTTTGAGGATTTTGTGGAAATGTGACCTTGTGTTGTCACTAAACAGATACTACAGCCTCACTTGGGTGGTGCTTTTCTACAAAATTTGCACTGTTTTCCACATTTTACTTATCTCCTTAATCTCATTTGAAGTGGGGGATTCTTCTGCTTTTCCCCTTCGTCCTCTGCAGACGAGATCTCCTCCATAACCTCTTGCTGCTGGGAGGCATTTAAATCACCCAAGATCCCACAGTGAGAGGAGAGAGAGAGAGAGAGAGAGAGAGAGCGCGCATGAGAAGAGAACCATTGGCTCAGTTGTGATCAGGTGATGATGTGACATTTGGCATCACATACTACTTGTATCGCAAGATGTTGCTCGTTTATCAAGTTAAAAAAAAATTTTTTTTTTTTGGTCCCAGGGATCGAACTCAGGACCTTGCACTTGTGAGGCAGGCAATGGAACCACTGAGCTAAATCCCCGGGCCTATCAAGTTAAAATTTATTAGAAATATTTGCTCCACTTGCAGAACAAGTTACTCACAACCTAAGATTTTTATGGTACTTGAATTTCCTGAAGACAAACAGTGGGGCCAAATGATTATTTTCTTTTTCATTCCTTGGTTTCTAGTATTTTGTTCATTAGTTAGTTATATTTCATCTCTTGTGAAATTATTGTTCATGTTCTTTGGTATATTTGTCTTTTTGTTATTGATTTGTAAGACTTGGTACATATTTACCCTATATTTTTAAGTTTTTTGTTTTGTTTTGATGATGGGGATTGGATCCCAGGGTCTCTTGCATGCTAGACAAACACTCCACCACTGACCTACATCCCTATCCCTTAACTCATTTTTTAGTTAACACTTTTAAAAAATGACCACTGAAAAGTCTTTAATTCTGGGGCTAGGAATGTAGCTTAGTGGCAGAGCAATTGCATAGTATGCATGAGGTCCTGGGTTTGATCCCTAGCAATATAAGTGTGTGCACCTCCCCTAAAAACCCTTTAATTTAAAAAAATTATACATAATGAAATACTACTTGGCTATAAAGAAGGATAAATTTGAGTTGTTTGTAGGAAAATGGATGCACCTTGAAAACATAATATTAAGTGAAATAAATCAGACACACCAGTTTAAACACTGTATGGTTTCTCTCATATGAGAAACCCAAAGAATAAATACAAAGTAGAGCAAAATAAAAGCTAGATAAAAGGAAACAGGGAGATAGATCTTTTGCAAATGGGAAAAGGACTGACAGATGGTGGGAGGGGAGAGGGCAAAGGAACATAAAAGAATTAAGATGAGTCATGTACATGTACTAATTCCCTATGATGAATGTAATCATTATATGCTGCAAACATGAGAACTAAAAAATAAAATGATAGAAGGGGAGGGAGGAGGGAGAAAAGGCGAAAGGGAATAAAAAGAACCAAGATATGTTTAGTACATGTACTTACTCCCTAAAGTGAATGTATATATTATGTATTGCAAACATGTACTAATAAAAATAATTAAAAAATTTCCCCCAACCATTTGAGATGTAAAATCCATTTTTAGCTCCCTTGCTGTACAAAAAGAGGCAGTCAGCTAGGTTACCTTGAAGTAATATAGTCACTAAATTTAAACCATCTTTGTATTATTGGAAATTATACCGGTTGATCATGAGCTGGATTTGACTTGCTAGTATTTTATTTAGTGGTTTTACATCTATACTTCTAGGTCAGATTGGCCTATGCAGAGATTTCAACTTAGTGACTTCTTACACATAGATGTATGCTATGTAGCCTACATGATATTTGAAAGTGTTCAGAATGAGTTGTCATTATTCAAAAATTGGCAAGTATTACATTAAAAACTTGAAATTGTTTAGCTTTTCTTTAATGAAGAGGAATGTGACAAAACTTAGAGAATGTTGGCCTCAGTTACCACCTTTTAACATGTTTTCTATAGTATATTTTTCATTTCATTAATATCTACTCTTATTTTAATTTTTGACCCTTGCTCTATAGTTTTCTGCTGCTGAGCTTATTTACACTGTCCCTTTGTGTACGCCTCCACTCAGCACTGACCAATCTTCCAGTTGTTTCTTGGTTCTGAAATAGTTTAAATTACATTGGCACCATCTGTTTCTTGAAGGTTGTGTAATTGCCCTTTAAAACTATCTGGGCTGTCTAAAATTTTGTCAGGTAGTGTTTTGGTTTTCTTCTCTGTTTTCTCTCTGGTTAGTGATCTATTAACCATTACAGATTTGTAGTATAGAGATAAATATCTATTAGATCTATAATTATAAAGCTAAACATCAAATTCTTATATAAGTTCTATTAATGCATACTTTCTAGAAAATAAAACATTTCTCCCAGATTTTCAAATTCATACAATAAGGCTGCAATGTCTTTTTTTTTTATAATTTAGAAATTATCTTTATGTCTTAGTTATCTTTCTCTTTCCTAAACTTATTTATTTTTATTTTCTTTTTAAGTTTTGCCAGAGGCCTATTTTATCAGTCTTCTCAAAGGCTGAAAAACAAAGGTTTTTTGTTTTATTGTTTTCTTTTCTGGAGGCAGGTCTCACACTATGTGGCTCAGGCTTACTATGTAGTCGAGGCTGGCCTTAAACTTGTAACCATTGCCCCGCCTCAGCCTCCCAAGTGTGGGATTATAGGCATGTACCACCATGCCCAGTTTGTTTTGTGAGACCAAAAGTGACTCCATTTTGTGAATGTGAGACCAGAATGACTCCATTTTGTCCAAAATGGAGCAGTCTCCTTTGTTCTTTCAAATTAATGATTAAATGTGCTTAATCTGGGACAAAAGACATGATCTGTAACTCAAGATTCCTAAACTCATTACTCAGCCATCTGTTTGCCCTAGAAACAAGTGTCCCGGGCCCACTATCTATAGGACAATCTGTTAACGTGCTGACTATCCACACAAGGTGGTCATGACCATGAGTCAAGATGTCTGCTGACCATCAGTACGTGACAGTAGACCACTAACCTTTGTCCCCATTTTTCTTGTAAAAACCTATATGTAATCCCCTTCAACCCCCAATGAGCCTAGCCAATCAAAATTCTACACTTCATACTTGCTAAATGTTAACCAATCATATGGCTGCTAATGACTGAAGCTTGCTGTAATCTCAATAAAAACCCTGCTAATTTGGAACTCGGGGCTCTCAATCTTGATCCGCTGTGTCGGTGACAATTGAGAGTCCCTGCTTAAGCTTGAATAAATGACCCTCGTGTGCTTACATCGGAAACGGCCTCCTGGTGGTCTTTGGGACTTTGTAATCTGGGCACAACAGTTTTATTGTTGGAATCTAATTTTTCTTTGTATAAATTTCTACACTGTGCGTGCGTGCGTGCGTGCATGCGTGCATGCGTGTGTGTATTGTACAGGGGATTGAACTCAGGGCCTTCATACTATTCTACATCCCCAGCTCTTTATTCTTTAAAAAATTTTTTTTTAAATTTTTTAAAGATAATGGTTTTAATTGAATTATGAGATGAAAAGATAGTGCCTGTTGATGAAAAGATAGCCCTGTTTGCTACTTACATGACAGAAGATTTTAAAAAATAATCACTGCACAAGTACAAAGGGTGGGGTTATGCTGTGGCATTAAATTTGTTTCCATGTTTTTCTTGACCGTTCAAGAGCACATTAAAGTTTCCATGGCAAGTTTGTTTTCAAAATGCCAAATTGTGACACAATTGCTGGCTTCACGTTTCTAAATACCTTTAATAGTTTCTCTGCGTTGCAATTTGTAAGTTTCCTTGTCATGACACAGTCGATAAATAAACCCAGATGATCGATGTTTTCAATTTGATCAGTAATAACCATGTGTTCATGAATCAGGTATGACTGAGGCAGATAGGTTCCAGCCTTGATGTTAATGAGTAATTCCAACAGGTTTCTAGGAGGCACAACAATGGAAGTATTCAGAGGAATCACGTAGCATTTATCCAGGTTAAGATCTAAATAGGCAGTGAGTTTCTTGTTAAAGTCATGAACAATGTTGGCAGGATCACTGTCTGCAAATTCTGGGACAGGCACACTGATGAATTCAACCTCATCTTCTTTAAAGATCTTAATATTTTCTTCGATTGTCTGTTAGCGAGCAGCTGGGGTATCTGCAGAAGGCTCATTTAAGACGACATCATCTTTGATGTACTTTACTCCACAGTAGTACACGTCATCTGGTTGAAGTGCAAAATATTTGTACAGGTATGCTCCCCCTAGAATGACTCCTGCAAGCATAAATGCTAGTCCAAAGCCCATGCACCAACACCAGGCTCTTCTTTGGCCAACTGGTACCACATCATCTGGGTCCTTGCAATCCATGGCGACGCATCTGGAGGGATTATGAGTGCTTCCTTGCTGCTCTTGGGCTCGTCCTTCTTGGGCTCCTTCCGGGCCAGAGCCTGGGGTGCCCCGGGGGGGCTGGAGGTGCGGGTTGTGGGTTCCTGGCTGTGGATGCAGCCTTCTCGACCAGGTTCGGGCTGCAACTTTGCAGCAGCTGATGCAGCTAAAGTGACTACTTCCAGCTCTTTATTCTTTACTTTGACCCAAGGTCTCACTAAGTTGCCCAGACAGTACTCAAACTTGGAATCCTCTCGCCTCAGCCACACAAGAGAGGTAGGATTACTGCTCCATCATGCCTGGCTTTATTATTTCCTTTAAAAAATATCTTCCAAATTAGCTTATTCCTCTAATTTTTTTTTCTTTTTTTTTGGTACTGGGGATTGAACTTGGGTCCTTGTGCTTGTGCAGCAGGTGGCAAAACCACTGAGCTAAATCCCCAGCCCTCTTCTAATTTTTAAAATAAGAATCTTTCTTGTTTTTTAAATAAGCTTTTCCTTGGACTTTCTATTCTGCTCCATTGATCTGCTGTCTTTTTTTCCCAGTATTTTAACATCTGGTAGTTCAAATATCCTGTATCATTATTTTTCAAAAATTTCTTTGTTATTGGGTCAGATGATATCTTAAAGTCACTATGATTCTTTGATAGTTAACATGAAAGTACACCCAAATAAACATTTTAGTCTCTTCTTTCTAAACCCAAATTTCTTTATTCTTATAAAGTCAGTCTTTAAAAAAATAGGTATGGCCAATCTGTGCATGTCAATGCAGTGTACATACATGATGTGTTTAAGTGTATTTTCTGTGAATGTGTGTGTCTACCCTGTGTATGTGCACAGGATGTATGCATAGCATGTGTATTATATATGCGTGAGGTAGGTATGCGGTGTGTCTGTTTCTGTGCGGTGTGTGTATGCATATGGGATGTGCAGTATACATACGTGTGCAGTGTGTGTAAAGCCTGTGTTTGTATTGTGGGTGTGTGGTGTGTTTCTGTACACATGGAGTGTGTGTAGGGTGAATGAGGTGGAAGACATGACCTAGAAGGTGCTAGGGTACTCAGGGTATGTCAGAGACAGCCACATTTGGTCCTCAAACTCCCTGCCTTCTTGAGAAAAGCAGGGCCAGGATCAAGACTCTGGATGTCAACTGTGGCTCGCACCATGGGCCAATAGGACAAGTCTCTCCTGCAGTGCTGCTGCCCAGGCACCCACTCACCTCTGTCCTCCAGGTGGAAAAGGTAATTTGTAAGGACAAATAAGAAGAAAAGGCTTCAGGGGTCTATTAAGTAAAGGAGCCTTACTGGGAGCAGACCAGGATCAGTCTGGCCTTGGGGCCTCATAGCTGAATAGTTTAGCTCTTGAGTTAGGCAGACAGAGTCAGGAGGGGACCTGCCAGGCAGTGAGACCTTTGTCCCCAGGAGAGGATGAAGTGTCTAGTGTGGGTCTCAGCCCTTTCTTCCTCAGGCAGCTCTGTGCACTTCTCGGGGCAGGTCCCTTGTGTTCACAACCTCCTGAGTCCAAGGCAGTCTCCCCTGGCACAGGGCTTTGCAGTGATCCTTTGCAGAATTGAGAAGAAGATGACTGTCTCCTTAGTCACCTCACTGTCCTCTTCCCTACAGGCCTTCCCTTGCCCTGGCTTCTGAAAGTTCTTACTGAGAGTGATCAGCCCCTCCCAGGGGGCTCTTGCAGGTTTTGCCTAACTCATACTCTGATCTCAAGCCTTCAGGTCTGCAATACCTCAGGGTTCAGTGTCCTGTCTACAACCTGTGGCTTGAGCCTGAGGTTGCCCAGTTTCCCTGGCTGGATGGAGTGGCCAAGCCAGGATACTTCTCTACCCAGAAAGGATGCTTGGACTCAGACTTTCCCAGCCAGGAAGTGGATCAGGCATGCCCAAGTCCAGGGTATGGGTAAGTCCATGTGCCTGGGGGTTGGGGCCAGGAATGTGGCCCTGCCCCTGCTAAGGGCAATGTTCATAGTGTGGGGGTTGGGAGAGGAGCAGGGCACGGGCTTACAAGGTGCTAGGATTCAAAGAGTCCACCAGCTATATGGGATGCATTTGCACTTGGCCACTAGTGTATTGATTCCAGGGCTCCTTCTCTGGTTTCTGTGCACCACTGGTGGCCAGCAGAATCTGTGGCATCTAGTTTCCTGCTGCCTCCACCTGCTGTTGGCCATGGAGCAGGTGTGGAGGCCAAGGAAGAACAGAAAGGTGATGTCCTTTGAGGTAGACAGACCTAAGTTCGAATTTCAGCCCTGGCTCTTCCTAGTTCTGTAAACGTTGGGCAAGTTGCCTAGCCTCTGCCTGAAGTTCTGATTGTGAACTGGAGCTAATACTGCCTACGCTTCCTGTGAAGACTAAACGAGATGATGTGTGTAAATCACTCAGCTCAGCTCCTGGCACCTGCTACTCAATATATATAACTCTTCTCTCTCACGTCTCCCAGCCTTGTCTTGAGGAGATCTCTGAACCACAAATACCAGTTGGCAATGAAGTCAGGGGACCAGGGATGAATACCAACACTTCCCATTTTTAGAGTTATGCAAGTCTAGCAGCTTTCCCTCCACAGTGACAACACTCAGAGATTTGTAGAGCAGATGTCTTAGTGTGAAACTGCTCCCTGGATGTGTCTGATGAATGTTTGCCGACAAATCTGCACAAGCGCTGACCTTCCTCCTAGTGCTGCCTTCCAGCACCAGCCTCAGGAGATCCACAGTGGCACCTCCCTCTCTCTGTGTCCTCGGTTGCTAAGGGGGCTGTCTTGTGTGTGATGCCCCAGCTGCAGGTGGGAGGTCATAAGGCTGGCTGGACCAAGCGGCTCCAGTCTGGACCCGTGCCAGGGTGCTCTCTCTCCTCCAAGAGAAGGCTCTAGAGAGCAGTCCAGACAGAAAGAGTCTGGGAAGGGGCCGCTGCCTGGTGGGGCAGCCTGTCCAAGTGCAGAGCACACAGGTTTCCAGACCCATTCGCAGTTAGGAGGGTGCTCCTTTGGCCTTGCTCAGGGCTGATGATTACAGGTCTGAGCTTCAAAGCCAGTTCCAAACCCGTTTGTAACTCACCTAATTGCAGCCCGGGGACTGGGCGAGCAGGCCAAGCCCGCCCGAGTGGGCACACCGGGCCACGGGTCCCTCCGAGGCTGGCACTTCCAGCCTGAAACGCAGTGCGGGAACCAGGGGTCCAGACTTGGCCACTGCGTCTGGCAGGCTTCTCGCGGTAGAAGCCATCTCTGGTGTTGGGTGGCGGTCCTTACTGCTCCCTGTGTCCACGCCTCCTCCGCCTGGCCCACGTCTGCTCTGTCAGGTGGAAATCTCTCCATTCAAACCAGCGCGGGCCAATCAGGGCCTGGCGCGCCCGGCCGTTCCAACAGCGCGCTGAGCAGCCCGGCTCTGGCCGGCTCCCCCTTGGAGAAGCTGGCGCCGGGGGCGGCGAGCCTGCTACCTCGGTTACCGGCAGCAACACAGCCGCCTCGGGTTGCAGGCGCTCCTGCCCTGCCCACAGCGGGCACCCATGGAGCGCTCCCTGCACCGCGTCTCCCTCGGGAGCCGGCGCGCCCACCGCGACCTGTCCTTCTACCTCACCACCTTTGGTAAGTGCCTCGGGCGGGCTGCCGGGGCTGCTTCCCTTGCTCGCGTCCCCTGGGAAGGCAAGCTCGAGTGGTGACAGGAGAGGCGGAGGCAGGCGCACTTCCTCTTTAGGGGCACTCGCTCGGGCCCCTTCCTCCTGTGATCGCCCGGAAGGGAGCAGGGCACTGGCTCAGGCTGAGCAGCAGGACACCACCTGCTGCCTGCCGCTGGTGCTGCCACCGCAGGCTGCACTTAGTTCTGCCTCACTTGGCTGGAATAATCATACCCCAGTTAATCTTTCAGAGACCTGGGTTGTCATCACGGAGTTTCCTATTTGAATGTAGCTCGGGTTAAATCAGGGTCTAGTTACTGAACCTGGAGATCTCATTCACTCATTTTTCATGAGCTTAGGAACCCCCAAATGCAGGGTCAGTCCAGGTGGCCTTGCACCCCTTAGGCTCACTTTGGAGGCAGTAATCTGGCTTCGCCATGGAGTATCTGACCTGCAGCTGAGATGGGAGAATTATCTGCGACAAACCTTGGGAGAGTCCCAGGGCTGTCCTCCGGGGTTGAGGTGGACCGAAAGGGGCAGTAGGCTCCGCCCCCAAGCTCCTAGGTTGCAGACTGGGTTCCCTCCGATACCTGCGGGCCTGGGCAGAGCTGGGCTTCTAAGTAGCCATAGCAAAGGTAACAGCCCTTTTCTAGAATGCAGCCCAGCTCAGCTCATTTCTTCGCTGGTCCTGCATCTCTCTGTGAGTAGGGGGTTTGTTTTCCTCTGTGAAGACTTTGACCCAGGCAGAAGATCTCCAGTGAGGCAGTGGCAGGCTTGGTATCTCAGTCCTTCTGGAGGTGACCTGAGAAGCACATTTTTGTTTGAACTTGCAAACAATTTTCTTATAATGATCAGGGCAGTTATTGCAACAGAACTGGCCTATGCCCAGAGTTCAAAGGCAGAACACCCAAGGAGTTAGACCCTTGCTGGCTTCCTGGCTCCCCTTCTCTCAGGCCAACTCCTGCCTACCACCTTGGCTCATCACAACCAACTTGGGCCCTAGAGATGGGCTGTGGCTTGGTATCCTGGAATTCACTCATCTGGGTGGTGGAGGAAAATAAAGAGCAACTAACTAGCCACCATCTGTTGAGTACCACTAGGTGCCGAGTGTGTTACCTGCATTGTGTCACGTAGTGCTCCCCGGCCCCGAAAGGCAATCCCTGTGACCCCATGGGGCATGTGGGCTCTGTGAGATGGTGTGGGGGGTCCTCCAGGATGATCTGGGGTAGTGGAGTTGGAGGTGGTCAACAGAGAGCACCAGGCAGCTCTACAACCCTGTTACCTTAGCTGTGTCCTGATTAAAAAGTGAAAATATACCTCATTGTTCATTTTACTTATTTATTTATTTATTTTTTTGGTAGTGGGGATAGAACTCAGGTCCTTGTGCTTGCATGGCAGGCAGCGGAACCACTGAGCTAAATCCCCAGCCCTTGTACTTACTGTTTTTTATATTCTTCCAGACTTCTCTTTCTAATTTCAATAAAAGTGATCATCAAGTTGTACGTGCTGTTTTGTAAGTCATTCTGTTTCCTTACTGAGATCACGTGACTATTTCCTTGCATCAATCTGTACATAATCTTCTATTGATTTAACCTCCCCAGTGGATCTGGGAAGTTGGGGAAGGCTCAGGCCCAGAGGGGTGTGAATCCTTACCCAGCCCTGGCCTCATGGTTAGGTCTGGTGGGTATAGCAAACACTGTGCTTGAACTGATGGCTATGACTTGAGTGTGGAGGAGGCAGGCAGGACTGGGGATGGAGTGAGAGCCTCCTGCACCTATTTATAGTTTCCTCTCAAATCTCTCCAAGGACACTAATTATAAACTTTGAAAAGTTCTCTTCTGTTTCCTGCATTAGCTCTGTTTCCTGTGGTACAGTTTGTCATGGTGCTCCTCTTCTGGGCTTCTGTTTTCATTGCACACATTTATTTGCACATGAAGATTCCTATGAGTGATTACTAAACCTGGCCAAACATCAGAAGCATCTTAGGAATCTGTTAAAACATAGATTCCTAGAATATTGCTCCAGAGAATTTGGTTTAATAGGTCTAGGGTGGAGACTGAGAATCTATACTGCTAAGAAGCTATTCAGGTGTGGTGCTGCATACCTATAATCCTAGCACTCTTGGAGGCTGAAGCAGGAGGATTGCAAGTTTGAGTCCAGCCTGGGAAATTTAGTAGCTTAATGAGATAATTTGGACTCAAAAATAAAAAAGGGCCAGGGATGTACCTCAGTGAGAAGGCCCTGGGTTCAATCCCACTCCCCCAACGCACACACAACAACACACACACACACACACACACACACAGCCATAGTATTTTGACCATTCGCAAAATTGCCAGGGTTGGAGGCTGTGGATTCAGAGTCAGTTTTGGTGACCAGTGTGGAGTTCCTTTACTGTGAAGATCTTTGCTAAGTTTTCCTTAATTCCTTGGCCTTTCCCAAGCATAGTAGGTGGTTGCTGGCCTTCAGCAGTGTGGTTTCTCTGAACTGGTGAAGATGTTGCCTAGATGACAGGTTCCTGAGTACAGACTTTCAAAGGGAATGTAAGCATTTCTGGAAATGGAAAGTGATAAAATTGTTCCCTTCAGGGAGCATGCTATATGGTATATATGTTGTCTCTGTGTGGGGATATGAGCATATCCCTTGCACCCCCTCCCAAAGGGATTCAAGTAACACTCCTCGGCTGTACCACTACCTGTGGAGGAAGTGGCTGACTTTAGGGAGGGAGTATGCAACCTGAGGATAGGACCCAGGTTTTCTAGGGGAATTTTTCCTTTATTATAATAGCCGGTGTAATTTGAAGAAACCATTATAGGTGTACATAGTGCTTTTTCCCAATATTACATCTTTTACTTTGATTAGAATATCTGGTAGCTTTTTTGGGGGATCTGCTTTGTCGGGATCTGCTTTCCACACACACAGTTCATTCATTTAAAGTACACAAGTCAGTGGCTTTTAATTTATCCTCAGAGTTGCACAGCTATTATCACAGCCAATTTTAGAACATTTTCATTACTTCAGAAAGAAACACTACACCTTTTAGCTTAGTACCCTCAATTGCTTGTCCTCTGTTGCCCCAGGCCCAAACAATCACCGATCTACTTTCTGTTTCTAGAGTTGACCATTTTGGACATTTTGTATAAGTGGAATCATATGTGTTTTTCTGTGACTGACTTCTTTCTCTTATAACTTTTTCAAGATTTGTTCATGTTGTTCCCTATATCAGTGCTTCATTCATCTTTATGGCTGAATAATAATATTCCATTGATATACCACATTTTATTTATCCATTCATCTGTTGGTGGATATTTGGGTTGTTTTTGCTTTTTGGCTATTATGAGTAATGGTGCCACAAACATTTGTGTGGATTAACGCTTTCATTTTTCTTAGGTTTATAGTAAGGAATAGAATTTCTGGGTCATAACGTAACTGTTCAACTAGTTGAGGAACTGCCAAGCTTTTGCAGTGTCTACACCATCTTACATTCCTATCAGGAGAGTATGCAGGCTTTGATTTCTCCACATTTTCACCAACACTTGTTATTATTTAACTTTTTAATGCTAGCCATCCTAGTGGTATCTAATAATGGTTTTGCATGTTCCTGATGACCAGTGATTTTAAGCATTCTTTATATGATTATTGACTATTTGTATACATTCTTTGGAGAAAAGTTTATTCAAATCCTTTGTTCATTTTAAAATTTGGCTATGTATATTTTTATTATTAAGTCATAAGGGTTCTTTATCCATTTTAGATATAAGTCCCTTATTAGATGCATGATTTACAAATATTTTATTTCAACGTATGGATTTTTTTCACTTTTTATAATGTCTTTTGAAGCTGAAATGCTTTTATTTTATTTTATTTTATTTTTTTGTATTAAATTCTTTTATTGGTACATTGTAGGTATACAACACAATTACATTTCTCACTGGGAATTGTACTTTTACATAATGCATCTTGGTTCTTATTTTTTCCCCATTCCTAGCCCTCCCTTCACGCCCTCCACCCTTCCCTATTTACAAAGACTTTATTTCTATTTTTTCCATTTCTCATCATTTTTTCCTTTCCCTTCTTTTCTTTCCCCTGCCCCTCCCACTACCCCTACCCCTTTGGACCTTTTCTTCCTATTTTACATTATCGATTATTCATTCTAATCATTGGTACATTTTAGGTATACAACATAATGACTTCCATCATTGGAAATTTGCACCTTTACATAGTCTCTCTTGGTTCTTATTTTTCACCCTTGCCCAGCCCTCCCTTCAACCCCTCCAGTCCTCCCTATTTACAAAGATTTTGTTCCTATTTTTCCATTTTCTCATATTAATCCCATTCCCTTCTATCCTTTCCCTAGCCCTCCCACTTCCTTCCGCTTTGCCCCTTTTCTTCCTATTTCACATGACCTATTATACATTTAGTCCTTATTTACACTTTCAGTTTCTCACACCAGAGAAACTATTCGGTATTTACACACGTGTGTCCTATTTATTTCACTTAAGAGTATCCCCTCAATGTGCATCCACTTAGCTCGAAATGCTTTTAATTTTGGAGTTCAATTTTTTTTTATTTTGTTGCTTGTACTTTTAATGTTGTATCTCTGAATCCCTTACCAGCTTTAAGGTCACAGATCTATTTTTTTCCTGAAGTTTTAAAGTTTTGGCTCTTAAATTTAGGGCTTTGACCCATTTTGAGTTAATTTTTTATATGTAGGAGTTAAGGGTCCAGTTCTGTTCTTCTGTATATTGCTATCCAGTTATCCTGGCACCATTTATTGAAAATATTTTTATATTCCTGTTAGATGATCTTGGTATCTTTATTGAAAAGCAGTTGACTGCAGAGGCTGAGGCAGGAGGCTTGTGAGTTCAAAGCCAACCTGGGAGACATAGTGAGAACCTGTCTCAATAAAAAATGAGCAGAACCCCAACTGCATAAGAAATAACATCAAGAATCAACAAATGGGGTCATATCAAATTGAAAACTTCTGCATAGCAAAGGATACAGCCAAAAGAGTGAAGACAAGCTACAGAATGGAAAACATTTTTGCCAGCTATTCTTTGGACAGAGGACTAATATCTAGAACATATAAAGAACTAAAAATATTAGACCTCCACAAATAAAAGACTCAGTCAAAAAATGGGCAACTGAAATGAATATCCAATTATCAGATGAAGTAAAAATGGCCTATAAATACACGAAGAAAGGTTCAACATGTCTGGCCATTCTAGAAGGGCAAATTAAAGCAACACTGAAATTCCATCTCACTCCAGAAAGAATGGCTATCAACAAGAAATCAAACAGTAACAAATGCTGGTGAGGCAGCGGGCTGGGGGTACTTCTTCATTGTTGGTGGGACTGTAAACTAGTATAATCACTATAGAAATCATTATGAAGATTCCTGGAAAATTAAAATTAGAAATTACATTTGACCCACTATTCCCCTTCTAGATATCTTCCCAAAAGAGTTAAAGACATCATATTACAGTGATACATGCATATCCCTGTTCAAATCTTGGAAGTGGCCTACATGTCCATCAATAGATGGATAAAGAAAATGTGGTATTTATACACAATGGAGTACTTCTCTGCCATGAAGAATAAACTTGAGTCAGTAGTAGGAAACTGGATGCCCGCTGAGACCGTAATGTTAACTGAAATAAATCAGGCACACATGCTTAAATATTGCAGTTTCTCTTATATGAGAAACTCAAAATAAAAATAAAGACCAAAATAAAGTATAGATAATAGTAGATAAGGAGGTTGATCTTTTGCACAGAGGAAGAGAATGAAGGGATGGAGGGAGGAGGAGGAAGGGGAGATAGAAATAATTAAAATGTGTTATGTACACATACCAACTCCCCACGGTGAATATAATCATTATGTACTGCGAACATGTACTAATAAAAATAAAAATTAAAAAGAAAATAAAACCCCAGGATTATAAAAATGTTAGATAAATATTTGAGAAATATCTTCTTAAAGGAATACTAACTCACTAGCTTGCCCGATGAGCCAAGTTATTAACTTACTTGGGATTTCTGAACCAAATAGTTACCCTGCCTAGGGTCTCTGGTAATCTGGAAGTGGTGCGTGGCCAGGAAAAGAACAGGTACCTTTCTTCCAGAGTGTCAGGCCAGGAGATGATGGGCCAGCTGGCCATGTCCCGAGTGATGCAGGGCACCGCAGGCACGGGTGACACAACCCGCGTGTTGCTAGATATGCCACCTCCAATGAACTCACAAGGTGCAAGTTGTAAGAAGCAGCTCTAAGTGCAGGTTCCGGAGGAGGCCAGCCTGAGGTCTGTGATTCATCAGAGGAAGATGCAGTTCTGAAGGCAGGGGAATGGGGTGGACTCGTTGGGCACTTTTTTTCTTCTCCCTCGTTTGTGGTGGCAGGACGATGGCAATTGGATTCCCACTCTCCCCTTTATCTGGTTCTCACTGAAGCTGCAGAGATAAATGGCTCATTTTCTGGAGTGAGCAGGGGAGTTGATGCCCACCTGCTGCTCGCCGTGTTGGGCAATGTGAGGTCAACTGTGACCTGGAGGCCTTCCACGTGTTCTGCCAGCTTGGCCTTTCCCAGCCTGCTGTGCGGCACCTGGTGGACCTGCTCCTGGCGGACAGAAAACGCCATTCTCAGGAGCGGCTGCTGTCAGAGGCCTCTCACTGATGATTGTTCTGTCATTTGGAATCTGTCTGTCTGGGAGCTTTGGGAAATTTCTCAACGTTTCTGCCTATCGAAAGTCCTTTGGCCTCGTTTTCAGTTCAGTGCATGTTCTTTTTAAACCTCTTCTATTTTGAAGTATTACACAAAGTGTCCCCCATAGATATACAGTTCTGTAATTTATCTCGAAGCATACACAGTACCTTTGTAACTTTCACCAGAGTCAAAATTTGAATATTATCAATATTCAGAAGATTCATAGTTGACATATGGTTTTTTCTTTATTGATTAGTTCAAAATATTTTCCAATTTTCATTGTCATTTTTCCTTCAATCCTTGGGTTATATGAAAGTGTCTTCTTCTTTCTCTTTCTTTCCTTTTCACTTCCTCTCTTCCTTCCTTCCTTCCTTCTTTCTTTCCTTCCTTCTGTTCTTGTGGTGCTTGGGGTTGAACTCAGGGCCCTAACACTGAGCTACAGCTCTAGTCTTTTATGAATTTCTAAAATTTAAATTTCAAAATTTTAAATTCTGAGACAGGGCCTTGCTAAGTTGCTAAACTGCCCAAGCTGAGCTCAAACTTAACAATCCTACTGCCTCAGACTCCCAGAATGCTAGAATTACAAGCATGTACCACTCATCCAGCTTAGAAGTATACTTCTTAATTTCCAAATAGTGAGAATTTTCTAGTAATATTTTTATCAATTATTTTGTGTTTTGGTCAGAGAACATCTTCTGTATCCTTTAGGTCTTTGGAATTCACTGAGGTTTGCTTGATGGGCCAGCAGGTTTTATAAACGTTCTGTGTGTATTTGAGAAGGGTTCTGCAGCTGTTAGGCATGGCATCTTCATTTATGTCATGTTCAGGTCAAGGGTGCTAATTATGTTGTTCCAATATTTGGTAACTTTGTTGATTTTTTTTCTCCAAGTTTGTTCTATCAGTTACCAGGAGAGGTGTGTTGGCATTCTGATTATAATGGCAAACTTATCTATTTCTCATTGCTGTTGTCATTTTTCCTTCATATATTTTGAAACTATATGAAGAATATATAAATTTATCTTTCTGTTAAATAGGAACTTTTATGACGAATCTTATTTTGTTGTTATGAAGATTTTATTTCTAGCAGAGGTAAAAATCTACTTTTCCCAATACAAACTTAACTATTTGGGCATAGTTGCTTGATCTATCTCTTTCCATCCTGGGTTTCCTGCCTCATGCGTCTTGACTTTAAGGTATTCTGTGTCTGTTAGGGGCAGAGGCAGAGGTGTTATCTTTCCTCTCCCTGCAGTCATGGGGTGATGTCTTCCTTCAAAGAGAGATTTGCTCTTAAAGCAAATAGCAATCTGGGATACATTTTTGTTTTGTTTTGTTTTGTTTTGTAGTCCTGTGGATTGAACCCAGGATCTTGCTACATCTCCAGCCATTTAAGAAATTTTTATTTTAACACAAGGTCTTCCTAAGTCTCCCAGGTTGGATTTGAACTTGTGATCCTTCTGCCTCAGCCTCCCAGAGTGCTAGAATAACTGGCAAGCACCACCATACTGGCCCGGGATAATCTTAATTCATTGTTGGGGACAGGTACAACACCCTATTTTTCACCCTATTTTTAAGGGGTGATACTTTCTGGTCCCCGTGCAAAAGTAGGCTCAAAAGAGCCCTTGCTTCTTAGATAGCTCTGGTCTCCAGCCCCTGTTCCTCAAGGAGGAACTGAGAAGGAGGCAGAAACTCTGCATGGCCTTCCCACCTTCCAGTTGTCCCTTAGAATCTAGGAGAAAATTAGCTGAGGAAAGCCCTGGGTTTACTTCCACAGACCTCTGGCTCCCGTATACTGGCCAGGGGTTCCTCTCTGTCTTGTTACAGCTCTAAGAAGACACTTTTAAATATTTTGTCTGTTTTTTCTAGTTTTCCTCAGTGTATCTGTCATCCCGGAAATGGAAGTTTCCAACATACATTTTCTAGTTTTTCTGAGTGGTTCTTTTCGTCTCATTCCTTCCTTCTGTCCTCCTTCCATACCTGTTGTCTCAGCGGGAGTCGCGTGTATGCGCATGTGCCGGGTGATTTCCGTGCCTGAGTTCTCCAAGCCCGGACAGCGCTGAAGGGTTATCTTCTCACCGGTGGTACAGTGTTGGAGCTAGGGCTTCCTGAGGCCTCACTGACTTCAAAACCTATGTTTTACTTAGAGATCTGTGCTTCCCTGCTTGTGTTCTCTGTGTTAAACTTGTTTTGCTGGAAAACCTCATTTGATAATTTAGAAAATAACACAAGTATAAAACATAATGAAAATAAATTATAGATTCCCTTGTGTTGCTTAAAGCCATCAGCAAGCATAAAACAGATGCTCGTCATTGTGAAATAACACGCATTTAGCTATGCAGAAGACGTTGTACTCTGGAATAGATAAGGGTTCTGAGTAGTTTATAAAATGTAGTAAAATTGACAATTTTGGACTTAAAATTATATGACTTGATACATGTGATTTGAAAAATCATTATGATAACATTTACAGGAAAATCACAGCAGGCAGAATAATATGAATTTTCAGCACAAATGTATAAAAAGGAAAGCACTTGCTCTGCAGTGAAGCATTGCTAAATCACTAAATTGTTCAGGCTGGGCTCAAACTTGTAACTCTCCTGCCTCAGCCTCCCAGAGTTCTGGGATTAATATGTACCTTGGGTTAATATGGGACAATTCTACATTTTTCAGTTTAGTGGCAATGGGTGCGGTTTGGATCTAGCAGTATTCCCCAGTAAGAAAATCAAGCACCTCAAAAATAGGTGTTCTTCATTCCTTAGTCATAATATACTGGTGTGTCTCCTCTCTCTCTCTCTCTCTCTCTCTCTCTCTCTCCCTCTCTCTCTCTAAGTTTTTACTATTTATTTATTTTGTGGCCCTGGGGATTGAACCCAAGGACTTTGCACTAAGCTACATTTCCAGCCCCCTGCCCACTTTTAAATCTTGCTACATTGCCTTGGTTGGGTTTGAACTTGTGATCTTCCTGTTTCAGCCTCCCAAGTAGATGGAATTATAGGAGCCTGCCATTGTATTCAGCTATTCCAGTGTATCTTTAAACTGTATTTTGTCTTCACAATTTTTAAAATTGAAAAATTGCCTCAGAATGGAGATCAGATTTATGTGATCTAATTGTGGAGGCACTTTATCTCAATATTTATTGGCTTAAGAGACCAAACATTCATTATCCCACTGTTTCTGTGAGTCAGGAGTTCAGGAGTAGTTCAGAGGGATGGTTTTTGCTTAGTGTTCCTCTAGGGGGTTGCAGCCAACGTGTTAGCTGTGGCAGTAATGATTTGAATGGGGATTACTGGGGCTAGAGGGTCCCTTTCCAAGGTGGCCATTCCCATGCTCTTGGCAGGAGGCCTCAGCTCCTTGTTAATGTTGTTAGATGGCTGCTGTTCAGCTGAGTGTGGTGGCTGAGGGAGGATAATTGCAAGCTCAAGGCCAGCTTGGGAAATTTAGTATGATCCTCAAAATAAAAAATAAAAAGGGTTGAAGATATAGCTCAGTGGTACAGTGCTCCTGGGCTTAAACTCCCTTCCTCCCAAAAGGCTTCCATTTCTCATCACATGGGGCTCTTCATAGGGCTGCTGTATTTCCTTGTGACATGGCAGCTGGCTTCTTTATGAGCAAGTGATATAAATGTGAAGGCAAGAAAGAACCCCTATGACAAATACCCAATTAAGAAGTAGACAAATGCCAAGTAGGTGGCACATGCCTATAATCCCAGCTACTCAGGAGGCTGAGGCAGGAGATTGAAAGTTGGAGTCCCACCTCAGCAATTTAGTGAGACTTTGTCTCAAAATTAAAAAAAAAAAATTAAAAAGGGCCAGGGATGTAACTCAGTGGTAGAGCACTTGCCTAGCATACATAAGGCCTTACACTTGAACCTCAGTACTACCCAAAAAATTGGACAAAGGATCTGAATAGACATTTTTCCAAAGAAAATATACTAATGGTGAATAGAACATGAAAAAGCGCTCGACATCGTTAGCTGTCGGGGCAGTGACAATCGAAACCAGAGTGAGAACCATGCATGGTGGCACATGCTTGGAATCTCAGAACTCTGGGAGGCTGAGACAGGAGGGTTACAAGTTTGAGCCCTGCCTAAACAATTTGGTGATTTAGCAAGACCCTAACTCAAAATGAAAAAAATTTAAAAAAAAATAAAAACATTTAAAAAAAAAGAGCTGGGCGTCTAGGTCAGTACCAAGGCCCTAGGTTCAATCCTCAGTATCCAAATCAAACAAAACAAACAAAACCGCAATGAAATATTTTTGTACTAGGACAACCATAATTAAAGACAGACAAAAAGTGTGGGAGAGGATGGACGGATTTTGAAATCTTGTACATTGTTGACAGGAATGTATGGTCCTGCCACTGTGGAAAAGTTTGGCAGTTCTTCAAAAAGTGAAGTATAGAGTTACCATTTGACTTAGCAATTCTACAGGTAGGTATATATTTACAGGATTAAAAAAAGTGCCCACACAGAAACTTATATGTAAATGCTCATTGCAGCCTTATTTATAATAGCCCAAAAGTGGAAAGAATCTAAATGTTCATCACCAGATGAATGGATAAATAGAATGTGGTATATCTAGGCAATGAAGTATTATTCAGCCACAAAAAAGAAATGAAATAATGATATATGCTATAACATGGGTGAATCTTAATAGCATTATGTGAGGTGAGAAGAAGCCAGTCACAGAAGACCACATGTATGATTCCTTTTACATGAAATGTCTGGAATAGGCAAATCCATAGAGACAGAAAAATTAGTGGTTGACAAGGCCCAGGGGAAGAATCTGTGACTGCTAATGAGTATGGGATTTCTTTTAGGGGAGGATAAAAAGATCTAAAATTAGACAGCAGTGAGTGGTTGCACAATCATGTGAAAAAACTACAGAACAATGGATTATGTATTTTAAAATTGGTGATTTTTATATAATACAGCTGCTAAAAAAAGAAGAAGAAGAAAAGGGAACAGGGGCCTGAGGGTGTGGCTCAGTGGTAGAGCACTTGCCTAGCATGTGCAAGGCCCTGGGTCCATTCTCCAGCAATTAAAAACAAGGAAACCCATAGTCTCTGTTATATCCTGTCCTTGGAAGTCACCGATTGTCGCTTGTACCACATTCTATTTGTTAGAAGCAAGTCACCAAGTCCAGCCTACACTGGAAGGAGGGAACCAGTCTCTTACTTCATGAAAGGAGGAGCATCTAAGACACAGTGGATAGATATTAAGCTCAGAATAGGAACGAAGTGGTGAAGAGTGGGTGCCCTGGTCCGTACTGCTGGGGTTCAAGCCCCAGCTCTGCCACTGATGGCCGGTTTAACTCTCAGGCTTCCATTTCCTTGCCTGTAAGTGAGGATTAAAGACAGCAGCTCTTTCATGGAGTTTTGTGAAGAGTAAGGTAAATAAAAAGCATATACTAGAGTGCTGAAGACCTAGTAAACATCTAACAAATGTTGCCTTTCTTCTCCCCGTGCTTGTGCCCAGCCCCGTAGTTTGCTGCAGCCCTGGGCCCTAGGGTGGGAGGAGCATGAGGCCCTTATGATGTTTGGGTCCGAGCCCCACAGGACTGCTAGCTTTGATGGCATTGTGGACCAGCCAAGGTCAGATGCTGACTGTGGTAGATTCAGAAATTTTTAATTTCCTGGCTTGCCCAGGAAGGAGACCTGAATGCTAATTTATTAGTTTATGCTGAGTAGACCAGAAAACTTCTGCTGGCCAGAGCAATCTTTCTGGAAGGAAATTAGCTTGGGAAGCATACAGGTTCCACAGGAAGCCCTGTGTCCAGCAAAGGGGGTTAAGTGGCTCCACTACCATTTTTCCCCAGCATGGCGGCCCTTGTTCCCTTGGACTCTTTGAGTCTCCGTCTGTGGGCACCATCACAAGCCAGAGTCATCTCTCTACATGGATCTCAAGATCATCCCTTTTCTACACAACAGATGCTTGAAATTCTCCAGAGCTCTGTCCCAAGAGCTGCGTGGCTTCCAGTTCCCCGACACAGAAGCCTACTGCTTCTCTCTTAGAAGGCAGAGAGTAGAGCTGGTAAACTTGAATCTGAGCCTGGACCAGGGCAGCTGTGTGGACCAGGTGGCTGAGAACCAGGGTAGGTAGGTGTTTAGCAGCAGCTCCTCCTGCTCTCCTCCTGCATGCAAGGCATGGGTACAGGTGGTCTTCACAAATTGCGGGTGAATATGTGAATGTCAGTGACTGGCCGGACTCCCTGTAGATCCCACCCCCTCTGTGCCTCTATCCTTGTATCATTTCCCTTCCTGTGGCTTTTAACATGGAACAGTTCTTAAATGGGCAGCTGCTTTTGGAGTGAATTGGGTTTTAGGGTGATTGCTGTTTTACATGAGCCAGGCAAATCTCTCTAGATGTATTCTCTGCATACCCCAGAATGTCATGGGCCCCCTAAGGGACACAGTAAGGAGCAGCCCGCATCTTGCTTTGTTTTCTGAGTGTGCCTCTCCTGTGTCATGAGAATCAGACTTCACCTTTCTGTGGTCCTCTACTGAGAAACATCTGCCAGATTGAAATTCTTCAGCCCACTCCCATACCCTTTGCACTGTGCCCAGTGAGTCCACACCCAGCTCAGGCCTGTGGCCTGGCAGAATTTGGGCCTGTTACTGTTTATATCTAGATGTCCCCTGATGACTTGGGAGGTGAAGCCTGGTTAGAGGAGTGGGTCACTGGAGCGGGGGCCTGGAAGCTGGCGTCTCCCTTCCTCCTCCCTTGATTGTTCTGTGCTTCCTGCTGCCACACCATGAGCTGTTTCTCCTCTGCCATGCTGCTCTCTGCCTTGGAGCCGGCTGACTTTAGACTGAAACCTTTACAAACTGTGAGCCCAAATAAACCTCTCCTCCTTTAAATTGTGGGTATTGGGTATTTTGTCCTAGTAACAAGAAAAGTAACTAAGACTAAGCTCACTCTCTTCCAGCGTGCTCTCCCTTTGGCTTCTTGGTGCATTCCAGGGATTCCAGGGAGTCAGCCTGACTTCTCCTGGGGCTTTATTCCCCTAGACTTGGAGACATTTATTGGACCCTGCCCTCTCTGGCTCCCTCTTGGCTTCTCTCTGCTCCTGAACCTGAGGGCTGCATTGGCCCTTGAAGGGTGGAGCTCATCAGAGGGCATGCCCGTTAGAGGGCGGTGGATTCTGGAAGGCTGAGGGGCAGGAAAGAGTGCTGGGATTGGGACCAAGTTCTGGCCTCCAATCCTGGTTCTGAGACTACTGAACACTGTGGGCCCAGAGCAAGTCAGCTTCCATCTCAAGCGTGACTGTTCTGGCTACCAAATAAGGAGTTGGGAAAGATGACCTAAGGGACCTTGAGTATCATGCATTTGATGGGATGGACAGATGGGGAAGTCCGAGGGGACAGCCACGGCCCAGGGAAGGATCTCATTGTTCATTTTACCCTCATCCATGAGCCTAGGGCTAAGCTGGGGAGACTGGAAATTGATCTGCAGGGCTTGGTCTTTGCTGTAACAGCAGAAGAGCTCCAGGCGCTCGCTGAGGAGACCCTGCTTGGTGCGGCTGCTGGGGAAGCTCCAAGGAGCTTCGGGAGCTTGCAGACTCCTGAATTCCAAGTCAGGCTTCATACTCTCCTCTTCAGCTCCAGCCTCAGCCTTGCACATCCCTGTCCGAGCTACTGGGCTGGGAACCCCCTGAGGACAGGTGTCTGGGTGTTCAGATCCACTCTCCCTCACTCGGCCTCATGCAGGTGCCTTGAAGCGTCTCCCAAAGGGGATTATTAGCCATTTGTGTTGGGAAACTTGCCGATTTCTGTGAGGGGCCATTGTTAGGTGATAGGTGTTGTGCAGTGCAGGGCTTCCAGGGCTTTAGAAATCCAACCATGTTTGGGCCAAAGCTGGCTTTGCACTTGTAGTAGTTTCAGAAAAAAAAAAAAACACTTCGTGCTAAACATAGCATGGTTGGGTTGGTGAGATCCGATCCGTGACTGCTGGCCTTGTCTGTTTCCAAACCTCCCTTCTACCCTATTCTGGAGCAGGCAGTTTATACAGGAGGTGTCTTAGCTGTAGGGAGTCCCAAAGTGGTAATTGCTCAGACCTTGAGATAATAATGCTATGGATTCTCAAAGAGCCTTTCACTGGGGAACCTCCTGACCCTCCAGCATTATCTGAGCCCATCGTGGGGAGTACAGTAATCCTATCATTAGCTCTACCCTGCAGCCGAGGATGCTGTGGTCCTGAGAGAGAGAGGAGAGCAGTGAGGGCTGGAACTGGAACAGGCCTCCTGGGCTGAGACCTGCATCCTGGCCTGGAGAGCAGCAGGGATTCTGGTGGGTTAGAGCTGGGCCAGGGTTTGCTGGACTCCGAATTGCTTCTGACTGTGTGTGGCTTATACTCACAGTGCGAGGATGAAGGGATTACCAGGTCACAGTGTTTGGGGGACTCATGCAGAGTATTGAGACATGGAGCTTCCCTTCTTTTCATTCTTCAAACCCTGCCCATCCTTGCTCCAGCCAGCAGCAAAGCAGAAACCTCAGCCAGCAGTCCAGTGAGCAATTAGGGTGATGAATGGCAGAAGGACTTCGGATTTCAGATCTAGAAGAGAGAGCCGAGAGCTGGCAGAACCCCATCTGGTCAATGAAAGTCACCAAGCGTCCCTTTTTGGTTTCAAGTAAGATAGAGCATTGAATAACTAGAAATTGCAAAAGAGAAAGGGCTTCCACTCCTTCCTGGAGGTAACGGCTGAGGGAGGTGACTATGAGGCAGGGTTGTCACAGCTGAGCAGGTGCAAGTGTCCGGCCTGCTTCCCTGGCCTTCCCTGCATGTGCCTCTGGGTGGATGGAGTTCAGTAGCCTCTCGAGGTTCCAGGCAGAGTCTGTTGGACAGAGAGGAATTTTCCCTGGGGATGGACCCCAGGGCCTTGTGCACGCTAGGCAACTGTTTTCATTGAGCTACACCCACAGCCCTGAGGTAATTTTTGATATGTCAGTAAGGAAAAAGAGCGTGGCTTCCCTCTTCTCTGTCACTGCTGGAGGCCTTGGGTGTCCATGGGTACGGTCTGAAGTCTTGTTTTGTTTTCCTTTTCTTTAAATAAAAACAGGGACAAAAAACCCTTGCCTAGCCCTCCATTATTCACCTGCTTTCCAGGCTTGCTGCTTCTCTTTATCTTCACATTTTCCCTTCCTCTCTTCCTGTTCTCTCATTCCCCTCTTTCCTTCCTTTCTTTCTTTCTCTTCCTCTGTTCCTTTCTTCTTCTTCTTCCTTTGTTTTATTTTTCTTTATTTTGATTATAGAAATGCATAGTTCATAAATATATGTATATTGTTAAAACAGTAAGAACTGGGCATAGTGGTACATGCCTGTAATCTCAGCTACTCAGGAGGCTGAGGCAGGAGGATGGAAAGTTTGAAGACAGCCTGGGCAACTAAGTGAGACCTTGTGTCAAAATAAAAAACAAAAAGGGCTGGAGAGGTGTGCCCCAGAATGCCCTGTGATCAACCCCCACTACCACAGAAACAAAAAGCAATAACTACAAAAAAACCCCAAACAATATAACAAGAACAGCAACAGATTGGAATTTCTCTTGACAACTTCTTTTAAATTCCCAGTTTCTTTCCTACAGGCAATCACTGTTTTTAATTTGATGTCCTTTCAGAACATGCACACACACCCACACGCACGCATGCACGCAAGCACACACGAGCACACACATGTGCATATGTGCACATATTTATTGTTCTGCTGTTTGGTTGTCCCTTTAAAAAACTCCTCAATGTTATTCCCATGCTGGGTCAAGTGGAGCCAACCCATGCCATACCACAGCTCTGGGTGGTTTATTTCACCATGTTTATATCGGTGGGTATTTCAGGCCCTTATTTGATGTTTCCGATTTTCTGCCCTGAAGTGGTGCCAGCCTCCGTGTACCCTCGGTGAGCGTCTATCTCTGAGAGTGACCCAGAATGAAGACTTCTAGGTTGATGGAGACAGAAGTCTGAGTTCCAGTTGATATTGCCAGAAATTATCCTGCCCTGCCCCTCCCTCTCCCTCCAGCAGGGTGTGCGAGTGCTGCTGTCCTACACCTTCACCAACGCTGACAACAGCCCCTCTCCGAGAGAGCTCTCGGGCCCTGTCTGACTGGGCTGCCTGGTGCAGGAGTGAGCTCCCCATCACCACACTGGCACCAACTAGATTAGAGAACTGTGCTGAGGGCATTTCCCAAGGGACCCCTGCTGTGGAGGAGAGGCTTCTGAGGTCCCTTCCAACCAGAGACTGTGGCTGGGTGTGGTGGGGCACGCCTATAACCTCAGGACTTGGGAAGCTGAGGCAGGAGGATCACCATGAGTTTGAGACCAACCTGGGCTCCACAGTGAGTTCAAGGCCAGCCTGAACGATGTAGCGAGACCCTGTCACCATTCCTCCAGTGTTCTCCCACAAGGAGCTGGGCTGAAGTAATTTCCCTCCTTGTTTCCTTAGGTCAGCTGAAGCTGTCGATTGATGCCCAGGACCGGGTCCTGCTGCTCCACAGTGAGTATGGCCATGTGCAGCCCCCTCAAGGAAGGGGCAGGCCACTTGCCTCCTTCCTGGAGCCAGGGAAGGGGTCGTGTCACCATGGCCATGGTCTCTTTTCTCATCTTTGTACAGTGTCCTGCTGTGTGTTCACTGACAACAGTGGCTATCCTTTGGGGCTCTTTCTATGGACCCAGCCCCAGTCCTGGGGCCTCTGTGTCTGGACTCCACGTGGTTGGCTTTTGTCCTTGGTAGGCTTCGATATCACCCTTGACTTCAGTAAAGCAGGTCCACAGAAGAGCCTTCCTATTCTCCCTCGCTGCTTTCTTCCATCCATTCCCCTCCTCCCTCTTTTCTCATTCCTTCACTGATGGGCAGTGCATGGTTAAAGTCACAGTCTTTGGAACTAGACCACTAGGATCCGCATGCTGACTCGGACAATTTACTTGCTGAGTGTCCTTGAACAAAACTCAGTTTTCCCAAATGTCAAGTGGCAGTAGTGGTGGTGCTAATAGTAGCTATCTTATGGATTGCTACAAGGGTTAAAAGAGTTAATATTGGTAGAGTGCTTGAAATAGAACCTAACACATAGTAATCCCTGTATAAGTGCCTGCTAAGCAAACTAGAAAGCCATAAATTCCAAAAATAGTGATTGAGCATTGACTGTGTGCTAGGGTCTGGGGACATCAAGGAAAAGCACTTAGCTTTGTCTAGGTTGTGCTGGTAGGATCCTAAAGAGGTCTTGGGAAAGTTAGTAATGTCCACATTCCACCCTGAAGGAGGAATAGGCTTGTGCCAGGCAGAAGGGAGCAGGAGAGCTGTTCTGGGTGCTTCATGCAGAGGGAGCA
The DNA here is from genome assembly GCF_000247695.1 of Heterocephalus glaber. The sequence goes on along the minus strand of NW_004624760.1, from coordinate 21,616,812 downwards.
GCAAGTGCAAAGGCCCAGGGTCCAGAGAGGGCATGATAGCTTTGAAGAGCTGTCCAGGATGACTGGGGCACAGCATGGATGCTTTATCCATCCATTTCTTCTTCCTTTCATCCAGCACATAAATAGTTACCAAGTTTCTGCTGTGGCCCCCATTGCCTGCATCCTTCTGTATGGTCCACAAGGCCTGCCTGGCTCTTCAGCCTACCTGGCTCTTGCTGTTCAAGGTACCCTTCACCCTCTCCTCCCTCCAGCTACTTGCACCCTGTGAATGCACCATGCTGGGCCATGCCTCTGCACCTTTGATCTCACTGGTGTCTGGAACAACATTGTTTCATTAAACTCCTTTTGGAAAATACCTCTCTGTTCCTCTGCTTTTGCTAGAAGTGTTCCTGTCTTAATCATCCTTAATTAAGACTCAGGAAGGAAGGCTCGTTTTGCTTATTATTTTCCCCTCCAGGAGTCGCCCCTCCCCGACCTACCTTCCCTGGCTGAGTTTGTTGCTTCCTCCTCATCACAGCCTGGATACACTGTGCTTTACCCTGGGTCTGGTCTGTGCACCCCAGTGTGGGGTGCAGCTGGGGTAAGGGGCAGGTCTGCCTCACTGTCATTGGTACCCAGGGAGACCAGGAGTCATTAGGCTGGGATCCTGCTCTCGAGAACCATGCCCTCCAGGGGACAGATCCACACAGGAGCAGTAACTAGGATACAGGGGAGAGTGAGCCAGCAGGCGCCCGGGGTCCCTTGGTCCTGGCCTAGAGGGGCCCAAGGTGAAGTTCCCAAGGACCAGAACAGAGGTTCTCTTTGCCTGCCAGCATCCGACTCCAGCTGTGCAAACATTTTTTGCAGAATGCATCTTGGCCTCCACCACTCCATTTGTCCTGCACAGTTTGCTTTGGCTTTACCCCAGTCTCAGGCCCTTCATCTCTTCCAGCCTGTCCCGCTCCTTCCTTTGGCTTGCCATGCCTCATGCTCCAGGCTGCTGGGGGCTGTGTTCAAGCCAAACCCTAGGGCTCAATCAAAACCAAATGCAAAAGGAAACAGAAAGAGGCTCTGATTTCTGTGGTCCTCAGGCAAATGGGCCATTCTTTCGTGCATGACCAGACCCACACTCACCCCACACCTGTCCCTTGCCTTTATTTATCCTTTAGCAAGCATTTGTGGAGCACTAACTTATTTTGTCAGACATTCTACTGAGCACTTTAGATACATTTAAAGGGTACAACTATCATTCGAAGTGCAATTATTATCAGTAACCCAAGGAAAAATGGCAAAGCAACTTGCTCTGGCTCATATGGTTAGTAAGTGGTCCTGCTGGGACTCACGCCAAGGTCTGCCTGCCTCTGGAACCCAAGCTGCGACTACGGTGCTATACTGTCACCACACTCCCAGATCACCATGCAGGCCATGTTCTCCAGCTTGACCCCCCACCCCGCCCCCTGTTCCCAGAAGGCAGCCTTGTACATAGAATAGCCTGGACTGGCAGTCAAGAGACATGAGCTCTAAATACAACTCTCATTCTCATTGCTGAGATTTGGGGCAAATTTCTTACTTCTTTGGGTCCACCTTGCAGTCTCATTTTCCCCCTTCAATAAGGTGGTGGACTCCATACATTTAAAGCTCCTTTCCAGTTGTAAGATTCAGAAAATGGAATGCACGCTATAATGCCATGTTGAGGAGCTGCCAGAGCATGGGCAATGGAGGCGATGGACTAGACCATAGAGGGCTTAATATTATCTGATACTTGTTATACAGACTAGGGCCCAGGAGTAAGGGCCATCACCCCTCTACTCACAAGTGTGTCTTGTATTTCTTTTAAGATCTTCTAATTAGTACAAGTCTGTGTATGTTACCATCCAACATTTTAATTTTCTTTCAGTCATTGAAGCCAAAGGCCTGATGAGCAAAGAGCCCGGAGTCTGTGATCCCTATGTGAAGGTATATGATGGGGCTGGAGATAGGGTTGGTATTTGAGGGGCCATATTTCTGGTAGAGTCCCAAAGTCCCAGCATACCTTTGGGTTGGGGGCCACTTGAGGTCATGGCTATTACCTCCTTCAATGGGTCAGTCGGAATTTATTAGGCCCTATGCTAGGTCCCTAGGGCTGCATTTTAAGAGTCACCGTCATTCTTCCTGAAGCCCTCTGATGCTCAAGGTCCTGGGGAAGGACTTGATTAGGAACAGGGCTGGGCTCCTGAGGCAGGAGAACAGCATTTCAGGGAGAGCACCAGCTTAGCCCTTGCTGGGGGCTAAATTTCTAGGGAAGGGAGTGCTCAGAGCTGCTGGAAACTTAGAAGAGAAGAGGCCTCTGGCTTTGAGGGAAGCTTCCCTGCTTGGAGAAAGAGCAGAGACAGTTGTACCCTATCTCTGGTTGAGCTCATAACTGCCTTCTTGGTAGCAGCCACCATGAGGCCTGTCCTAGTATCTGATTCCAATGCCTCTGTCCCGGGGCTCTTTGTTCTTTTCCAACATCTTTTCCATCTGATCTAACGCTGTCTTTTGCAGAGGCTGGTCTGAAGGACACTAGGAAGCCTTCAGCCCAGAGATGTGCAGAGGTAGCTGCTGGGTTTAGGTGGTTCTGTGGCTATGAGATCAGCTAATGTTTCTTTTTTCTTCAAGATTTCTTTGATCCCTGAAAGTAATCGAATACATTCTCAGAAGACGCAGACCATACCAGACTGCAGAGACCCAGCTTTCCATGAGCACTTCTTCTTGTAAGAGTCTGGAGCCATGGACCCTTGAGAGAAGAGGGAGGGAGTGTTTATCTGGAAGCAGCTCTGTTTGCCAGATCTAGAACTAGATCTAAGCAGAAAAACAGTGACTTCTAAAGGATGTCTTTGTTTTCTCATTCCCTTGTGTCCTTGCATCCCTGGCCCTGGGCCCAGTGGTGAGGTCCACAATGATATGGTATCGCTTGGCTGGTTCTCATACTACAATCCCCAGCCTGAAGAGTAGGCAGTTTCCCACTGTGCCTGGGGCCAAGCTCTCACCTTTAGCAGGAGCTTCTCAAGCAGAGGGATGTTGTGCCTCCCTCCCCTCCTTTAGATTTAAACTTGCGGACTTCTTTCAGCCTCTTCATTTATAAAATGGGCCTAACAATAGTACCCACCTTGGAGAGCTGTGAGGACTATGGGAAAGACATGGGCTTGTAGTCTCTTCTTGAAAATTAATAATATAGATGAGCAGTGAAAATAGGAGACGCCCATGGCTCTGCTACTCAGACAGATATACTTTGCTGCAGTTCTGGATAGATCCTCTCCTTTGTGTGAGTGTGTATGTCTGCATTGTTTCATAAAGGTATGTTGTGACCTCCTTTTTGTCCTTAATATGATTTGAACTCTGTAACACATGTTAAGTGTGTATCCTATTTGTACTACAGTTTATTTATCCACCTATTTAAGTTATTTCCAAAGTTTTGGAGTCACAACTGATGCCAGGGATCTGGCCCAGAGCTCAGCCCTCTGAACACTCTGGTTGTCTGTTTTGCTTCACAGCCCTGTGCCAGAGGAGGATGGTCAGAAGCGTCTTCTGCTTACCGTGTGGAACAGAGCCAGTAAGACCAGGTGAGGAGAACTGCTGAGCTGGGGCAAGCCCCTGCTTGGGGCTATCGACGGCAGCCAGGGGGCCAGCGTGTAGCACGGGCTCAGTTAGTGCCTGCTGGATAAATGAAGGGTAGTGACAATGGTGAATTGCACAGGCTGCCACAACCCTGAGTCACCATCACTCCAGGTGAAGCCAAGAACCCTGCTGTCAAGGAGCATTTGCTGAATGCTTGGTATAAGCAAGACACTGTGTTGGCCACCGGGGGTGCCAAGCAACCTACATGTGGGTTTGGTTTCCAGTGCTCCCACTGCAGGTAGGGGTACCAGGTGCTGAGTGGAGATAAATTACAGGAACAATATGCACACACTCAATTCCATAGGACGAGAAGTACCTTGTAAGTAAAATAAGCCTATTTTGCTTTTTGTCACCACTGTATCTAGTGCCTAGCACAGAGTTGTTTAAGAAATAGAAATATTGGTTGTATGACTAAAGGATGAAATGAGTAATAAGGACAGTAAGTGTGAGAAGAGGGAAAGTTCACTGTGGGTGAGATGACGAAGGAGGGCTTCATGAGACAAGGGGGATTTTGACTTTGGGCAAAGATTAGGAATAAAACAGAAGGTTGGGAAGGGTATCCATGTAGGGTACAGCATGAGCAAAGGCAAGGAGGCAGGAACGCAGAAATTTTGTGTAGGAGGAAACAAGCAGGCTGATTTTGCAGAGCACAGGAGGGCAGATGTGGCTGTCAATAATGGCAGGTCGTGTGGAGCAGGGAGGAGTGCCAGGCAGGGGAGTGTGAGAGCTAGGAGGGGAATCCAGCAAGGTGGTTCTTAGAGGCCTTACCCTCAACACTTTATGTCCCTATGGATGCACAGCAAAAAGACAGAAGAGAGGCCCAGTAGAGAGGGCAGGGCAAGGGCAGGGTGAGCAGTTACCTACAGACTTGCTGGTGTTAGTGGAGGGTCAGGGCCAAGTAGACATTGGTTACAGATGAGACAAAGAGTTGGCATAAAATGAATGGGATGGTGCAGGGATTCTCTTTGGTCAGTGAGTTTCCTCCTAAGGGCCAGTGGTTCTCAATCCTGGGTATGCATCAGAATCAGCTGGAATGCTTGTGAGGAACTCAGGTTTCTAAGCGCCGTATCGATTTGACTAAATCCAACTATTTATGGGCAGGGCCTAGGAATCTGCATTTATACAAGTTTGAAAGGTGAACTTCACGCAGCCAGTTTGGTGTTTGAGAAGCTGTCTGGCCATTGAGGAGATAATGAAGGGTATTGGGTGAAGGATTGGGAGATCACATCCTAGATCTGTGATTTTGGTTGGTCTTTGGTAGATTGGGGAGAAAGAGATAACTTAGAGATCAAGAAGAGGATAACAGAACCAGGGTGTATTTGGGAGAGTAAATTAGTAGTGCTTAGCAGTGATTTGCTCATGAGAGCAGTGGGAGAGGTAGACGATAATCCTTGGGAAGCTGGTAGTGTCCCCAAAGAAGACAGAATGTACCAGGCAGAAATGTGAGTTAGCTTTGGATGCGGTGAGATGTGGGTGTTTGGAGAGCAGAGGTGAGAGCTGAAGGTGGGAGTATTTATCACCTTGGGCTTGGGGAGAGAGGTCTGTGTGGTGGTGGAGGTATGGAGCCATGACCATGAAGGCAGTGGGTAGCATTTGGAGAAGGTGAGACCACCCAGAAAGAGCAACGGAGAATCAAAGATCAGGGGTCAGAAGCCTGTCTTTGAAGAGTGGGGAAGATGCAGGGAAAGCCCTGAAGGAGGCACTGGAGGAGTGTTAGAGAGGCAGACAGACACCCAGTAAGCTCCTTTGGTAGAGATGAGGATGAGCCATGCCCTCCATGGGGCTCTGCCCTTTGTCAAGAGTGGAGCTCAAGGGCAGAGCTGCAGGAGAAGGAGCCAGTAACTCAGGTCACGTTTTTTGGAAGAGAAAGTGAGGCCAGGGAAAGTGAGTCAGCCCCAGAGAGGCAGCGTGACCAAGGCAGTGTCTCCACTTGTTGCCTATTTTGGGAAAGTGAGATTCCTTATTAAATAAAACACAGCCAAACTTGTGGTCACAGTCCCAGCCCCAAGCTCAAGGGGGACAGGGCAGGCTCAGACAGGCCTGGCTGCAAGGCAGATCGCCATGAGAGGCTGCAGGCACTGTGGTGGCAGGCTCAGCCTCTGCCTTCTCCATAGACTCTCTCCTCTATCGATCCATTCTGAATAAGAAGACCTCTGAGCTACAGGACACAGAGAGATGGCAGGAAATTTCAGCTCTGTCGAATGCTCCCAAATCAAATTGTGCTTCTCTGAAGGCAGACATCCAACTTAGCAACACGAAAGACAATTGCGGAAGGCAGAAACAAGCATTTACCAAACTCTTCTTTGTGCCATGACTTTTCATATATTTTCTCACTGAATTTTATTAACATCCCTGAGGAGAATTATTATTGTCCCATTGCAGAGAAGAGGAAACTGAGGTCTGTGGAACCCCAGGACCTGGTTCGAGGATTTATAACAGTTCATACTGATGAGGCACTTGCTATGTGGACTTCAGGCCTAAGTGCCTACCATGCGTCATCTGATTTAATCCTCACAACACCATACAAGTTGGGCATTATTATTGTTGCGTTTTTAAAAAATAGGAAACAGATACAGAAAGGTCAGGTAAGGTGCTCAAGGTAACACAGCTGGGATGCAGTGAAAACAAGCTGCAAATCCAGGCAGTCTGGCACCATGCCTGTGTGCTGACAATTACATCACAGTGCAACTTGACTGCTGCCTCATGTGGATGATTAGTGACTGCAAAGCCACACTCTCTGTGTTAGTAGCTTGCTCCTCAGGCCTTGGGCTGCTTCTCTGAGCATTTGTGGTACAGTTTTACATCAGTTGACCAGTCAAAGGTGTGGTGATCCCATTCTGAAACCAGTAGGAGATAAGAGGGAAGCATTTGGTGTGGGACTCCTCCTCACAGTCCTCCCAGGGATGGCTGTAAACACATATTAGAGAAACAAGATGATCTATGAAGGTGTGCTGGCGATGGACCAGATGATCTCAGTGCATCCTGCTGATCAATCACAGTGCTTGCTGAGGAGAACCAAGCCTCAGAGCTGGAGACTGTGGGTTGGCTCTGCCTGGCTGTGAGACCATGGGCCAGACCCCTGCTCTGTGGGCCTCAGTTTCCTTGCCTGTAAGATGCAGTGGTCTCTAAGGTTTGTTTCAATTTTGAGATCCTGTGAGTTTTAAAAAATCACAGATATTTTCAAATGTACGCAAAGGCAGAAGCCATTGTACCCTCAGCCCAGTGTCTCTTCCCAATATCCAGCTGATCTTATTTCATCTGTGCCTCACTCCCTTTTCCTTCCTCCAGCGGATTATTGTCAAGTAAATCCCAGACATCATCTCATTTCATCAGTGTGTATCTCTAAAGGATGTCTTTAAAAAAGACATAACCACAACATTATCATACTTACTAATTACACCATAAGGAACTAAACTATTTGAACATTCTGTTTAACGATATGGTGAAAACCAAGTGGAAGTTGCTAGTATCAGCTGCAGTATTTTCAGAACTTGTGGCCAGAGAACACTTTTGAAGAGAATTATAATGGTATGTACCAAGTTAAAATATGCATATCTATACACATAGTTAAAGAACACAAACTCTTATGATTATTAAGCGTCCTTGCTGTGCTCTATAGGTGTGTAACCTCTCCTTTAACCCATTTTATAAACAAGAGTTCAAGTGGCAATACAGTGGTCTGAAGCTTGTGACCAGTGATGGGTACTGAGCATAAGAACAAAAGTGAATGGCAAAATATGTGCTCAATTTAAGCCATCAAATTAAAAATAAATTGAGTTTAAATTCTGTAACCCAATAATAAAAAATAGTTTAAGATACCAGAGAGAGAGAGAGAGAGAGAGAAAAAAAATTAAAATAACATATTTCTGTTGTTTCTTTTTAAAGACAGGATCTTGCTGTGTAGCTCAGGTGACCAAACACATGATCCTCCTGCCTCAGTATCCTAAGACCAGAGGTCTGGAAAGTCTCTATAAGTCCATTATTATTTGGATTCTCCAGAAAAGGTGACAACTCACTACCTGACAGACCTAAGCAAAACAAAACCAGCTTCTCACAGGCACCCAAGCCAAGTGAGGAGGGGGAATGCAGGGTGTGATGGATTGATCCTCCAAGTTGGTCCCCTGCCTGCCCATCACGCTCTGAGCCACAGCCAAGGGTCGAGGCCTCTGTGCCCAGCTATCTCCCACCAAGTGCTCACACTCCACTCTCCCTCAGCCGTGGCTCTGCCTACTCCCCCTCATCCTTGCCCTTTCCCATCACACTAAGCCATAGTAATAATCTACTCAAGGAGGAAAATGCAGTCACCTCAATAAAGCAGCCTTTCCTTGTCCATCTCCTCAGCCCACTGGCAAAAACAAACACTCCTCCCTCTTGGGAAGTGGCCAAGAAAGCGCTAGCCGGAGTCACAGTGATCATCACAAGTGGCGGACACTCATCTGAGCTGCCCCTTAAGTTGTTGTCATGACTTTGCCAACATCCTCCTAGCGATTTTTGTTTTTTCAACACCACACTCCAGAAAACCCTAACTGGGGCCTAGGTGCCCACACTCCCTTGCAGTGCACTTTCCTTTCATGCTGGCTATGGCTGAAACTTCCTAAATCTCCAGGCTAGTGCATTAGCTGTAATAAATGCTGCCTCTCCTGGCTCTTCAATAAGTGGAGTTTTCATTCCCTGGTGTTTAGAGAATGCTAAATGGTTAATAGCCTCCCTTGAGCTTTGCTTCCTGCTAAGGGGCCTCCAATGATTTCATGATTGTTCAGGCAGAGTAAATCGTCACAATTAATGTCCACAAGCAGGAACCTCTCCCTGAGTGTTCTTCAATTAGCTACTTCTGAAGGTTGATTTTGAAAAACCTTTGGAGGAAGAAAGACTTCTTTTATAAGCAGCCTGAGCATATGGCAATAATCCAGTCAGCCTCTAAACTTGGGACCTAGTGCTCACCCTGGAGAGGCCTGAAATTTCCCTAGGTGCAGAGTGTCTGGAACCAAGCCTTAGTTACTTCTGACTGCCAAGGCCCAAGCTCGTGAAGCCTTGACAAATGGGTGAATCCATCATGTCCATGATTGGCAGGCACTGGGCAAGAACTGCAGTGTTAAGGAAACAAGACAAACAGGCAGGAATTTAAATAGCAGCTCAAGACAGCAATACAGGGCATGTCACAGACAGGGTGAGATTGACAGATGAACAGGGCAGGCAACACATTCTGAAGGCACGGGAGGCAAGAGGTAGTTTGGGGCTGAGAGGCTGGCAAAAGGCCCAGTGAGTTGAGCCAGAGAGAAGGAAAGGAAGGGCATTTCAGGCTAAGGGAATAACGAGGATAAAGGCTTAGAGGTAACTTAGTGGAACACACAGAGAGAATGGTATTGTTTACTTTCTAGTATAGGGCAAAGGACCCTCTGTAAGATGAAAATGCATTATTTAACACTTAGGATACTGAGGCAGGAGGATCATGTGTTCGGTCACCTGTTCTACACAGCAAGATCCTGTCTTAAAAAAGCAACAACAAAAATGTTATTTTTTAGGGAAAGTATTTTAATTTTCTCTCTCTCTCTCTCTCCTCGGGGATCTTAAACTGTTTTTTATTATAGAGTTACAGAATTTAAACTCAATTTATTTTCAATTTGATGGCTTAAATTGAGCACATATTTTGCCATTCACTTTTGTTCTTATGCTCCGTACCCATCACTGGTCACAAGCTTCAGACCACTGTATTGCCACTTGAACTCTTGTTTATAAAATGGGTTAAAGGAGAGGTTACACACCTATAGAGCACAGCAAGGACGCTTAATAATCATAAAAGTTTGTGTTCTTTAACTATGTGTATAGATATGCATATTTTAACTTGGTACTTACCATTATAATTCTCTTCAAAAGTGTTCTCTGGCCACAAGTTCTGAAAATGCTGTAGCTGATACTAGTAACTTCCACTACTTGGTTTTCATCATATCATTAAACAGAATGTTCAAATAGTTTAGTTCCTTATGGTGTAATTAGTAAGTATGATAATGTTGTGGTTATGGCTCTGGTTCTGGTGGTCCAGGTTTCTGGGAGGCCTGACTGAGGGCTTTGCTTCCTGTGCGGGCAGCCTAGGCTACCTTTGGCTATGATATTGTGCCTCACAGGACAGGCCAAATCTTTGGTCTATGCAGGCCCTTCAGATACTGAATTCACCTGCCAGGGTTAGGCTCCAGTCTAAATATCCATGGTGTTTTTTGATGAACAATTATTAAATCGGTCTAAAAAGGAGTCTGAATTGGGATATGCACTAAGAGGGAAGAGAACAGGAGAGAAAAAACCAAACATGAGAGGAAATCCCCTAAAGACTCTACTGTTAGGATACAGCAGGATATGCTATAATTGAAGTACTTAAAGATACATTAATACCGCTTTTTTCTTTTTTATTAGTATATGTTTGCAATAAATAATAATTAAATTTGTTTTGGGGCTGCTAATTTTCTGATTACAAAAGTAGTGCTTGTTCTCTATGAAAATTCAAAACAGTGAAAATCAAAGAAGAAAATAAAAACCCCTAATAATTCCACTAAGCACATATAGCCATTGTTTTTTTTGTGTGTGTGAGTCTCTTTCACATTAAACTACAACTTTGAGGGCTGGGGATTTAGCTCAGTGGTTCTGCTGCCTGCCTTACAAGGTCAAAGTCCCAAGTTCAATCCCTGGTACCAAAACAAAACAAAAAAACAAAAAAACCCCCACAACTTTGTAAACTTCCTGTTCTCCAACAAATGTAAGGGATTTTTTTTTTGCATTTCATTAATATTAATTTATGCCACATTATTAAGAGACTATCAAGTATTAATCAGTTCCTGATTGTTGAATGTTGAGGCTCCATGGTGAACGTCCTTCAGGAACTTTGAATTCCTCTGAGCCAAGAAACCCAGGTTGAACTTAGCCCCTCACCATAGCCTGATGCTCCCCTGAGGGCTGGCTCTGCCTCATACCTGCTTGCCCTGCTGGCAGCGAGGTCAGATGGGTCTTGGAGAATTTTGTGTGTTGGGTACCTTTGGCTCTTGGTCTGTGGCCATCTGGGAATTGCCCACACCCCACGTGGTCCTAAGACAAAGCTCTTGAGCTGAAAACCAGTAACTCTCCTCTAGATTGAGCATCCAGCCCTGGCTGAGTTGGGGGCCCAGAGCCCCTGTGGGGACCAGCTCTCCCCCATCTTCCCAGCATCGGGACACTTCAGATCTGTGAAGTTGTCTGAGCTCCTGGGGTTGGTAGAGCGAGGGCCATACCAAAGCCTAGGACTCTCACTCTCCCTGGGACCTGACTTCTCTCTAGTCCTGTGGCCTTGCTGAGGAACCAGGCTGAGACTTGTGTTTCCCTCTGTAAACTGGAGAGAACTCCCTATCTGCTCACCAGGAAGATCAGAGGAACTGGTGCACATGGAAGAGTCACAGTGCATGGGACAACTGGGATGTTTGCTGGTCAAGCTCCTGCACAGCCCCAAGGGGAACACTGACTCTCTGCTTTTCTCCCAGGCAGCGTGCACTCATCGGCTGCATGAGCTTTGGGGTGAGGTCCCTTCTGACTCCCAGCAAGGTAGGCCCCGGGGGAGCTTCTGGAGTGTTGTCCCACCTAGCCCACACTAGTACAGGTGGCCTTGGTCCAGGAATTCTTGGGTGAGCATCTGTCTGTGACATGATGCCCCATTGAGGCAGTGGCCTAAATAACAGCACTGTGTCTGTCTTCTGTGGCCTGCTGCAGAGGTCCTCTTGGTGTGACTGCTCTTATCTTGTAGGATAAGATGCTCCCACAGAGACTGCAGGAGCCACAGGAAGCCTGCTTTTTGGCCTCTCCATCCCATTTTTACTCCATCCCTTCTGTTTTGTCAGCATTTATTGGGCTTCTATTGTATGCCAGGTTCCATGCTAGCCATGTCAGAGAGCCTGTGTACAGTCTAATGGGATTGCAGGAGGGAGAGGAAGTTGATGATTGTCTTCCAAGGATGAGAGTCTGTGGAAGTCAGTGGAGGGGAGGAAAGTCTCGTCCGGAGCATCAGGAAAGGATTCCTGGAGGTGCAGATGTGGCAGTGTTGGGCAGGGGGGCTGGGGCGTGTCTGTCCTCTGAGGGATGGTGCCCAGCTGCTGCTTTTTGAAGGAAGTCGGTGACTGCTTGGCCAGAGCCCTCTACCTCCCTTTTCTGAATGTGTCATTCCTTCTCATGACAGGACATCAGTGGCTGGTACTATCTTCTTGGGGAGGACATGGGCTGGACCAAGCACCTGAAGGTGGCCAGGAGGCGGCTGCGGACCCTGAGAGGTGCCTATACCCCCTCTTCTGCTCTCCCCTAGACTCCCCTCTCCCAATCCCTTCTGCATGGTAGCATCAGCTCCTGTGTTCTGTGGCTGTGGGGTCCAAAGACGTCTCATGAGCACCTGCTAGAATGCAGGCTGAAGGCTGCTCGTGTCCTGGACACTGTCATTTATCAGGATGGACTTATTTGGGAGAGGGTTGTGGCCTGACCCTGCCTGGTCAGCTCTCCCCACCTCTTGCTCACAGAGGGTTCCAGAGTTTCCTGATTGGCCTTTTCCCAGGATCCATGACTCAAGGTGCCCCTTGGGGCTGCCTTATTGACCTTGGGGCATCCAGCTCTGTAAGCAGGGTATTTGGGCCCTGCCATGAGCCCTGAGCTCAGGACTTGGATTTTGCATTCCCTTCGGTTCTGTCCTTCCCACATGCAGCCCTGACTCCTGAAGCAATGCCTGGCCCAGGCCTTAGGCATCCATATTTCCTGGAGGCCAGGAGTGGGCTGGGCAGCCACCTGGACCTGCTGCCCAGCTTTGTCCTCTGGGTGGTCATGGAACAGGCCCTCCTATGCCACCAGCAGCTTTCTGACTTTTCTCTCTCACCTTCCAGACCCACTGCTGGGAATGCCAGGAGGTGGAGACACTGAGAACGGGGAAAGACTCCAGGTAGGTGGGGACAGCCTGGGCGGAACTGGCAGTCCCTGAGCATTGCTCCTTATCAGTCCTTCAGCCTGGGAGACCCCCAGAGAAGGCAGAACTTGCTGTTTGCAATTCAGCAACAGTGCATTCTGATAGGACTTTTGACCTCTAAAGTGGAGTCCTCTCCTTCTCAGGGCTGCCGGGCCCTCTGCTTCCCTGGGCTCCATGGCTGAATCACCTTCTCTGCTTAGGGCGGTTGAGGTCAGGGGAAGCTGTGATTCTGAACTTGAGCCCCATGGATTCTAGAAAATTTGGAGAGAAACTTCACATGGAATTTGGGAGAAGTCTCCAAAATTCATCAGGCCTCTTTGCCGAGCGCGGCGGGTGATCTTTGGTTTTCTCTAGCAACTTAGAGAAGAAAAAACAAACTCCCAGTGATCTTGTAGCTCTTGGTGCCCTATCTTACAGATGAGGGGGACACAGGTTCAGAGAGGTTAGGTTATTGTCTGTGGTCACACAGTCATCGAGAGGTGGAGGCCAGCTCTGAGCAAGGTGTGGCAATCCCCTGAGTGTACTGGGCCATGCTCCCTCCTGTGTGTGGCCTTGCTGGGAAGATACAATGTTGACGTGTTCCATAACATCTTACCTGTGGATGTATTGTATTCTATAAAGATTTTTCACCTCCCTGAGTCAGTTCATTCCCTCCCTCATTTATTCATGACACGTTTGTACCTGTGTGGGCCAGACCTGGTGCTGGGTACTGGGACAGAGCTGTGAATGAGGTCCAGCCGTTGTGGAGTGAGGTCTACAGCTATGATGAAGAACTAAATATCAAATTCGATTTCATTTTTAAAAATTTAATTGTTAAATATTTGTGATGTATAACAATTACATTTGTTTTGGGAAATTGGCATACATATATATAAAATATATATTTTGAACATTTCTGATTTGCTCTCCCATCTCGTTTTAAGTAACTGCATGGGTGTCTAATCGCTACTGTCCTGGACAGTGTAGTGTGAGAGTAACTTTCCAGGTCTGTTTTCCATGGTTTCATTCAGAGTTTAAAGCTTCCTCTGGGGTTGGGAGTGTGGCTCAGTGGCACAGCGCTTGGCTAGCATGCCCAAATCCCTGCCTTCTCTCCACAGCATTGCAGAATCAAAAAACAAAACCAAAAAGCTTCCTCTGGCTTTAGAGGGGAACTGCAAAAGACCTTCCTCCTTCTCTCTGTCCTTGCTGAGCACAGGCAGGACAGTGACCAGGCAGCTGCTGTGGTGACTCATGGGAATTACATGGACATCAGCAGTTCGGGTTTCTTGGTAGCTCTGGAAGGTCTTGCTTCATGCTGGATTCTGCACACAGCCAGGCACCCCTGGAAATGATGTTCTGAGGTGCAGTAGATTTTCCTGGGCTTGTGCACTCAGAGATATCCACAGGGCTCAGCAAAGAGGATGTGATTGCCAAAGGCTTGTGGAGAGCCACCAGTGGCCACCTGTTTAACTCTTGCCTGGTACAGGTGGGGAAACAGAGTCCCAGAAATCTGGGTCACTTGCCCACAGTTCACATGTCAACCAAGCAGGGCACATCCTCTGTCATAAGGATGTGTGGGTGGGTGGGCTTCTCCAGGGATTCCCAGGTGGGCAGCAGCTGGGCTTGTGCTGTGCTGCTGTCCAAGACTCCGAGGCAAGAAACAGGCCCTGAGTTCTGCCCTGCTGTGTGACCTTAACCTCTCTGGGCTCAGTCTTTTCACTGATAGGATGAGGAGCCTGGGTCATCTGATGATTTGGAAGCCCCTTGCACACCTGACTTTATGGCCCACGTATTATCAGACCCTCCATGCGGCCTGCCCCTTACATAGTAGAGGAAGCTGACTTTTGAAGTAGCTCCTCGGTGGCAGGTGTTCCTCAGCCTCCACAAGTTTTGTGCTCCCCGTCTTGAGATGGGATGTCCACAGCCATAACTCCACCAAGTCGTTCTTATTAGTCACTAGGTTAGGTCAGTTCCTTGGATTTGCTACTGGGGACCCTGGGACTTGCACAAGGGAGGCAGTTGTCGGCAGAGCAGGGCGTGTTTTCTGCCTGGGTTCTCCTCAGCAGGGCAGCAGGGGTGTTTGTGAGAACACTGGAATCACAAAGTGGCCCATGGCGGAGAATGCAGCCAGAACAAAGGCGCCCTCTCCCTGCCAAGCCCGAGGAATACTAACTAGTTGACAGGAATTTTAATATAAAACTCTCCCTCTTCCTTGTCATTCTGAGGTTTCAGGAAGCCTTTGGGCTTATCTGCAGAGGCACACAGCGCAGACAGGGCTTGGGGAGGTGAGAGGTGATTTCCTGCCATTCTTTTGTGGGGCGGGCTTCCCAGGGCGGTCATGCCAGGCTGACGGGCGCAGTGCAGCCCCGAGGCTGGGGGAAGAGGTGGGTTTTCATGGGGTGGCAGCTGAGGCAGGACCCGCAGCCATGAACCGCTTCAATGGGCTTTGTAAAGTGTGTTCGGAGCGCCGCTACCGCCAGGTGGGTGCTTGGCTCTTCGGAGGAGGGGACCTGAGGGGGGTGGGGGATTGGGGTAGGGGCCCATTTGAGCAGGACCTGTCTTCCCACAAGGCCTTCCTCACCTCCTCCTGCCCCCTGCAAGCACATTTTGGTTTGGGGGAGGGAGTAGAGGCAGGAACTGGACCCAAGGCCTAGCCTGTTACTTGCCACCCCACATTAGGGCCCAACGAGGCCTGGCTCTGTGTCATCCTAATGGCTGGGGTGGTGTCCTTGGAGAGACTGTGTAGCAGATTTTCTCTTCTTCTTCTTTTTTTTTTTTTTGGGTACTGGGGATGGAACTCAGGTCCTTGTGCTTGCGAGACAGGATGCAGAACCACTGAGCTAAATCCCCGGCCCATTTCTCTTCTTTTTATTGGAGGAGTGGGTGTGAATTAAAAAAAAGACATCTCAAGTCTAAGATTGCAAATGGCTTGGTGGCTGAGCAGCTGGGTGTTTCTGGGCGGGGGGACTTTTGTGTTTTTGCTAACTTTTCCAATTTCTCATGGGACAGCAAGGCGGTTTGGCCCTTTGTATGCAGTAGTGTGTACTTGCGTGTGAGATGGGATGTTTCTGTGTACATGTACGGCACAACTTTCCTCCCTCTAGCCTGGGTGCCTTGAGATGGCTCTGGGCTCTTGCTGTACAAGAGTAAAGGTCCCGTTAGCCCCAGGCCTCTCCTGGAATTGCACTGAGGCACTGTTTTTTCTTATCAAAAGGGATAGGGTCAGGAGAGTGTAGTAGGTAAGAGATGTCAAGATTTGGGGGAGTTTCCAAGCTGGAAAGGAGCACAGAAATTGTTTTGATTTTTAAAATATAGAGAAGTCCCTCGGCTTGTTTTAATGACCAGACTGGAATCTAGATCCTGACTCCCCTGACAGGTAGTACAGAGGTCCCCGGGAGATTCCCAGAGGGGTCCCATGCACTACACCTGCTGCTAGGGGACCAAATGTCCTCTCTCCAGCCCTCCTAGCTTTCAGGTCCTGTCCTGCAAGCCCTGCTCTGTGCTCCCCTGGGTGGCAGATTGGTGGAGCAGGAGAGCACTGGATGGCGTGTTATGAAGTCCCTGGTCTCTTCGGGCCTACGGGCGAGAAGACCGGGGCATGCTGGTGGTCAGAGGCCAGCCAGGCATGAGTGTGGGGTGGACCTAGGGTTCTAGGACTCAGAGCTTAAAATGACTCCTGCATTAGAAACCAGCAACAAGCTTTCTGTCAGACCTGGTCCCAAATCCAGTTCTATCTCCTGTTCCTGTGGCACTTGAGCAAGTAAGTCACTTTGCCTCTCTGAGCCTCAACCTCCTTGTCCCTAAAGCAGAAACAGTGAGATCCAGGGCTGATGCTGTGAGTGTAAGTGGTCCAGTGCATGGCGGGTGCCACTCTCAGTGTCTACCTCGTTCTTCTGGTGACAGTTGGGGACTGAAGTCCAAGCAGACAGAGCCTCCCAGACCAGGAAGGAGAGCAGACATGAGCTGCCAGCATGGCTGAGACTGGGGAGTCAGGCAAGGGCAAGAACCACCCCCAGGAAGGGCAGCCTCTCAGGAGCCAGGGTGGAAGACAGGCCCCCACCCCAAGGCCCTAAGTCAGAGAATAGGGCTGCTGGAGGGACACTTACTTGCGGCCTCAGCTGGCATCCTTCTCGGTTAAATGGGTGTGGTAAAACTGCCTTCTCCTTAGCGCTGCAGGGATGGACAGGCCTGTTGGACAGCAGCCTCTCAACACTGCAAAGAGCATCATTCTGCTTCCTTCACACAGCCCTGCCCCAGCCCACCAAGCTGGGAAATGTGCTTGCTTTCTGACGCCCTCTCCTGCTCCTTCTACCTTCCCCTGGGTCACTCTGTTCCCTGGTCTGGCTTTTCTTAAACCTGCACTCTGGAAAGCGGAGAGGCTCCTGCCCCTGCCTGCATCAGGGAACCTGGAGTGTGGGAGCTCTGGGATGACACCCAAAATTTGGTTAGTTCAGAATCTAGAGGGCTGGCTCCTGTTAGCCAGCCAGGAGGGGCCACAGTGCATGGTGGATTAGGACTGTGGAAATGCTAGAAGGGCTTTTAGATCCAGCTTCCGCATGGGCAGAAGGGTGGGTTGCAAGTCTCCTGAAAAGTCGCTCTGTTCCACAGAGGGGATGGGGCTCCTGATGTCTTCTCTCCACCTCAGGCGAGCTAGGCAATTAGTGGTTGTTCCTTTCCTCTAGCTTTCCACACTCACTCCTGGGTTTGTTTTTCTTTCTTTCTTTCCATTTTTTTCTCTTCCTGTCTTAGCTGCATGTTTTCCCAGAATTCTTATGGGAACAGAGTATTTTCCTGCCCCCTCCCCCTTCCCCTTGTCTGTCAGGTTTCCTGTTTTACAAACTTGCTTTGAATCCAGGCCCAAGGCTGGTGGGAAGCAGAGCCTCAAGGGCCCCAGCAGTTTCCAAGGGCCTTGGTGGCCCTGGGCCCCTGCCTCCTCTCTTTCCTCATGCCCGGCTATGAGACAGCCGGCAGATGACGGCAGGTGCCCAGCCCCAAGAGACAGCCATTGAGGGAAGGAGAGGCATTCTCCCAGCAAGGCTGACACCCTTGGCTTTTCCCAAACTTGCTGAGCTGGTGGTTTCCTCAGCCTGCCTGGGACACCTTCCTTGTGGCCCATGCTAAGCCCCACCACTAGGCAGTCTCTTGGGACCCCAAGAAATCCCTTTTCTGACTTTGCTCCTTTAGCAGCCTGAGTGAGCAGGTGGCCATGCTGAGTCCCAAATCCTTCTGCCAGCGACACTGTAGTTGCCAGGCCACCCTTACTGACTTAGCCCTTCCCTAGTGTCTTCCACCATGAAGGTGGTGGCTGACATCAAAACAAAGAGCTGTGTAGCGTAGTCCTACTGTTTTGTTCTATTGCTTATCATACCGGGCTTTGCTTTGGAGAGATTCGTGTACTCTCGTGACCCTCAGGAAACCAAGGCCTCATGTTTCTGTACCTCAGCAGAGCCTGCCATACAGTAGGAGCTCAGTAATTGTGTCCTGGTTTGCAAAGAACATTCAGAAGGCAGGAACATTTCCTAGGCCCTATGCAAGTCAGAGTTTTGGTCCTGCCATGCCCACAGCCCTCAGAAAGCACAGTGGTCAGTGGCTAGTTCAGGCCCACCCAAGAGGCCTATCTGGGCCCTTGCTTGTCCTCTCACCTGGGACAACTGCTGTGACTGCTTTGGGATCCCCAGCACTCTTCCCCTGACCCTTGGCCTATGACCAAGTGAGTGTGTCTGGTTTTCCTTCTTCTGTGGGTAAGGAAAGCCTCAGGTTGGCTTTGTCTTTGCATCCTCAGGACAAAGGCCCAACACCCTTGTGGTAAAGGAAGAAAGGATTGAGGCCTGCAGTGGGTCATGGTGACATGGAGGTAGAGGTGTCATGGGCTCTGGGTAGAGGGCTGGGACTGTTGGGGCTCAGCAGAACAGGTGCATCATCTGAGGTTTACCTCCTGAGCTCTCAGTCTCCCTACTTGGCCCATAACTGGGTGTTAGGGTGCCTGGGTTGACAGGGACAGCGAAAGACTGACCAGCTGCTTCTTGGCTCTGATTCCCTTGGAGAGGAGTGTGGCTTTGGGTGGGGCCTGTGGGCTTCCTGGCCTTGCAGCTTCTGGGAGTGACTGGGCAGGACTGTGTTCTAGATCACCATCCCAAGAGGTGAGGACGGCTTTGGCTTCACCATCTGTTGCGACTCTCCGGTCCGAGTCCAAGCTGTGGATTCTGGTAAGTTCGCCACTTGAAGGATGCCAAGCCCTGCCTGCCTGCCAACCACCTGGGCTTTGCAGACAGGATGGAACTGGATGGAGAGCCCCACACTGGAGGGCTCTTGTCTTTTCAAATGAAAAGAAGAATGTTTTTAAATGGCCAGAGATGAAATTGGGGTTTATGAAAATATACCCACAATTTTTTTTTGGTACCAGGGATTGAACTCAGGACCTTGCACTTGTGTTCAAGGCAGGCTTGGTGCTGCTGAGCTAACTCCCCAGCCCTACCCACAATTTTTTTTTGTTTTTATAAAAGTAAAAATAGGTTTTCATATTTTGATTGCCAATCATTTTGAACAGGGACAAATGAAACCTGATTTTCTGTAATGACTGTGGGGAAAAATGAGTCATTTATGAATTCTTTTGGGATTAGCATTTCATCATATCATAACCCCGCTTAACATTTAAAAGTAGTCACCTCTTCTGTACTTTTCACAAGTGGTCTTTTTCTTGTCTTTGAGTGTGTATCTTATGGGCACAAGCCAGGGCTCAGTGATCAGGCCATCCCCAGTGCCTGCACAAGGGTGGCATGGGATTGACACCCAATGAATGGGGTAAGAGGGGTGAGTGAGGAGGGGCAGCCTGGCAACATGCAAGGTTCTCAGTGGGACAGGAGGCCCTGGGGAGGGAAGGGGCCTGGGGAAGAGAAGTGGCCTGGAACTGGGGTCAGAAAGGCTGGGAAGAGTTGAAGAGCAAGGGTGTCTGACTTCCTGGCTCTCGAGAGCCACCAGGTTAGGTTCCTCATTTCACAGGCGAAGAAACAGAAAAAGCACGGGCCTTGTCTGAGGTCACTATGGAAGAAAATGACCCTAGGTCCATTGAGGGGATCTTGGGCTTCAGGAGCCCCTGCATGGCTTCTCTCTGTTCCTGCAGGAGGTCCAGCAGAGCGAGCAGGGCTGCAGCAGCTGGACACGGTGCTGCAACTGAATGAGAGGCCGGTGGAGCACTGGAAATGTGTGGAGCTGGCCCACGAGATCCGGTGACAGGGGCAGGGGGTGGCTCAGGCTGATGACATATCTTTCCCACCTCGGCCCTGGGCACAGTGCCTTGCCCTGCCCTGTGCTTGCCAGCCTCTCCTTTGCCCATCTGTGAGCGATCCACTTTGCTCCTCAGGGAATCGGGTTCTTGGCATGAAAAGGAAGGCTCAGTCTCCAAGCAGTTTTGGATCTGAGAGCAAAAAGCAGGGAAGGAGCTCTCCATGGACCCTGTGCTTCCTGATGTGGCACCAGGGGGTCACTTTCCACATTAGCTAATTATTGCTGTTACCTGAGACAAAGCCCTTTCTTTAAGGATCCATAGATATCGCATCTGTTTCAATTGCACAACTAAAAAATTATTTAAAATGTTTGGACCCTTTGAACCACCCCCTGAAGTAAGATCTGAATGGGTCCATTTATGTTTGGTTCTGAGATGGTTAGATGAGGAATGCATTGAGGTGATTTGCTTGCTCCTTCTTGCTTGTATCTTACCCACGACAGGCATCATGAGTTGAGTATAGTGCTCTTTCCGGTTGAACCTGACTTTGGCCTTGAGGCCCTTCTCAGCCACTACTAAGTGAGCTTAGGTTAGAGTTGACCCATGACACCCTTTTGCTGTCTCTGCTTTAAGTGGCTTCTTATATCCCTTCCTGCCCTGATACTAGGAGCCTGTCCCTTGTGTGTGCTTCTTCCTCTCCTCCTCTTCCTCCCTGCCCTGCAGGGCCCCCATCCTGGCTGACTTCGGTCTCCCCTAGACTCATCTTCTTTGTGTGATTCCCCAACCTTCCAGGAGCTGCCCTGGAGAGATCATCCTGCTCGTGTGGCGCATGGTCCCCCAAGTCAAGCCGGGGCCAGATGGCGGGGTCCTGCGGCGGGCCTCCTGCAAGTCAACACATGACCTCCTGTCACCCCCCAACAAGAGGGAGAAGAATTGTACCCACGGGGTCCAGGCACGGCCTGAGCAGCGCCACAGCTGCCACTTAGTGTGTGACAGCTCGGATGGGCTGCTGTTCGGTGGCTGGGAGCGCTACACCGAGGTGGGCAAGCGTGGGGGCCAGCACACCCTGCCCGCACTGTCCCGTGCCACTGCCCCCACCGACCCCAACTACATCATCCTGGCCCCGCTGAACCCTGGGAGCCAGGTATGGGCAGCTGGTATGGGCAAAGGGAAGGGTGTTGGGTCCCTGTGGGAGCCAGGAACTCTCAAAGACTCAAAACAGTGCTGTGAGGAGCCTGCAAGGGGCTGGGGGTGTTGGACAAGGAGATGGCGTTTGTACTAACTCCGGCCTCTGCAGGAGTGTCGTGGTAGAGAGTACAGATGGGCCTGTATAGCCTCAGGTCACAGACCCAGGAGCAGGGCATGTGCAGGCTGGAAGATGTCAGCTCACATGAAGGAAGAGCTTTCTACCAGCCTTGCTTGTCCACAGTGCAATGGGCTACCTTGGTAGGTGGTAAGTGCCCTGTTGTAGGAGGTATGAAATCAGTGCCTAATTATATATACGGTGAGATGATGGAGTATATTCCCCAAACATTAGTCCCATGAGGTACTCTGGGAAAAAAAGTGTTTTGAGGTCACATGAGTTTGGGAAGTATCCTGTGCTCTCTTCCATCTGGGGAAATTCCCAGTGCACATTAGGCTATTCTAGGTTCTGAGAGCATCCTGCAGTAAAGGTGGTTTAACCTTGTTTAACCTAGCTTTTCCCAAACTTCCTCAATAACAGCATCCTTTGTAGTGTGGTTGTTGGGGTCCCACCACTCCAGCGATCCATGGAATACATTTTGGAACAGCCTGTTGGGGTCTTGCCAAGAGGCTTAGACTTCGTGGCACAAAAAGCCTTTTTTGACTCCGTGTCCTGAGCTTCTGTGTTCTCACCAACCCCCCTCCCTCGGCTGGTTAGCAGCACTGCTGTTTTTTTCTTGTGCCTTAGGATGTTTCGTGTCTTGTCTCCCAGGGCTGGTGCCTATCAGACTGCTGGGCCATCTTGCCCCATTCCTGAGGTTGAGCTGGTTCTCCTATTTTTCCCTTGCAGCTGCTGCGGCCTGTGTACCAGGAGGATACCATCCCTGAAGGTGAGCTATCCCCAGTGCTGTGCCTACACAGCCTGGAGATGGTGGAGGTCAGGTGAGGCCTGGCCCAGCCTCTTCCTCTAAATTTAGAGGCCTTTCTGATGGAATCACAGTCACCCAGCATGCTGACACAGACCTTCTTTCCTCCTGGTACCTCTCTTCCCTCACTCAAACAGTGTCTTTGAAGCTGGAACTGAGAAGGTAGAGTGGGATCTGCCAGAGCCCTCTGAGAGACAGCATGCTCAGGACTCAGGCATTCAGTTGAGTGTCACCCAGTTTTACTGAGCAGCCATCTAAGTCAGGTGCTGTTGGCAGCATGGTTGGGCCAGCACAGCGAAGTTGTGCATGTGGAGCTAGAGGTCTTGGTTTGGAGGTCTTGCTGTGGGACTTTGAGCAACTTATGTGCCCTTACTGAGGCTCAGTTTCTTCATCTATAATATGAGTCAGTAATTCCTACTCAGAGGATTGCATAAGAACATGGTCGTGAGTATACTGTAACCTGCATACCGAGCCATGTGACACAGAGTGTTCATCTTTGAATGGCACAGAAGTCTCTGCTCTTGGGTGGGTTTTTCTCCTTTGATCTTTAAATTCTGGCCAGGGATAGAAGTGGGACTCCAAACCAATCCTTTCCCCCCAGAAAGCCTGAGAAGTCTGTCTCCACTGGGCATTCCTTTAGGCCCCCAGGTACCTGCTGGAGAGCTCCAGCTGATACCTGGAAAGCTGAGACCAGCCTTGCCAGGTGGCCTCTGATTCCCACCTAGGTTGTGCTTGAGCCCTTCTTGTGGTGCCTGCAGAATGCCCTTGACCTCCTTCCTCGAGACTGGCCTCTTTCCAGCCTTTCACAGACTTGCTTCCTTGTTGTTCTCCATCAGTTGTAGGGAGAGTGCTTGTGTCTTTCGTGGGGAAAGGGCTCCAATCAGGCTATGGATGGATGATGCAAGGCACATCCCTTCTCTCCCCTCTGGGGCCTTTGGGTGGTCGGGCCTGGCCTGTCAGAAATAAAGCTATCTTCCTTCTAGGGAGGAGTCTTATCATAATTCAACAATAAGTGTCTAAAAAGCTTTTAGTTGTGGCACATTAGGTTAGAGTGAAGATGTCACTGTTAAATGGTGACTTCATTAGGGGCAGGGCTGGGCTTGGCAAATTTCTTTGGACCAGACGCAGGCCTGGAAGATAGCAGGTACTCAGTAGGATTTCAGTCATGGAGGTAGGGAGCTAGGGAAGTGTGTCACTTGCTGTGGGCACATGGACACTGTCTGGGTAGAGGGGGATTGACTCCCTCTCAACCCGAGAGATGCCTCTGTGCTTGCTCCCAACCTGTATTTATGTTCTCATTCCCCACTGAGAATATAATGCTAAGAAAGGCACAGTCATCTAAACCTTGGGAGGAACAAGTAAGGAAACGATCGTGTTTGTAACAATGGTAGCTTTTGGAATATTAAGATCTTGACTTTATTTCATTTATCTTTCATAGTAATAATCCTTTTGGTATTTCAGGACATATTTGCTCTTCACTAAGGATCAAGTCTTGATAGCTCCCAGGTCTGGGGTTCAGAGGCAGGGGTGAAATTCAAGGTACAGAAGTTTCCCTTGAACACACTCAGGCTTCTCCAGAGGTTAAGGCTGTCACCAGGGAGCTGATTCTGAGACTTCTGGCTGGGCTGCCAGGAGGTAGCCATTTAGGAGGAGGTCGGGCCATTCTGAGTTGAATAGGGTCTGGGGCCCTTCCAGGGCCTGGGGTTCCTGCCAGGCTACAGTTGGCATGTTCTGTGGGGCTGCTAGTGCCCTGGGCATTGTCCTGTGCCCCGAGAAGGCAGCCTAGCCTCAGCTTCAACACTGCCAGGGCAGGATGGCTGCCAGGGCTTGCCTCAGACGCCGAGAGCAAAGCTGTATAATTATTGTGTTCAGCCAGTCAGGCAGGTGTTAGGGAAGAAAGGGGTGATACAGGGTTTGGACCAGACATTGCCATGAGAAGTAGCAGGTGGAAAGTAAATGAGTTTGTCTTCACTGAGCTCAGCAACTGGGTTGCAATCTGGACTGTTCTAAAAACAGATCCTTGGAAAGTCAGCTCTGGAGAGCCATGCTCCCTTGCCCTACATCACTCTGGGACTTAATTTCCTTGTCCGTAAACTGTGGGTAAACAGACCTCTCCTTTCTGAAGGCAGAATGATAGGTCAAGGAGTTGATTTGTGACTCTTAGGCTTAGAATGAAGATTCCTGGGCAGCCTTGGGCAGGTGAGCCAGAGAAGGGATGACATAGATTTTTTTAAAAGTCAGGAAATTGGGGCTTAAGGCTCAGATTTTGCTCTGTACAAATGGTACCCTTTGTTGACACTGGCCTAGTTGGCCTCAGTCCCCTGCTTGTCAATCCTGCATGGTTTTGCCTTCTCCAGTTTAGGCTAGTTCCACATCAAATTAGTCTGTCTAGTTCCAGGCTGATCCTGTGGCCCCAGGCACAGTGCAGCTTTCAGCCCAGCAGCCTTCTCTATGCTTTTGCCAGCCGTGATGGGCAGCTTATTGAACGGCTTAGGGTTCGAGATGATCCACAGCACATGCTCCCTCCTATACAACCCACTGAGTCCTTTCCAGTCAGGCCTTTTGTGTGAGCTCCCAGGGAGGCAGCAATCCATTACCTCCACTTTGCAATGAAGAAAACTGACTCAAGGAGGGAAAGAGCCTGTTCAGAATTGCACAGCCCATCTCCGACTTGGAGAGTCAGCACTCAAGTTGAGAAGTCTTACCTACCTCCATTGCTGTGCAGACCTCGAGACTGAGGACAGGTCTTTCCAGCAAAGGGACCAGGGCTTGGCTGTACAGATGACCCTGGGGCCAGACTGTAACTTCTTCCCTGCATTTGCACCTCCTATCCCTCATCCTGGGCTCCTGCTTTCTACTTATCATGGTTTGATCACTATGATCAGTGGTCACTTGTGGGGGTAGGAGAGGTTGACTTGTTTTTCTCACCTCTTGCCGAGAAGGGGTACAGGGTGGGAGGTGGAAGCAAGTGTGAAACCTCCTGGGCTGGCTGCTTCTGAGCCCATGACATTGCGTTGGCGGGGAGATTCCCTGAGCTGTCACTGGGCCAGGCCACCTGTTACCCCGCCAGCTTCCAGGGCTGGGGGCAGAAGGAAGCCTAAGTGCTGGGACCCAGCCTGGGCACCCAGGTCAGGGAGGACCTTGCTGGCTTCCTCCAAGTAGCAGCAACCCTTGGAAGAGGGCCAAAGTTTGTGCAGAGTCAGATTGTTCTGGGGTTTGTTTCCCTGCTGCTTGTGTCCAGGAATCTCTGTCTTTTTAGCTACTCTGAGTTTTGTCCCATGGGGCCACTGGCTTCCAAACAATAACAACGTGTTAGGAGCTGACTTTCTCTGTACCTTTCCTACTCCCAGACCCTGTTCTAGGGCTTGGCTCAGAGCAGCTTGTTTAGCCCTTGCAGCAGCTGGGGTGCCTGGCACTTTTAATCCGGCCGAAGAAACCAAGACTCTGGGGGTGAAGTAAGCCACCCACGGTCACTGAGCTAGCGCCTGTGGGAGCAGGCTTTGAGCACAGCCACCTGGCTTCAGAGCTGTGCTCCTTATCGAGAATGACAGTGGCAAGTACTACTTTTCTTTTTTTAAGTTGTGGTGCTGGGGGTTGAGGCCAGGATCTTGTACATGCTAAACAAGTGTTCCACCATGGAGCTACACCCCCAGCCCCTTTTCCTTTTTATTTTTTCTATTTTGAGACAGAGTTTCACTAAGTTGCCCATGCTGTCCTCAAACGGCTATCTTCCTGCCCCTCTCCCCCCCAAGTATAGGCAGGGGCCACTGTGCCTGGTGTAAGTGCTGCTTTTTACTGCTTATTGACTGATTGTGGTCAGCCGGGAGACTCCAGCTTTCTTGACTAGTGGAGGGTGGACCACATGCATCCTGGCAAAGTCCGCTGTCTCTGGACCTCTGCAGAGAATGGATCTTTGTCTAGGGGCTATGGATGGGCCAGTTGGGTTGGGATGGTGGCAGTGGGGTGAGCAGGTGCTCTGCCACAGAGGGCAGTGGCTTCTGTTCCAACTCATTCTTCCATGTGGCACTGCAGGTCCAGTGAAGTCAGACCTTATGATTTAAAAAAATATGAGTGGTTTCTTGATTTTTAAAAGTGTGAGGCCAGTAAACAGATCTGACTGGGGACCTGGGACACTGACTGGGGACTGCTACATCTCACAGTCGTTGGTTCCCAGTTCTGCCTTTCCCCTGGAGTTGCTTATTTATGTTCCAGCGTCTCTCACTAGAGTGTGAAGGATTGCTTGAGGCCTGAGACCCAGTTGGAGCCTCCTTGTGTCCCCAGATCCTTACACAGGCCCAGCACAAGGTAGATTATCAGTCAATGGTGCTGACTGGCAGGCTGGCCTGGAACTCATGGTAATCCTCCTGCGTCAGCCTCCCAAGTGCAGGGGATTACAGATGTGTGCCACCAGGTCCAGCTCTAAGGGAATCCTTCATAGGAGAGATGGAAATGCCTCACTGATCTCCATCTCTGTTCCACAGAATCGGGGAGTCCCACTAAAGGGAAGTCCTACACAGGCCTGGGGAAGAAGTCCCGGCTGATGAAGACTGTACAGACGGTGAAGGGCCACGGGAACTACCAGGACTGCTCGCTCCTGAGGCCGCACGTCCCGCACTCAAGCTACGGCACCTACGTCACCCTGGCCCCCAAAGCCTTGGTGTTCCCTGTTTTTGTTCAGGTGAGCCTGTGGCTGGCCCCAAGGGTGTCATTGGAAGGAGACGAGAATGAGGAGAGTTCTTCACCCCAGGACTGAGGGCCCTGGTTTGGGAAAGACGAATGACTCGAGAAGCTCAGGATTCTGCAGGTCTTGTCAGTGAGCAGAGGTTCCAGAGGTGCTTCAGGAAACATGGAGCCATAGAGGGCCCTCCTGTTCCCCCAGCAGCCTCCTTTTTCTCTGTGGCTGAGGCTGTGAGGTCCAGGACCTGCCCGAGGCAGCTCCTGCTCATCAGCTCACCCAGAAGTTTACTGTTTGGAACTGACCAAGATAGAGCTTATGTGGTCCCCTTGGCCACCCAAACATGGCTGGCCAGTATTCACTGGTGGCCTGAGGTTCATTTGGATCTCCCTTCTTCTTCTACTCCTTCCTCTTCTTTTTCCCTCTCTTCTTTTGCATTTTTCTCTTCTCTTTAAAAATAATCTTTCTTTATTCCATCACCCAGATATAGGCTGTTTAAACACTTAAGTGTCAAATATATGCACACACACACATATATATATATACATACATACACACACATAAATATATAGATTTTAAAAAGCAAAACAGATCTTATCCTATATTTTATATCTGGTTGCCTTTTTTTTTGTTTTTGTTTTTGTTTTGTTTTTTTGAGACAGGGTCTTGCTATGCAGTTCAGGCTAGCCTCGAACTCATGGTGATCCTCCTGCCTCAGCCTCTCGAGTGCTGGGATTGTAGGTGTGTATCACCATGCCTGGCCTAGTTGCCTTTTTAAAACAAAAATTGTAGCACGAGCATTTCTTTGAGCCTGGGTTGTATAGTGGTTCTCACTCTTCTGTCGTGTGGATATACCATGTTTACTGAGCCAGTTCTCAATTCAGATCCATGTGGTCTATTCTTTTGCTATTGTAAACAGCTCTGTGATAAAAACTTCATGCATGAATTATCTCTGTGATGATTTTCCTTGGGAAAGACTCCTGGAAGTGAAAATACTGGGTCACGGGTTGTGAACATGTTGAAGGCTCTGTACACATATTGACAGACTGTGTTCTAGGGAAATAACACTACTTTATCCACTCATCAGCAGCATAGAGGTGACACAGCTCCGAGGGTGTCACTTCTGTTCCTATCCTACTTCTCAGGTCTCTGTAGCATCCCATTCTGGGCCTGTCCCTGTCCGGTGGTCTTAGAACTCCCTCTTGGATGTGATGTATCCGTGGCAGGCAGCAAACCTCTCCCTCTATGGCTCTGTAGGCAGGGCCTGGCCTTTGGCTTTCTGTTGATCTCTTTCTTGGATGTGACACAAAGGTTTTGCCATCCTGGGGGATTAATTTTTGTTTTTAATTTTGATAAAAATTATTTGATTGAAATGATTTTGAAAAAGTTATGAAAACCTTTTGAAAATTTTTGTATTGGGAAACATTTAAGCTAAAAATGGCATAACACTTAAATGTTTGATTTAATAAGTAATTATAAAGCAAATATCCACTAAAATAAAGGAATACGATTGCTGCCCAAGGGATATGCTGGAAGCCTGCATATCTCTTCCTGATCATAATGCCCTCCCTTCCCACCAAAGGTACCTCAGCCTAGCTCATAGTGAGCATTTACCTGCTTTTCTTTATTTTTACCATCTGTATATTTCCCTAAATATCATATTTTGTGTGGCCTCTTTTAAAATATTATTTAATGAATATTTATATGCATATATTCATTTAATGAATATTTATATGCATGTATTCATTTGGGTCTTGCTTCTCTGGCACCATATGATTTATAAGGTCCATCCAGGTTGTTGTGTGCAGTTGATACTTGGTTCATCATCTTCCTTCAAGTACCTGCTTGAGGCCAGGCAGGCAGAAGCCATGTTATAAGTATATGCTCATGAGGACAGGTCCTGCTTGGTAATCTAGAGCTCAGGGTGCTTTTTCTGGACTTCCCTGGACAGGATGATGGAGTGAGAGGTTTGAGTGAGAAGTGGTTCCTTCAGAATTGATGATGGGAAGGAGTCAGCCCAAGTGTGTTATAAATGTAGAGCAGGGAGAGGCCTCACCTTGAAGGGTCTCAAGTGGCCAAATCTCTTGGTGTGTGGCTCTCAGGACCCCTCTGGGCTCTGAAAGCAGGGCCTTCGGGGGGGCATCATCAGGACAGGTTGGGGGAAGTGGGATGGGGAGCCCTGGGGTAGGAGGTGGGCAGTGGGGGAGGGGAGACTGCGGAGGGCCCAGGCATGAGGTTGGACTTCCTGCCAGAGAGTGCAGCTCTCTTGGTGAGGACTGGTGGGGAAGGTGGCAGCCACAGTTCCGCACGGACAGGAGATCTTTCTGTTTCCATCTGGGCTGTGAGGGGTGTGTGAGTTCTTGGGGGAGGGGAGGCCTCTCTGTGGCTGGCTTTGGCTAGCTGCTTCCTCTGCGGCCCTGTGTCTTTGCACGGCCCACTCACTTGTGCACACTTTGTTTTCAGCCCCTAGATCTCTGTAACCCTGCCAGGACCCTCCTGTTGACAGAGGAGCTGCTGTTGTACGAGGGGAGGAACAAGGCTGCCCAGGTAAGACTCATGCGCACTGCCTGGCTGGCTTTCCTCCTTGGCCATCTATAGGCCCCTCACTTTTTTTCCTCCAGATGATCGTGGTGCAATCCCAGGATGGAGACCTGAGAACTCTTCCACACCTCTTCCCCCAACAAGTGGATTCCTAGCTATTTCTTATCTACTTCCACTGATAGGGAACTCCCCTCCTTTCAAAACTGTTTTGTTCTTTTTGACATTTATAGTACTTCCCCAGCTCATAAAGACATTCCACTGTTTATCCCAACTTTCTCTAAGGAGAGAGAAAAGATGGTTTTTCACTTCAGCTGTGGTGAGTGACTTTGTGGGTGAGAAAATTAAAGCTGCTAGCCAAAGAGAATTTTTAGAGGCGTGTCAGTTTCCTGAATGTCCTGAGTCTGTATTAACCCAAATTCTAGATCTTCTCCTGAGAGATCTATGATTTCTCCTGGGCTCTAGCCATGCCAGCAGGGGTTGTCCAGGGGCCATGCTACTCTTCCTGGGAGCTGGGAGCACTTTACTCACCCACTCAATCCCCAGAGTTGGCCAGGTCCCAGCTCAGACCTGGACAACAGTCTCTGACTGAGTGGCCATGGACAGGTAATTTAACCGCTCTGAGCTGTAAGGTCCTCATCTGTAGAAAGCAATGATGGTATTGACATGCAGATCCACACTGCAGAAAGCAAGTGCTCCATAAGTAGAGGCTTTGGTTGGGTGGCAGCGTTGAGGCAGAGCTGTCTTGGTCCAAGCAGGAAATAGAAGTGGAGCTCTGTAATCCGGCCTGGCTACTTGGGGGTCATGCAGTGAGGGAGAGGGCTGGGTGCAGATCACGCTGTGATGCAGAGCTGACTCTGTAGACTGGATTAGGTGCTTGGGAACCGGCAAAATCAGAAAGCCTGGAGGCCTGAAGCCTATAGCTAGCCCCAGCTGTGCTGCTGACTCACTCATGACTTCTCCCTTCTTCCTCAGTCTTCCCTGTGTATATTTAAGGTTGCAGGAGCATGGTCTGAGGGGCCTTCAGCCTTACCACCCTAGGGCACTAAATGTGACCGTGGCTGAAGCAGGACATTGGCTTTGTTTTGTCTTGTTTTTTTAAACAAGCAGACCAGAATTCATGTGTTCCAAATGAGCATTGTCTTTTTTCAAGGGCACTCTCTGCTGAGACTGTGTGCTCAGTTCTACCACACTGGTACTGCTGAGGTCATTTCTAGACCTACCCTTTGGGAATGTTCTTGAGAATTGAAGCATGGCTTCGGAATTGCCTCCCTGTGTGGGAGTAAAACTTCATCTGTTGAGGGAGATTTAGGTTTTAGGAGTGAGAGGTCACTGGAACTGTGTTTGGTGAATAAGCATGTGGTGGAGGTAAGTCAGGGGTGCAGGGTCAGAAGGGAAGGTGTGGCTGTGCATTCAGCAGGCCCAGAAGAAAGTGCTTTGGGATGACAGCCACCCTGAAATACACACAGATGTCTTAATTCACTCTTAAAATGTGCTCACTGTTACTTGCACCAGTGTTGACCACTTACTGTGCATTCCTGCCATGCATGCATTTTGCACTGATCCCAGTTAGCTCTCCAGCACCCCCATGGGACACGAGGGTACTAATATTCCGATGAAATTACCTGGGACGTCAAGGCTGGTAAGGAACGGAGCCAGGATTAGCACTTGGCTCTCTGGCTCTAATCCTGGCTCAGCAATGCTTTCCATGACCCCATGCTGCCTCTGGTATGTTTGTTTAAAAACAAATAAAGAAACACAAGCCAAGCCATAGCCATAGTTATAATTCATCTAAAATATCTTTGCCGCATGGAGAACCTTAGAACCAAGAGACACCCCCTTCTCCCAAAATTGAAGGAAGTGATTTGAGAACAAGTGAAATAAATATATTCCTTTTTCTTGCAGTATAATAGCAATCAAATATGAGGATTTTGGTACTCTATCATTTTACTCAAGCTAAAAATAGAACCAATTCCAGAGGGACTTGTGTAACTTCATACAGCCTTAGTGCTGGTTGGGCCCTCAGGAGCCATCCATTCTAATTGCTTCTCTGCACTCTTCCAGTTGCTGGTTTTCCCCCACAGTTCCTGAATGTGC
The DNA here is from genome assembly GCF_000247695.1 of Heterocephalus glaber. The sequence goes on along the minus strand of NW_004624760.1, from coordinate 21,585,622 downwards.
AAGGGCAGCCTCTCCCAACTGGTAGCCCCTCCTCTTCATTGTCTGTCCCTTCTCTGGGCAGACTCATGTTTGCTGATGTCTATGAGCTGATCCTGTCCCACGCCACACACTTGCTTGCATTTTGGAGAAGCCTCATTTATCCGTTCACACAGTATTTACAGATCATTGAGGACATCATCGAGGACGTAGCTGGGCCCAGTGCTAGGTTCCTGGAATACTATGAAGGGAAAGGCTGACACGCCCTCCCTTTACACACTGACTCACTGAGTTTACCATTAACCAAGGAGCAGAGGTCCTTTCTGAATACCCTGCTCTGAGGCCAGTTTCCCAGGAGAAGGCTTGGCTAGGGCCACTTGAGAGACAGTCACCCTCTAGGTTGTAAGGATTCCCTGACTAGGCAATCCCTCTACCCTTGACCCTTTGGGAAGACAGATGTGTCCTCTGTGCAGGTGTGAGGAAGACACCTGGAATCCCCTGTCGTGGTGAGAGGCAGCAGGTAACTGGTCTGTGCAGATAGGGTCACCAGGATGCTGATGAGATGGAGGGGGTCCACATGTCTTTCCCTGGCATGCCTGCCCTCTGTCCTGCTTCCAGCCGTGTGCCAGCTCTGTCCTTTCCCTGACCCGACCTTTGGGGAAATTCTTCACTCATGCCTTAATCACTTCCTGTCTAGACCATATTCTCAGCTCTGGGAATCCAGGCTGGGGCATTGGCCTGGGGCTTTTCTCACCTTGGCAGTGGCTCCTCCCTCTTGTCCTCCATCCAGCCCCCTCTGGGCCTGAGCCATTTTTTGACTTTCTAGGCTCCTGACAAATTGTCTTCTCTGACATTTCCTCTGCCAGCTTCCCTGTGGGTCCAAAGCTGACAGCTAGATTTTCCTTGATTTGGAGACATGTTTTTTGGGAGCAGGGGGGTTTGCCTAGTGTCTGCAGCTAGTGTAGAGCCTTCTTTCCTTTGCTTAGACTTTGCAGTCCTCTCCCTATATAGCCAACTTCTTAATCCTTCTGAACTCTTGATAATTTTCTCCCCCTCCTTTAACTTTATTATTATCATTTGTCTCCTTTATTCCTCTTTTTTTGGGTCCCTGTTTGGATTCTTTTATATTCAGGGACAGAGCAGCTGTAGGCATATTGCTGCTACAGTACTGTGTACAGTGAGAGCTTTACCATCTGTCAGACCTGCATAACAGTCCCTAGCTGTGTGGCTGTGGATGGGTAACTTAACCTCTCTGAGCTATAAGGGCTTCATCTGTAAAGGCCAATGATATTATTTGCATAAAGATTCACAGAGCGGAAAGTGTTCAGCAAGTAGAGGTTTCTGTTGGGGAGTTGTAGGAGATAGGGCTTTCTGGGAAGGGAATTGGGTAGGGGTACTATTTGGTTTTTTTTGGTTTTTTTGGTACCGGAGATCAAACTCAGAACGTTGTGCTTGTGATGCAGGCAGTGGCACCACTGAGCTAAATCCCCAGCCCTGGGTAGGGTCACTATTAAGATCCCTTCCAGCCCAAGGTTCAGGAGTCCATGGGAGGGGCCAGAGCCCTGAGGCTCTCTGCTCAGTGACATCCCCTGTTGTCTCTGCCTCTGTATTTTCGCTACACTCCAGAGACCAAGTAGGCCTTTGGATATTTCTTACTTTTTTTTTTTTTTTTGGTACCGGGATCAAACTCGGGACCTTGCGCTTGTGAGGCAGGCGCAGGCGCAGGCGGTGGAACCACTGAGCTAAATCCCCAGCCCTTTCTTACATATTTTTAAATTACAAAAGTAACAATCTCATTGAAAAGTAACGCAAATTAAACAGAAATGTATAAAGTAAAATCCCCCTTCCCTGAGTGTGGAGAGTGGCGCATAGCTAAAAAATACAGAAAGAGCTATACAAACTTTTTGTTTTGTTTTACAAAATTATATTATATCCAGGTATTTTTTTCGCATCACATTATTCCAACTTATGATAGACAGTATTCTATTTCTGCCCATGTAGCTCTACTTTATTCTTTTAAAAGTTGCACAAAATTCTGCCGTGTGAAGTTATTGTAATTTATTTTATCAGTCCTCTCTTGATGGTTTTTTATTTTATTTTCCTTTGTTAAATTATAAGAATGCCGCTAACTTCCTTATATGTTCATATTTATGCATCTTTTCCAATATTTCTGCAGGAAAGGGTGCCTGAAGTGGTGGTGTAGGGTAATCTTTACCAGTCTGAGAACTAACTGACAACATGTTGGCTTTTTAAAGGTCAGTCGAAATCTGACACACACTTGCCGTGCGGAGGAATCCAGGCCTTTCTGCTTGGTTCCTCTTACTTCAGAAGAAATGAAGTACCAAGTTTTGACACCTCAAAGGGAAGTCCCCATAATTAATAATCTTTTGTGGGCTTTTTCTGGAGAACCTAAAATTGGATTTTATTGCTTTTAACTAAGAGCCCTGCAGAATTTATAAAACAAATACCAGTGTAAACTTCAGTGGGAGTAGAGGATCAAGTGGATTTTTTTTTAAGCATAACAAATATGCTGCACATTCCTGTTGGTTTACCTTTAATGTCTAAAAATAGCTTTTTTCTTTTGTTTTTGGAGCAGCTGGTACACGAAGGAGATTTAAGTTATGTACAAGTCTGTATTGAAGTGTAAACAACTGACTTTTTCTTGGACTGATTTCTCCTTAATGTAGTTAAAGTTATCTGCAAGGAGTTTGGCAGTATTACGTCACACCACATGATTCTAAGAGCTCTGCAGGAAGCTTCAAACAAAGCTGGGTGAGGGCTGGAGACCCCCCTGGGCACTGCAGGGCCAGCCCAGGACAGGGGGGCCTGGGGACACCAGGCTGTGGAGAGGCCCCGAGGAAGCCATCTGACGTGGAGGCTGAGGACTGTCTTTCCTTCTGGTTTATTTTTTTCCTACTTTGAGGAGGGCAGAAAGGCACTCTCCTTTCTGGGCCACCCTTGGAGTTGCTGGTTCTGCGTGAGATGATGAGGATGCGTTACCCAGACCTCCAGGGGAGGTTGTGGCTGTCTGTGTCCAGGGGACAGTGGAGTAGCCAGTCCATGTGTTCTCTTCTGGTGCAGGTGACACTGTTTGCCTACTCGGATCTGCTGCTCTTCACCAAGGAGGACGAGCCTGGGCGCTGCAATGTTCTGAGGAACCCCCTCTATCTCCAGAGCATAAAGCTGCAGGAAGGTGAGGAGCGCCAAGCTGCCAGCCCTCAGCGGGGCATTTGTTATGTGCGGTGGGCTCTGTCCCCAGACTGGCCAACCATCCATTCTAGGCCTGCGAGCCTGCTGCCACACCTTGAGCTTTTCAGGGTGGGTTCTGTTCTAGATGCCTTCCAGGGAGGCCATGGAGAGGGTGGGAAGAGCTTTGGCCTCAGACCCATGTTCAAATCTTGGCAGTGCTCTCCTGGTGTGACCTTGGGCAAGTTACTCCACTTCTCTGAGCTTGTTTCCTCATGTGTCAATTGGGATAATAATAGTGTCTCGGAAGGTTGTTGGGTTAAATTAGGTCATTTATGCAAAGGGATTGGCCCACAACCAGTGCCTAAGAAATGCCTACTGCCACCCTGCTCTCCAGATGTGTGGACCGAGACCACTGCCTCTCCTCAGCCAGCCACACAGCCCTATCGAGAGCCCAAGGAAGCTGGAACACACGTGGCTGGGGCTGTTGAGCAGAGTATGCAGGAGCCTGCAGGATTTCTAACCCAAAACTTTCCATGGCACCCCGGCCGTCAGAACGGGAAGCCAGCTGGGAGTATCTGTCCAGCAGTTTGGTTTGGCGCCTGAGGTCTCCGCTGAAAGGGTCTCGATTTCCTCTCCCAGATTATGAAAACAACAACAGACCTGTCTGAGCACAGGCGATGGGCAGGGAGGAAAATATTACCCGGTGAAAGAATTCTGTTTTGGTGGGTTTCACTCCAGGCAAACTTCCTGACTGCTCAAAAAGCCATCCTGTGCGCCCGCTGCCCTGGCTGGTCTTCCTCCTCGGAAGCCAGATCCTGTGGGAACCTCCACTGTCCCCTCCCCAAGGGAAGTCACTCACCACTCTCCCTCTCTGGCTCTGACTCTCCTGCCTCCTGACCAAGGGCAGCCACAGCCCCTCCCTCTGGGCCTCCGGAGAGGGGAAGATCAGATTTGTGAGCCACTTCAGCACAGGCCCTGGCCTGCCAGGAAGCTCCCCAGTGCCCGCTGCCCTCCAACCAGTGGACTCTGCCCGGGCCTCCTTGCTATTCCGCCTCCTCCTCTGCTCCCTTGCAGCCAGCTCCCCTACGCTCTGAGTACTCACATATATACACTTTCAGTATAGTCCCTCCTTCTCTGCTCCCCTACCTCACCCTGCCCCCAGTTCAGACAGTGTAAGACCCACCCAGTTCCATCTGGGGAGCGCTGGGCAGGATGCTGCTCAGTAACGAACACAGCCAAGGATAAGAACTGACTCAGGCTCGGTGATCTGCACACTGTAGGCTTGGGACCACAAGCCCAGGATTCATTTGCTCAGCTTCCTGCTACAGGGAGAAGGGAAAAGAAGGAGGCTCCAGCTGGGTGCAGTTGGGTAGAGGCTAGAGTGGGAGAAGAAGGCAGTGGAAGATCTGAAGGCAGTAGCCAGAGATTTGCTGTTAGTGTCATGTGTGACCTTAGCTGGTCCTTTCCCTTTTCTGGGTTTATTTCTCTGTGTTCCCTCCCAGGTCTGATGGCCCTGGACAGAATCCCCAGGTGGCTGGGAGAAGCTGGACAGTGCTGTGCTGCCCTGCTTCCACTTGCTGAGGGGCCTGGACTGGTTTTCCCCTCCTAGAATCCCCCTTCCCCCAAGACTTGCAGTTAAAGGCAGGGGTGCTTTGTGCCCCACCAGGTGGTGATGGTCAAGGTGAGCCTGGAGCATTACCCTTGCCTGGGGATGGTGTCCATGGGCTGAGGCCCATCTGCCTGTGGATGGTGGGTCACCTAGATGAGGTGGCCTAGGCAGCATGTTTCAGGAGAGATGACCGGTTGGTTTGGTGTGGGAGAGGGAGCACTGGATTTGTTGGACAGATGGTTTGGGGCAGACCTCAGGCCTGAGATGGTTTGGGGGAGCTCTTGGAGAGCCTCAGAGCTGCTTAGAGCAAAGGAGATGACTCCATGACATGGAGTCTCCTAGGTGCACATTCAGCCAGGCGTGGTGGCGCACACCTGTAGTCCCAGCACTAGGGAGGCTGGGGCAGGAGAACCACCTTGAGTTCGAGGCCAGTGTGGGCTACATAGTGAATTCAAGACTAGCCTAATTTACACAGCAAGGCCTAGTCTCAAAACACAAAAAACCAAAACAACAACAACAACAACACACACACACATACACATATTTAAAAAGATTGTAGAAAAAGGTACACATTCCGATGCTTAGTTTCTTTTTGGACACCCATGGAGCCCTTGTGCTCCTTCCCCCACTGTCCTCACATCTGTGAGCCAGTTCCAGAGGTTCACTGAAGTCCAGTGTCCCCTTCTGCCATAGCGAGGTGGAACTTCAGGACCCGATGTTCTGAGTCCTGGCGCCTGATTTCCTGGCCTCCTCCCCAGTGCCCCAGGAGACTCACTGCCGCCACAGGGGCCTGAGTGAGGCTTTTAAGAGATGCATTTGGAGCCTGGGCTGAATGAAGCCTCTGGTGCCAGAATGGTCTCTCATTAACGTTGCTCAGGACATGAAACTCCTAGGTTTCTTTTTGTCTCTTTCAAATCAACATTATATGCAGAGTTCAATTTGGAACACAGAGGACAGTCAACAAGAAGCAGTTGCATCTGCGTTTCCAGCATGCTGGGGAGAATCCACCCCATCCTAGGGACCAGGGCCTCCCTTGGCATTTGTCCGAGTAGCTCTTAGCTCTGCAGGTCAGCTGTATTCCCAGGGCCTAGTATGGGCATGGAACAATGTGGCAGCCCAATGAATGTATGTTGGGCGATTCAATCAATGAATGACTAAAAGGAGACCAGAAGCACTGTCTCCGCTTGGGGGCTGGGAGTGCCTCCTCCTTCAGGGCCCCCGGCTGGTGGCCACTGCAGTCCTTCCTGCCTTCTCCTGTCTAGCTTCCCCAAGCTCTGGCAGGACTGACTGGCAATATAATGGAAGCAGATGGAGAGCTGGTGCTATCAGGACATCTCTGGTTTGTGGGGGCCACTGGCTTTGCTACTCTTTGTGTTTCTGCCTCCCAGGCAGCCAGTATCATGCCCACAGTGTGTCTTCCTGGCCTGCCCTCTTCTCTCAGATGTGGCCTGGAAATGTCCAGGTGACTCATGAACTCTCCAGCTGCCTTGGGGACCCAGGTTCCCATTTCGGAAACTCCAGCTGCTGGAGTAGTTGGAGTACATCTTAGTTGACATTTTCTGAGCCTGTGAATATTTGAGTTGAGATCTTAGACCAGGCTTGGAAGGACTCTGGGAAAATGATAGAAGGGTCAGACCTGAGCCAGTAAGCCCAGGGGCTCCACTGAGCCCATGACTGGGGATCCCTCTTGCATGGTCCATGGATTCCTTGGTAGGAAGCAAGGCCCGCTCTGGAATGGCACAGGCAGAGTGTCTCAAATGTGCAGCCTTAGCGTCCCTTCTCTATGCCAGCCCCAGTCCTAATGTTTCAGGAAGGCTGAGGGTGTCTCCTGGCTCAGCCTCTTTGCTGCCTGCTTTTCTGCAGCTGCAGCAGCTCTTCCCTGGCACCCCTGCCCCCTTGCTTGTTTTTCTTTTATGAGACTCTGAATCATGCTGAGCACTGCCCCTATTCCATCCGTCTGTCACAGGGCTGCCAGCTTGGGGCTGTGATGTGGAGAAGATTCACTGAAAGTTTGCAGTAATTCAGGGATGTCAGGGCAGGCAGGGGTGGTATCACAACACAGAGCAGTTGTCAAAACAATCCATCAGCCATCCCTGGCCACAGGGATTGTCTAAAGGCGTGTTCCCCCATCTTCTCTCAGCTCATGTCTCCCTGAAGTGCTCATCTCCTGGGCTTGCCTTCACTTCCAGAACCTTCTCTTTCCTCACTGCCAGCTTCCAAAACCCAAATTCCAATTATTTTCTAACATAGGTCTTCTTGGCTCTCCTTTTGCTCTGGGGTCTGCTTCTGGAGAGTCAAGGAAATAATCCAGTGTGTTTTCTTTTTTTTTTAATTTTAAAAAATTTTTTTGTTATCCAGTGTGTTTTCTTAAACAAAAGAGACCACCTCTTCTTGTCCCTACTCTCAGCAACATAAGGAACTAGAAGAGGCTTTGGGGTTACAGTATTTCTTCTCTCTCTTTCTCTTTGTCTCTCTGTCTCTCTCTCTCTCTCCCTCCCCCCAATCTCCCTTCCCTTCTCCCTCCCCTCATGATTGAACTCAGGGCCTCTGCACTGAGCTGCATCCCCAGACCTCACCTCCTTTTTGAAACAAGATCATGCTAAGTTTGCTAAGCTGCCTAGGCTGGGTTTGAACTTGCCATCCTCCTACCTCAGCCTCCTAGGGTGCTGGGATTCTAGGTGTGCACCACCACACCCAGTTTACAATGTTCTTAAACATTATGGGTTTCTTAGGCAGGCCTCCCTCTCTCCCCAATCCATTTCCAGGTGGGGAGAAGTAAAAAATTTATTCTGAGTCCAAAGTGCACCTCTATTTTTCTGGGGCTATTTTATCTGGCTCCACCTAGAAGCCCCTGGCTTTAGAGAGATTTTGGCCCATATGGAAACTGCCTGTATACCTGTTTCCAGGGTGCCTGGCCTTCACCTACCTCAGTTAGGGCTCCACTTACTGCTTTGCTTAGGACTGGATTATCTCCTTGTCATCTTGCTGCCTTCTCTTGGTGATGAATTTTGCCTTGTTTGGCAATTTCCTTGCTTCAAGTCTGCGTGAAAGGGTCTGCTTTGAACCCCGCAGTTAAGAGGTGGCATTAAAAAAGCGGGCTCTGGAGCCAGGCTCTTCCCTTTCCTACCTGGGGTGAGTTACTTCACTTTCCTATGCCTCTGTTGTTTTCACATGGGCCATGGTTTCTGTCAGCTCTGCCCCTTGGGGTTCTGAGAGGGCTGTGGGCCAGTGCTGTTATGGAGCTACACATCGAAGCCCTTGAGCTTACACATGGAAAACATTTGAGTGGTGGCTGGCAAGCAGTTCTGTGGGCCTTGATGCTGTTACATGTTTTATATGGTTGCTTCTCTTAAAAATGACAGCCTGCCTGATGAGGCCAATTGTTTCCAGCACAGGGAGTTTCCAACCAGCCCAGGCCTGTGTCCAGCTGAGTACCCCAATGGGGAGTGCTGCTAGATTCAGCCGAGTAGCTGCAGTGGTCAGGACAGATGTGTTAGAGGAGGCATAGCTGGTGTTTCTCTATCTCTGCTTGTGCCCTTCCCACTTCCTGGAATGCCCGTTCTTCCCCTTTTGAGTTTTAGCACTAAAGGCCCTTCTCCAGAAATCCCTCCCCAACAGCTGCGGGTCATCTCTTGGCTTCCAACTGAGCTCCTCTGCTGGAGGAGGGGACAGCCCTCGGTCCCTCCCAGCTCTTCCCAGCTGCAGAGTGCTTGGTGGATGATTGAGTTTAGGATCCTAGACCAGGGATGAGGAGGCTCTAGGAAAACACAGAGGGCTCGGCCTGGGCCTGACAATCATCTCTTAGCTCCACTCAGGCCGTGACTGGGGATTGCCCCTCCTGGCCTCATGCTTTCTGAGGTGGGAATAAGGCCCACCCAGGAATCAAATGACGCCCTCCCGAGGCAGTTGGAGTGGTGGAGGAAACCTGGATGTGTGTTACCTCTTGCCCCTTGTCACAGGAGGGATCATGGAAAGGAGGAGACTTCTGGGATGGGTGACAGCTTCCTACTGGTTGATACTCCTGATTGCCTCTCCTGGGGATGCGATGCCAGCCTTCTTTGGGTCAGGCTGACTTGCAGGCAAATGCCTCACGGCTGCCCATCACTCCCCAGTTAGCAAACAGAGTGGCTTTGCTCCAGAGACTGCCCTGTTGCCAGTGTCTGCCTCTTCCTCTTTTCCCAGGAAGCACCACACACAGCGTCCTGGGCAAGATAGCTGGCTGTGCCTCAGCAAACCACTGAGATACTTCAGCCAGTTCTAATGCAAGTCTTACTTTTTGTTCTCTCAAAGGTTCTTCAGGAGACTTGAAATTCTGCTTGCTGTATCTAGCAGAGGTGAGTCTGTCTTTCTGAATTCGAGTTCTGTGACTTGGTGCTTGAGGGAAGGCCTGGGAATTGGAGCCTTATCGTGAGATTCTGATGCTGGGCTCCACACAGCCCTGAAGTGGTCCGGGGCAAGTCCCCAGCTGTCCCTGCCCCAACTCTCTTACCTGTATGTGAAAGACCAGCGCTGATATGGTCTTGGGATGGCCCCTGAGATCTGCTTAGGACCTCCAGAGCCCCAGCACCTGCAGGTCTCATAATGAGGGCATGGCTTGCTAGCCAAGCATCCACTGTTTGTTTATTTAGTAGCCTTCCTCAGGAGATTGCTCTGACTCCTATACCTGCTCCTTTGGTCTTTCTTTTTCCTCTAAGAGTACCACCCTCAACCTCTTCTCATCTTGTCAGTGTTTCCAAACGCCCAGAGGGCCCTGAACCTTTACCTGGGCCAGATAGTGCAGGCTGACACAGACGTGAGTGTCTGTATTTGGGGCTGGATGCCTCTCACTCTGTCATGGATACACTTGGTTATCTCTATCTACTCTGGAGCTTAGATGGGCAGTACTCTGCCCTTGAGAAGCAAAACTGGGCAAACGACTCATTGTTTGATACAGTTAGGTAGATAAAATATCACAAAACCAGAGGTTTCACCAAAGAGGTCTTTGGTGATGAAACATTTGGGAGCCACTGAATCCTACAAAATCTTTTTGATCTTCAGGGAATTTTAAATTCCCAACCTTGTGTCTGCTACGGTAATGTGTGGGTAGGGCGGTGTCTGTTCAAAGCAAGATTTATTAGACTGATTCCTGCCCTTTGCCTCTCCTTAAGTTTGCCTAACAGTGCTGGGAATATGTTACACTGGTGGGAGAATATATTGGCCATAATCTGGAGATGGGCCATGGTCAAGAGTTTGTTATTTATTTATTTATTTATTTATTATTTTGAGACAGGGTTTTGCTATATAGTTCAGGCTGATCTGGAACTCACTATGAAGCCCAGGCTGGCCTCACACTTGTGGTTATTCTCCTGCCTCAGCCTCCCGTGTGCTGAGATTATAGCCGTGCTATCACACCCAAATGTATGGCTGGCTGAGAGGAACACAGCCTTTTGAAAAGGAGTTTGTGCCCCTCTGTTGTGGTGGACACCTCTAGTCCCAGCTACTTGGGAGGCTGAGGCAGGAAGATCATTAGTTTGAGACCAGCCTAGGCAATTTAGTGAGACTCTATTTTGTTTTGTTTTTTAAAAAAGCCGAGGGTTGGGGCATATGCCTGTAATCCCAGCACTCAGGGAGGCCAAGGCAAGAGGATTACAAAATTGAGCCCAGCCTGGGCAATTTAGTAGCGAGACTGTCAGAAAGAAAGAAAAAAAAATAATAAAGTAAAGCAAAAGGTTGAGGATGTAGCTCAGTGCAAAGGCCCAGGGTTCAATCCCTAGTGGGGAGTGAGGTAGGGAGAAAATTGTTTCTTCTGTTTTCAATTCTTGGCAAATAAGAGGCACAAGGCCTGGGGTGAGTGAACAGACGCTTACTGCGAAGTTCCCTTTGGGGAAGCTGAGGGCTCCAAAGAGGCAGTGGACATTGTCAGGGAAGAGCTGGGGACTCAGCTACCTGGAATGCAGACCTGAGGGCACCGGATGTCCTCCCCTGTGCCAGCTGGATCTGGCCAGGGCATAGGGAGTGGCCAGTGGTGTCACTTCAGTGCTGGCAGCGTCTGGTTCCACAGAGCCAAGAGCAGGGTGCAGTCTAGAGAAGCTGTGAACTGGGCTGGGCTCCCCCACCCCTCTGGAGCCTCCACTCTGGCTTCCAGTTCTCTCCTCAGCCTCTGAAATGAGACTCTGACTTCTTTAATGCCAAGAGAGCTTCCTGCCAGGTTGGGTTTGTTTTTCCTAGAGAAAAGCACTTCTGCTCCATTGGATCTGTGACCTCCTGGCTGTCCAAAGATTGATGAGGGGTATTGATTTGGAGCCTTTTACTTCAGTAAAGTGCCAGGTGATCTGACCCTGAGGGGCTGGGAGGTTGAAACTCACAGGCAGCCAGAAGCCTCTCTCTCCTTCTGATGGGCTGCTGAGAGGCAGGGAAGACAAGCTGCCTGCCTGCTCCGTAGCCTGGTATACTTTGATATGGGTGGGCTTGGAGCCCATGGAGATTCTCAAATGCACATCTTACTTAGAACTTCTGATAGGTGGATTTTTTTTTTATTACCTGACATTCAGGAATACCCCAAGAAGAAACCAGGGGGAAGAGACAGGGTTTGAGGAGGTTTTTCACTCTGCATTGAGAAGGTTCCAGTTGCCTGGGTGATAGCAGCTCTGATTATTCCCAGCTGCCAGGTCCTGGGCGGGGTTGCCCTAAGCCGTCCTTGGCTCTGGGTTCCTAGTTGCCTGGATAGGTGTCCCTCAGCCCTTGCAAATCATGAGACAGAGGCAGCCCATGACTGGCTTTGGAGCACTCAGGGCATTGGGTCAATGGACACATTGGTAAGTGACCATTTGGTCACCTAGAATCTAACGCTGGCTCCATTTATTTAAAGGTGTGGCTTTGGAGTTAGGAAGATCTAGATTTGAATCTTGGCTCTGCCATTTCCTGAATGATCTGGGGACAAGGTATACTCTCTTCTCTGACACAAGGCATTGAGGCTGACCACGCAGGGTTGTTGTAATGATTAAATGAGATTCAATAAGACACTGCCTCCAAGCTCTTAGCACAGATCCTGGCACACAGTGCTCAGTGAATGGAAGCTATTATTGTTATTGCCAGCTTCATGGCAGGAGGAAGGGCTTTTCGTATTCATTTACCCTCCATTAGAGGCATTCACAAATGATTTATTGATCTTTTAAAAAAATCAGGAAGAATGTCTCACATTCTTTGTAATGCACATACACAGTTACACAGATACAGCAAGATCACAGGCTCTGGAAGAGGCAGAAGACAGCTGTGAATCTCTGTATGACTTAACCCCTCCGAGTCTCAGTTTGATTATCTGCACAAGAGTGAACAGCTAGACTATTCCTTCCTACCCATGTCAGGGCATGCATCATCAGGAGAACTGAACTGAATGAGGGCATGCTTGTCATAGCAAATGGACACACTACAGTCACAGCTGAAGGGGATTTATAAAGATAAAACCAGGAGCAAGGAGGTTAGGCAACGTGGAAGTTGTGGAGAGGCCAAGAGGAGCTGGATGTCCACTGGATTTGAGTGCTGTTAGATGGGGCTTGTGCAGCTGAGGGGTCTGTACGTGGTTGACTACCCTGAGCTAGGTGTGGTGTTTGAAAGCATTTGTGACAATGCCTTCGGGACAGCCTTGGCTATGAAGCCTGATGATAAGGGCACAGTACAAGTCAGTGTTAAAATCAGCAAGATGGTCTGAGCGAAGTGGTTCCTCTGTGGGAGAACCCAGATAGGAAATGAGGCCCTCCCAATTTTGACAGATTCAAAGGGATGGGAATTCAGCCTCCCTGCAAGGAGCTGGCTCAGTGCTCTTCCTCTTTTGGCCAGGCCAATCTTCAAAGCTCTGGCTCCTAAAAATGTTTGTCCATCTATGACAGCCAGCTGCCCACCCTAGGCTAGGTCTGGATTTAAGTCCTTTGGCCTAGAAGTCTTCTGGGTCCTGTAGCATTCTGAGGTTTTCAGCTCTAAGCCCTCAGAGCCAGAGATCCAGTCCTGCAGTCTCCTGTGGAGACAGGCAATGTGGTTTCCACCCCTGATTGGGAAAATGTGGCTTTCAAAGGAAGCTTTGGCCTCAATGTCTTTAGAATCTTACTTAACCATTACAGATGATCTGGTTGCCACTCTGGGCAGAGCAACATGGCTGACCAAAGGTGTGGTTCTTATGGGTGTCAGCAAAACAGAATAATCACAAAGGTTGTTGGAAGAAATACCAAGGCACCGCTGATAAAGTGCTTGGTACTGTGAGGGCCATGGAGTGTAAGGGCCTATCTCAGGATTAGGAGTATGTAGCTGGGTTGCTATGAAAGCATCCCTGGGGAGACTTTCTCACACTTTTGTAGGGTGGGGACTGTTGCAGTTGTACAAAAAGCTACCAGTGACCGCTGAGCTGCTTAGCAAACAAAAGGCCTAAGATTTCTTCTGTTGGCTTGGTGCTCTGGTTGCCTCCAGGACGTGTCTGCAAGATAGCAGTCCTGTCAGCCGAGAGTGTGGCCACCCCAGGAAGCCTCCCCAGGTTCTGGAGATAAAATCCCAGCAAGCAGTTCTGTAAGGCTTGGAGTCTTCCCTCTGGGCTCATTGGCCCTGAGATTCAGGGAGGCCCTTCCATTCTGAGCCTTGATTTTCCTCTTGTATAAAATAGGAACAACAATCCACGCCCTCCCTACCTCTTCAAGGAATTGTCAAGATTAAAATGAGATCATGGATGGAAAAGCACTTTTGAAAATTGATAACTGGATAAAAAGGATTATTATTAAGGCAGAATTCCTGCTTCAGAGCTAAAGAAGCCACTGAGGCTGAGAGAGATTGAGGAATTTGCTGCAGCCTACAGGGCTGATTGAAACCATTGCTGGGAGACTCAAGGCAGGGCCAGCCTTGTGAAATGAGGGCCTTTCCAAACTGCAAGGGAGCACAGTCCCCTCCTACCCTTCCCGTCACCAGGGCCACCATGAAACTGGAAGCAGAGGATTTTCCGGACAGTGCCTGCTCTACTGGGCTTTCCCTGCGGAATCTTGGGATCTTTTGCTGGGTGGCATCCTACACTTTCCCCTGCAGTGAGTGGGAAGGTTCTGGAATCAGGGAGCCTCAGTGGAAGAGGCAGGATTGCCTCATGTCCCCACCCAGTGCCCAGAGGCCTGTAGCAGGTAGGGTGTTCTTCCCCTCTCCTCCCAGGCTTTTGGGAAGATGAGCTTCTGAGTACTTTTCCCACAGGAGAGGCTAGCACCCAGGGGACACAGCATGGGAGGTGGCCCCGTTTGACACTCCTGACACTTGGATGTAGGGTAGAAAAATTTCCCAAATGTTCTATTAGATGATGTGAAGAACTTCCTAGCGCAGGTGTTTGTTTGCTATCCTTTCTGCTGGGAACAGCTCCCAAGCTCTTTCCTTTTTTTTTCTTTTCTTTGTTTTCTTTTGGTATCAGGATTCTGAGCATTGAACCCAAGGAACACTGAGCTGTACCCCCAGGCCTTTTTATTTTATTTTGAGACAGGGTCTCTCTAAGTTTCCCAGGCTGGCCTGGAATTTTCCATCTTCCTGCCCTAGCCTCCCGAGTAGCTGGGATCAGAAGTATGCACCACCGCACCTGCCACATCCACTTTCCTCCAGTCTCCCTCTGTCATTCAGGCCTTAGTTCAAGTGTCAGTCCTTCTCAGAGTTCTTCTCTGACTATCTCAACCTCCCCCTTTGTGACCTGGTGACATTTTCACAATTTGTAATATTGTTTAATTAATTGTTTATCCTCCCCCCCAGCCTAAAGGCAAGGGCTTAGTCTTTTTACCTCTTTATGCCCTGCGTTGCGTAGTCTATTACACATAGTGCATGTGCAGTAAACATTTACTAAATGAACAAATTGCTGAATAATAACAATAGCTACTGTGTGCAGAGCTCCTGGGATTGTCCTCATTGCTTGTCCTACTAATGGCTCTGGGATGTAGGTGACGTCATTATCAATCCCACTTTACAGAAAGCTCCCAAGGTTGAGAGCTAGGAAGTGGCAAAGTCTGTCTAACTGCAAAAGGAGGCAGGACTCATAGGAACCAGGTCTTTTTCTCTGTCTAAGCCCTCCGGCTTGTGCTGTTCGTTCCCTGGCTGAGCTCATGAATAGCAGCCCTGTGAGGTTATAATCAAATTCTTTGGAGCCAGAAAGAGCTTGTCATCCCCTGATCTGAGTGCCTGGTGGGGGTTGGTAACCCTGGGCTTCTGGCCCCGCCCTGCCTGCCCACTGCATGTCCTGATTGCCCAAGGGGCCCACTCCCTGGTACTGTGCCAGCGCTGGCCTAGGTTTGACCTCGCATCCCTGAAGTTCCTCCAGCAGCCAGAGCTTTCTGAGGCTAGCACTTACATTCGTGGTGCATGGGCCTCCTAGAGGGAGTTTCTAGTCTAGTTGGTGGCCTTTAAATGACAGCTGTGCCAGAGATATTGCTGCACTCAATGGGGGTGAATGGTCATTGATGAGACCCTGCTCATGTGGCAGGCAGTGGTGGGCTGCAGAGGGGCACACGACTGCCTCCCAGCATGTTTGGAAGGAACTTGAGTTGTTGCTTTGGTCCTGTTAGTGTGTCCATTCAACTCATCTAACCTTGACCTTGTGATCCCAGGAGTGTGCTGAGAGGGAGAGGGGTTCTGTGAGCCGTGGGAAGGTCCTGGGTCCATAGAACATCAGCTGGAAGCCTTGGCACTCTGGGTTCTCCCAAGCTCCCCAGCTGTGGCCCTATGCTGCTGGCCGGGGGTGACCTCACCATCTCTGGCCTGAGCTCTCCACAGGCTTCTACTGTGCAGGGAGCCACTTCCTCCCTCCCCTCCCCCAACCTGTGGTCCCATGGCTCCCTAGCTGGCCCCCAACCAGTCCCCTGCTGCTCTGGCTGCCTCTATGTCACCTG
This sequence comes from Heterocephalus glaber, assembly GCF_000247695.1. The sequence continues at coordinate 21,569,983 of NW_004624760.1, read as the reverse complement.
GGATTAGTGTGCATTTATGGCTCTTAGTGGACGCACCCTTCCCTGTTACAGCCTCGCCCTCAAGAGCCCGGGGATGGGCTTGGGCCCAGGAGCCCCTCAATCTGAGCAGCCCTGACCTTCCCTTTCTCTGTTTTCCCTGACGTCAGAAGGCAGAGTGCTTATTCACTTTGGAGGCACACTCACAGGAGCAGAAGAAGAGAGTGTGCTGGTGCCTGTCGGAGAACATCGCGAAGCAGCAACAGCTGGCAGCCTCACCTCCCGAGAGGAAGGTAAGGTCCTTGCCAGTGGCTGTCGGCTGTCGCTCTTGCTGCCTTGCTTCCCCAGCCTGGCCTTTGAGCCTCCCAACTGAGCTAAGGGTCAGCTCAAGCTCAGCCTGTGGAGCTGGGCAACGAGCTTCTGGCAAGGGGCCTGTGCCCCAAGGTTTCTCCCCCTGGGCTTTTCCTCAGGTCTGTTGAGTGGGTTTGACAATGCTTGGGTAGAGCAACAGAGCCAAATTGACCATGCCTCATCAATTCTAGGCTCTGCTCTTTGGTTTCCCTATGGCAAGGTTTAATTTGGGCTGGCCTCTCTGCTGCTGCCTGGCAGGCAGCCCCCTTCTGTTATTGGGGAGGCTATGCCCGGGGCCAGCACACGGGTGTTTGACACTGGCTCAAGGCAGATGTAATTGAGGGCCTGTTTGCAGCAGAACCTGTCATAGTTCAATGTAGGTCAGAACCAAGTGGAGCCACATTTGGACTGCTGGGGGCTGGGACTAGCCAGCTGGAGTATCAGGGAAGATTAGAGACTGCCGGGGGAGGGGCTGATGTGGGCTGGGTACTGCTCAGTGGCTAGGGAGGGCAATGGGATGGGAAGTAGATCTTTGACATCCCAATGGCTGCCACAAGTCAGGCTCCCATTTCTGAGAGTTCACGCACCTTTTCTTGTCAAAAGCGTTGGCCATGGGGGTTTTGGTGCGGTTGCTACAGAAGTTGTCAAGGAGGTTGTTTTGCCAGATCTGGGGGAAGGAAGGAAATGAGAGGGAGTTGCTGTCCTTGTTGCCTCTCAGTGTGTCAGGCCCAGTGTGTCATGTGCCCAGGCTTTGGAGGGGGCATTCGATGGGAGGTGGGGAACAGGTGGCTACCAGTCTCTCCTGCAGCTCCCCAGTAAATTGAGAAAGGACTGAAACTCAGGGTCACAGCATCCCAGAGTTGAAAGTTAACTTGTGTTACACTGGTCAGGGGCAAGGATGAGGGAAGACAGTGGGACCCTTGAGTAAAACTTTGCGGCTGACTGGCAGTGTGACCTTGGGCAAGTCACTCTACTGCTCTGTTCTTTCTAATTTGGGGATGTTAGTTCCTCCCCCAAAGAGTTGTAAGAATTACAGGAGAAGATGCGTGTATCACTCATAGCACAGAGCCTGGCAAGCAGTAGGCTCACTCAACCAAGCTACGGGATATACAGTGCCCCTACCAACTACCCGGGGGACATTGGCTAGACCCACTGTCAGGCTTCTCTTCTGTGCAAAGACCTGTCACCATGGCTACAGGCTCCCTTGCCCCATATATCTGGAGTTGGCCGCCCTCAGAGTCCAGGCTGCTCTCCCTTCACTGGGGCAGCTCCTGGGACATCAAATGTCTGAACATGTGCCAGCCCCGTCTCACTGCCCGCTTTCTTTTCTTTGGGTTTCGTTCTTCTGTTTTGAGGGAAAGAGTTCTTCGTGCCTGGGCTTCAGAGTTCACTGGCCCTCGAGATGTTGGCCACAGCCTTGCAGTGCCTAGGAGACTGTCTATCCGAGGGACAGGAGGCGGTGGTGGCCTGGGGGCAGGTGGGTCTGAGACAGGCTCTGGGCCCTGGAGAGCTGCAGATGTGCCTGGGTGACCCTGGAAAGGCTCCAGGGTTGGGTACCTGGCTTCAGGGCCACACTAAGTTATGTGGGCATTCTGGGCCGGCAACAGTTTGGACACCCCGTCGCACAAATTCTTCAAACATGAGGTTAGTGGAGAGGTTGTTTGCTGGGTAGGAGAAAGCAAAGCAGGGCCTAACTGCTGGGACAGCCTCAGAACCACCTCCAGGGCCTGAGACTGAGCTGCCCCACCTTGCATGCTCCCTCGGCCCACCCTCCTTACACGGCAGTTATGTAGCTGGGGGAATCTTATCACTCAGTCTTCCCCATCCCCACCTCCTCCATATTCACTTAGAGTATTAGCAATTTATTCCTTCCAATTACTTACAGAACTCTTCTTAAGAGAAGTTCCAGTAAATATAGCTCTCCAGCCATTTATCAGTCCAGGAATACTTTAGTAACTTTAGTGAGTAGGCCCAGGTGGCTGCCCAGCCTGCTTACCTTTTCATCCACTTTTGCTCAGCTTCAGGGTGATCGTGAACCTCCTTCATTCACCTGTGCTCCGTCTCGGGGTGACCATGCACCTTCATCACTGTCCTCCAAGGGACCAGAGGAAGGCCTCGCAGAGCTCAGAGAGCTCTCGTTTTCCAGGCATAAAGGTTCTGCTTGAGGGATGCCTTGAGTACTGGCTGAGCCATGTGCCTATCATTCCTCCCTGCGCTCCTTGGGGAATGCTTCACCTCCTTTAGGACAAGGAACTGCTGCCTAAGCACTCGCCCACTTAAATACCCCCCAGGGAAAGAGAGGTTCATGAGGCAACTCCCCAGACCCTACTCCTTTCAACAGTGGTGCTAATCCTTGAGATGGGGTATTCTATGCCATGTCAAGGATGGGAAAGCTTTTCTCAAATTCACAAGCTGTATGAATGCAACTTGCCCTGAAAATGACATAGATGGTTATTGGGGAGGATGGAGGAAATAGAGAAAGATGGGTTCAAAGAACAACAGAAGGGTCTGAGTGTCATTATCTGTGATGTGATCTTTGGCAACCACTTCCTACCGTAGCCTCAGTTGGTCCCATTAGCACTGGTCAGGTAGCTCTTTCCAGTTTTTCAGGCTTTGGGTTTATGAAAGCTGAGAGCCTTGGGCCATCCAGTCTCCATCAGGAAACCATACGCTGAAGAGTTTTGCATGACTTGACTTTTGTGATATGTGCTTCCTTTGGGATGGGGATAGGGTCTCGCACACCACTGTTTTGTCTTCGTCCTAGATAACTTGTACTATGCTCCCTGCACTAAACTCCCAGCACCGCTAGGAAGCTTCTCATTTAGATAAATTCAGAGCTGGTTCCCCTGTGGTCAGTGAGGTTCCAAGCTGGTAGAGAGAGGCAGATAAATATTATTTTGGTGACCCAATCAAATATACACAAAGAATGCATTCTCCCCTAATTGGTTTAGGTCCTTTGGGGGTCACCTGACGAATGAAACTTGGTCTCCGTCCTTACAGAGTTCTCCTAATGGGGTGAGATGATGAAGGCATCAGGATGGCGACCCAAGCATTAAAGGCCATGTCCGCAGATCTGAGAATGGACTGGTGGGGCAGGTCCCAGGTGTCATTCAGTGAGCCTCCTGCTGTGCAGCTCCATGCACACAGGCTGGACTAGGCTCCAGGAAGCCTTTTAAGCGCCCAGCCCTCAGGTGTAAGCAAGGAGTGGGGTGTGATGCAGCCCAACTGGCCCCATCCTCAGGGTAGGCTCCGGGTGCCTCAGGATCTGTGGTGGGAATGTACAGAGGAATCTGTCACACTCTGTGCTCAGGAGATCACAGTGTAGTCATGGAGACAAATATGGCAACAGTTAGTTCAAAACAACCTGTTAGTGATGTGACCTCAGGTGAGCCACCTGGCTTGTCTGAGACTCAGGTGTTTCATCAGTGAAGCGGGTGGATCAAGAGGGTTCTTGTGATTATACTTGTAATGTGCTGGGCAGAGTGGTTCGCGAGAAGACCTCTGGGAGCTAGCTGCTGCTTTCATTCTGTCATCGCATTGTAAGTGATGTCTGTAGAGGAAGAGTCATCTGGTGTCCTTGTTTATGGAAGCTGATGCTGGTGCTTTGAGCACATCTGACGACTGCTCCATGCCACTTCCTGGTAGCTACCTGCTGGATTCCAGGGCCCAAGCCGGGAAGCTGAGGCCTCCTGGGTCTGCCCTGGTGATGAGACTTCTCCTAGATGAGATGCTAAGGTGTGTGGCACCTTGTCTTCTCCTCTCTGACAGCTAGAGACGGGCCTCAGAAATTCCAGGTACTGAGTGCCTTAAAAAAGAACAGAGGCAGGTCTTGGAGTCAGGCAGCCCTTGCCTGAGTAGACAGCAAGCTAATTCCAGTTCTGTCTGGTTCCACAGAAACTCCACCCTTACGGCTCTCTCCAGCAGGAGATGGGGCCGGGCAACTCCACCAATGCTACCCAGGATAGAAGCTTTACCTCATCAGGACAGACTCTGATTGGCTGAGCAAACCCAAGGGCGGGACTCTGCTTCTGGCAACTTAACCCTTTATGGGGGCATCCCTTACCACACAGTAACCTCACCTCAACTGGACCCAAAATGGAGAACCAAGATGGTGGGCCTAGGGTCATCTTCAGGGAGTGGTCCTGAGGGTGTGTGTGGACTGGCAACAGGAGAAGCCCTATGGGCATGTGCAGACTGGCAACAGGAAGTTCCTGATGAAGAAGACTCAGAAGCTTGTTCCCTCCAAGGAGAAGGAGGCTAAATGGCATCTGGGCACCCACCTTGGGGGCAGCAGGAGATTGGGAAAGGTCACCCCAATGGTGAACAGTGCCATGACCTGCGTGGCCCGAAGACATCTCCACCCATTCACTCACTCTGGGACACATTCATTTGTTCATTCAGTGGATATTTGGGGGGATCTCTCTGGTGGTAGACTCTGTGCTAGGAACTTGGGGGATACTTTGGAGAACCAAATGGGCATGGCTTCTGCTGTCATCAAGATTCCAGTCCTAGTAGGGAGTGAGCATTAAATAAATCAACAGCAGCACACATGTGATCACACCCTGGGAGAGGTTGTGCAGGAACAGAGCAAATGCCTTTAGAGGACATTGTATCTAGATTGCTCCTTGTAGGGGTGCAGCTAAGGAAGGACATAGCTTGTAAATTGAGACCAATGGGCTGGAAAGGAGCAAGCCAGCCAAGGACTTGGGAGAAAGTGTTCCAGGTAGATGGAACAGCATGCAAGAGTTCCTGGGATGGGAAGGAGCTTGGTGTGCTGGAGGAGCTAGGAGAGGCCAGTGTGGCTACAGCCTAGTGAGGAGGAAGGAAGGAAGGCCAGGTTGTGTAAGCCTCAGGTGGTGAATATTTTATGGATCTCATTCTAGATGAAGTAGGGAGCCATGGAAGGCCTTTGAGGGAGTGACACAATCTCAGGAACATTTCTACAAAATCTGAAGGCAGATAGGAGGGGACCAGGTGGGCATGGGGCCAGTTAGGGATCCCCCCTCAGTTCTTCACCTATGGGGTGATGGTGCCTTATGCTGGAGAGTGACTGGGTATTAGACATGTGAATGCCAGACTCTGGGATGAGAAGAGATGGATTCCCTCCTCTACTCTGCCACTGCCCTCATCCTCCACCTGGTCTTGTGAATGAGATTTGGGGCCCTCCTCACAGAGATGCTTCTGGCCAGGCCTGAGCTAGGGACCAGTACTGAGTTTAGGGAGAGTCCTTGGAGTTGTAGGTGCTTAGTATTCAGCTTCGTCCCCAGGCCTCTGTAGGCGTTGCCTGTTACCTCTCCATCCTGTGCTGGGATATCTGATGGGGAGCTGGAACTCAGTGCTCTGACAACACACTTGGTTTTCTTCCTTTGGGGCTCCTAAGGGTCAGGGATCAGGGCTGGGTGTGGCTCAGCAACTCTTGCAGAGAGCATCCTGCCACAAGGTGAAAGGAAGACCTACCAAGGGCCAGGGATGAGAGCCCAGCCTACTTGCTGCCTGCTGCAGCCCCAGCTAGAACTCAGGGTCGGGCCACTCTTCTACCTTTTCTAACTGCTAAGACCTAGAAGGAAGGAAACACACAGTTACAGAAGAGAGACATGATTTGCATACAAAAGGAGTCTAGATGATGGGGTCATTTGCATAATAAAAGGGATCAGAGAAGGTGGAGAGATGGTTCAGAAGCCCCTAACCATGGACGTGCTGTATGTTGTGTAAGACCTCAGTGTCTTTAGAGATGGTTTTTGTGCCCTTGTGAGTTTGACCAGCTGAACACCAAAAACGTTTCCCTAGAAGAGAGGCTGCTTCTTACCTTCCATGTAGGAAAAAATCAGACATATTGGTACAACTGTCTAATAGGGGGCGGGATGGCTCTGCTGGTGACCAGGCTAATGCCCCTGCCTAGCGGGGAGACAGATGTTACCTGGACGGGGAGAAGTGATTCACAGCATCTCTGCCTGCCAGGGCTCGGCCCAAAGGGTGAATCTGAGCAGCTGAGCAGCTGAGTCTGCAGAGACAGCAAGCTGCACTTTGATTTCATTTGATTCTCTTACAAAATGACATTAAGGGGAATGTGAGACATGGGAGAATCGCCTGTCTGGGAAGGCAGCACACTTGTCTGACCTGTCTCTGTTCACAGATAGGTTTAGAGCACAGGCATTCTGGCCTCAGAGAAATGGAGAATCTGAACACAGCAGCCAGCCCTGGGGACAGGACTTTCCTCCCAGTTTGTCCTGACACTCTGCTGAGTGGACCATACCCTCTCATCAAGGTCCCAGGCCCGCCAGCCGGTGGGGAAGTGGACGTGTGCTCTTGCTGGGCCTTGGGATGGTTTGCCCAGCAACTGTGGTGAGCCACAGCGCCATTGCTGCTCTGCCTTGTGAATCGATGCAACTTTTAATTTGGCTCCACGGGCTCATGAAGATGAAATATGGCCTGGTGGCCACTGCTCTGCAGCATCCTGGGCCATCCCAGCTGTTCAAGATGATGAACAAGCTATCGAAATTGCATGTGAGAATCATAATCACGGGAAACATGGTTGGGCCCCTCCCCACCACATAAATTATGCTAAGAAGCACACAATGGCCTCTTTCCTGATGGGCCAATTGTCTTGGTTTGGTGTCTCAGGACCCAGGAGCTGGGAGGATGGGAGAACAACCATGTATTGTCAAAAAGGCCATCTGTGTAATTTGAATACAAAGTGGCCCTTTTAGTTCCCCACACACCCTCTGATCCTGTTTTCATGTGTTCTTACGTCTCAGGCTCTGGGTCTCTTGAAACACTTGTCTCTCCTCTGTGCTGTCATGCCTGGGTCTTTTGGCCCTTCAGGAGTTGAGACACCATGGACCTTTAGGAAATAATGACACTGATTTGTGTATGTCTTTTTCTTAACTCTTTATTTTAATGGTTTTTTCCTCCTAAATTCTGCCACCAAAGCCCTGATTTGTCACACATGGTACCAAGGCATTAAGAAGGTTCTGCAAAGGGGAGGTGCAGGCAGTTTTGCAATATGGGAGGGTTCCTCACAGTGAGAACCCCACAGCATGTACTTTGGAGATGGCAGCCAGGGTCCCCAGATGTCATTTTCCCTAAGCCTGCTGGGAGCCTCACTTTAGGGACAAAAGTGGCCAGACTCTGAGAAATTAAATGACTTATCCTAGGTCACACAGCTGGTAAGTGGCTGAATTAGTCCTTAAGCTCAGGTCTTCCAGATTAACCCATTACTCTTTCTAGATGTAAAGCTTTGCTTTTAGGAATAGAAGTAAGAGAAGTCATTCATTTCATCCACAAAGAGCCAGGAGGCTGGTACTAGTGGGTACCAGAAATGGTGGCCCACCTCGCTGTAAAGGGAATACTTTTTGGACAAGTAAAATGAGATTCCTTATTCTCCACTTGGTGGAGAAGAACTTCTAGTATTCATTTCCCTGTGGGGTGGCACAGGCTGGAAAGATCAGCTGCTCCCTGCAAGAGGTAAAAATAGTCTGATGAGACTGAGCTCCTAAGATGGGCTCCCAGGGGTGCTGGAATGGTTGGGTTATGCTCTTCCCCTTTAGAGTCTGGGATTCAAGAGGATCAGCTGATGCAGAAATGTTGTCAGAGGCAGAAAGGGACAGCTTCGGGCTCAGGCCTGGCTATCTGAGCATCAGCACCAAGAGGCTTTGACCTGAGTCCAGCTGAGAGCCTGCTGCCCCTGGCTCCCTCCGAAGGGTTTTGTGCCCAGATTTTGCTAATTGGCTGACTTAAGATCTCAGCTCTAAGTAACTGAGAATCAAATGGATTGGATTTTAGCTCTCCCTCTGAAGGAGCAACTTCTTTTCTCCAACAAGCGCAACTGTTTTCCAGGCAGCCTCCAGCTTCCCTGCTTCTCTCCCTCGATGCTGGTCTGGCTGTGGGTAGACTGCCTTCTTTGCTGTCTTGCTCTTTTTGCTCATAAGGAACAGAGAACAGCCCTCCTCACTCTGTCGTGTCCTTCTCTTTCCCCAAGCCTGTCTCTGAAGAGGGTTGCTTGCCATCCCAACCGCCCCCAGATCTTTGCTTTAGGGTAGAGTGGTAACACTAGGTAAGTTAACGAGCACTTGTTGTGAGCCAGGCCTGGAGTCCACCTTTTGACACACATTGTCTATTTTTATCCTCACTCCAGTCTTATGAGGTTCATTATCCTGTTACACATTTACTCCCATTGTACTCATTTTACAGATGAGTCTTAGAGAATTTAATAAACTTGCCTAAGGTCACGCAGCTGGTGGGTGGCTAGGATTGCAATCCAGGGGAGCATGGCCCTGACTCTTCTGTTTGACTGCTGGGAGGGACTGAGGAGGCTGGGAAGTCACACTCCTACCTAAAGGCCATCACAGGAAGTGTGATCTTCTATATAAAGCCCAGGTCTCCACTTGGCTCTCCAGGCTCTCTTGGTTACTCTGCCCTTCTGCTTTTGCTCTTGAAGCCTGGCCACACAGAACAATTTTATCTTCTCCAAAGTCCCTGTGCCCATTCATATGGAGGCTGTTCCTTCTGTCTGACCATCTTTGCTGTCCCTGCCAGCTGCAGTCTTCAAACTTGGAGGGTGAACACCTTTCTTAGGCTACATCAGAAGCCATTGCTTTCCCTTGTGCTTTCCCAGAGGGTTTTGTTCATCCTTAGCATAGTGTGTCAGGCAGATATACAAAGAGTGATCAAAATATACAATGAACAGGTGTCTCAAAGGAAAGTCCAAGCATATGGTGGACTATTTGTGCTGCAGCAGAAATTTTCTTCTAGAAGGAGGATGGCAAGTCAGAAAGTCCAAGGTTGGGTAGGGAGGAGGTACCAGGAAAGGAGGACAGGCTGCTGAGAAGGAAAGTATGGGAATAGCAGGTCTCTTGTGAGTTAGCAGGGTTCTATACCAATAGAACCCTTCATTACACTCCACATGTATGCTTGATGTCAAAAGTCCTTATGTGTGCATTATATAAGATGTGATCAAAATATCAATGAACATTTAAGTTAAAATTTATTGCAGTAAAAGACACATTGTCATTAATCTCCCTCAAAACATTCTCCCTTGCTTCAGCACACTTGCCATTTTTGAAGCAGTTCTGGAAGTTCTGTTTTGTGAATGTCTTTATGAGGTTTGATCAGAAATACAGTGAATGTTGCTGCCAAGTGCCATCCAATAGAAAGGCAGGCTTATAAAAACATTAAGGTATGTCCTCATCCAGTTCGTTCTCCAGATCTGGTACTGTGTGACTTGGTTCTTCTCTAAAGTCAATATGACTATGAAAGGTAAACATTTGGAATCAATTCAGGGCACTGAGGGAATCACAACAATATAACTAAAGACACTCACGAAAGAGGACTTCCAGAAGTGCTTCAGACTATAGCAAAAACGATGGGATAATTGTGTTCAAACTGAAAGGGATTAATGGCAAAGTGTCTTTTACTGTAATAATTTTTTTTTAAATTTGAGCACTTACTGGATTTTTTGAGCATGCCTTATACACTGCCTGCAAGACTGGGAGCTACCTGGGAACAAGTGGAGGGCATGTCTGACTTGCCTTTCATTCTGTTATTGCCTGGTCCATAGTAGGTGCTCAGTACATGTTGGAGAATTGAGTTGGATTGTTCAGTTCAACCCTCCTATATTTAGAATATAGATGAGGAAACAGGATCTAAAAGGGGAACTGACCTGGCCAAGTTAGTATCAGACCAGGAGTAGAACTCAGATCAGCTGACTCTCTTGGCTGAGAGCTTTTTCTGTCACCCCATAGCTTTGCAGTTGCCACAGCAAGCCTGGATCTGCCCACTTGGCTTATGAAGCAGTCTGGCCAAGTTCACATCAGGGTCATGGGTAACATATTCCCATACTGACATGGGGCATCCCCTGAGAAAAGGATGTCTCATAAGAACTGTTGCTATGTTTGTCTTCTCCAGGTTTTGGGGTTCCCCTCTCACTGAACCTTTTCCCTCAGAAAATCAGAGTAGGATTCTGAAGCAAGAGCGGTCAAGAGACTTACTGTGTGACCTCAGGCAAATAACTTCACATATCTGGTCATTTCTTCCTTACCAAGAAAAATGAAGGAGCCAGGTGGTCTCCAGGAATCACCAGATCCCAAACTATTAGGATAAAACAATAAGGATCAGAATAGAGAAAAGGTGGAGACCCTCTCTAACCTTTCCAACTACCAGTTTATGGCATGAAGCTAATTTTCAAGTAGAGTATGTACTAATTTTTCCTTTCTAGAGTGGTTAGACGTCTCCCTCAGAAGTTGCCATTGAATTTTTTATTGCCTTTGGCACCCATCTCTTATACTATGCAGACAACACTATTCTAGATACATTTTCTAAAAAGATATCTTTTAAATGTTAGAGGTTTTCCATTTTGGTTTAATTCTATTATTGCAATACAGTTTTTCTACCCTTTCGTCTTGGTGGAAGAACATTGAGGGTTAAGCAGGTTTGCCTAGGAAACTGGCCACGGTTTATGATGCAATTGCAATGGGAAAATGTGTTCTGAGCCCTGTAATCAACTCTCAGAAGACTTCGGGAACAAAATCCAACATGTAGCTAAGAGCAGAGAGAGTTATGTTAAGTAACTTATGTTAAGTAACTAGAAATTTGGTAGAACCATAGAATCTTTGAGTGCGAACTGAAAAGCTTTGTCTGAGAGACACTAAGACCAGAGGGAGGCAAGAACTTAGCCAAGGACACAGAGTTGGTGACAGAAAGTTGGGGGTGTGGAAGGGACACAGGTGGCCTTAGATGATTCTCCTCCTCTCACTCAGCAACCTACTGTGCTGTGTCGTAAGCTACCACTTTGGGCTGTAATGGAAATAGTGAGAAACCAGTTCAGCTAATAATGAAGGAAGAGGTTGTCTAGCCAGCTGTCTTGTCTAGAAATTCCTGGCTCACTCTTGCTGGAGTGGAATGAATGGGCTGCTATGTTTTACCTGGAGCTTGGAGCGCAGTGGGACTTGTGGAAACGCTCCCTGCTGTGTGTTCTAAAAACAGCAGTAGGACGGAGCTGAGGGGAAGAGGAGGGGGCTCCTTGGGGAGATGGGTGGGTACGTCTCCCCCCTTCCTCTTCCTGCCAGGCCCTAAGTAAGGAAGACCCACAGATTTACAGAATGCAGATCTGGGAGGGTCTCGGAGCCCTCACCCGCCTCCTCATACCAACCAAGAGACACAGGGGAGGAAAGGACTGGCCAGCAGTCACTGGGCTGGAGCTGGTCCCACAAGGCGCCTATTTTCCTCCCGCTGTTTCAGAGGGCGGCCTCAGGCCTTGTGTAGATTTCTTCATTGCCTCTGGGTGCAGAGTGCCTGGGAACTCCTGGGGCCGGATGCGGTTGGGCTTCCTGAGAGTCGCCCGGCAGGCGAGGAGTCCCCTGGCTAGTTCACCCTGTGCCCTGACCTCAGCCAGCTGGCCTTCAGCGCCATGCCTTCCTCTTGCTGAGTCCCCTCCCTTGCTGACTTGTCCTCCTGACGCCTCTCGCACCATCTGCAGGAAGGCAGGATAGGGGCCAGCGCAGCACCGGCCTGCAGGAGAGAGGGCCTCATGGCTCAGGTCTATTTCTTGCCCCTCCGGGGAACAGGCGGAGGCAGCTAAGGGGCTGGGGCAGCGCTGCCGCTCCTCAGCTGAGAGGTTTCTGTAAATCGAGGAGGGAACCCCCACTGCACACATTATCTCTTGTGCCGAGCGAGCTGCCTGGCAGGGAATAAGTTCTCAGAAATGGGAGCGACCATCGAGACATCAAGGGGTGAACACGTGTCTGACTCTGTATCCTCCTTCCTGCGGGTCTCCTTCCCTCAGAGCCTGGCAGTTATCGCTGGTATTTTTAAAATCCAGTTGACTTTTTTGTTGCATTGCATAAGTAATTGATGTAATAGTGTTTATTATAAAGAAAACATTTAATACAGATGAGCCAGGAGAAGGAAATTAGGTTTATCCCTAATTCCAGAACCCAGAGATAACATTTTGGGGTGAATCTTATCAGGTTGTTTATACTCATATGTATCTTATTTGTAAAATGGGGTTACTGGTGCAGTTTTCTAACTTGCTTTTTTCCTTTTAGCAATGTAGTGTATCCATGTTTCCCTGTCAATAAATATTCTTCCATGGCATCATATTTACTGCCTGCAGCACCATGTCTTCTGGCTGCAGAGCATTTCATTGTGTAGATGAAACATATTTTATTTAAATTATCTCCAGTAGTTCAATGTTCAGGTTGTTTCCAGTGTTTTTACAAAAACCTGGGGAGAAAAAAATCCTTGCAGCTATATCTCAGTATCCCCAGCATCCAATTCAACACCTGGTCCATGTTTTATGTTCAATAAATATTTGTTGAATGAACGAACAATTTGTTGAAATAAATTCTTGGTAGTGGAATTTCTGGGTCAGATGGTGTGTATCTGTAAAATGGATTCTGGATCCATTGCTGAATCGTTCTTCAGAATGACCGTACTACTTCTAATCCTGGCTTAGACAGAGCAGCTCACTTTGCTTTGCCTTAAGTTGGTCTTTCTCTTTTTAGCACTGAAAGTCCTGCTTCCTGGGAAATGGAGAGGTCTTAGTAAGGGAACATCTGTTTCCCTGCACCCTCCACAGCACTGTGTGTTTTTACTTTTTTAATAGGTTTTACCAGAGATGTGGAACCTTTGCTTATCTGCCTTTCAGTCCCTAATTTCACCTCTTTGAGCCTGTTCAAGTCTTTTGTCCATTTTCTTATGAGGCTGTTTAATTATCCATTCACAAAAGCTCTTTATATGGTAAGGAAGTTTTTATGCTGGCCTTTTATTTTTATTACTTCTTTAAATGACAGGTGATTCTGATTTGTATCTAGTGGTATCTATAAATTGTTTTGGTAACAGTTTTATTGAGTTATAATTCAAATATCATACAATTCACCCATTTAAAGTGTATGGGTTTTAACATATTCAGACTTTTACAATGAATACCACAATTAATATTAGAAAATTTTATTATCTTGAAGAAATTATAACCTTCAGCTATCACTTACTAATTTCCCCATCTTTTCCAGTCCTATGCAACACCTTATTTCTCTGTAGATTTGCCTATATTGGACATTTTGTATAAATAGAATCATATATTTGATCTTCGGGGACTGACTTTTTGTATTTAGCATATAATGTTTTCAGGTTCATCCATGTTATAGATGTATCATTTCCCTTTCACAGCTGAATAATATTTCATTTTGTGGATGTACCACATATTGTTTAACCATTCATCAGTTGATGAACACTTGGGTCATTTCCACTGTTTGGCTATTATGAATAATACTGCCATAAATATTTGTGTGCAACATATGTTTTCAGTTCTTTTAGGTATATACCTAGGAGTGAAATTTCTAGATCAAATGGTATCTGTGTTGAACTTTTGAGGGACTACCACACTATTTCTCAAAGTGAATGTATAGTTTCCTACCGTCAGTGAATCAGGATTCCAAACTCTACACATTCTTGCTAATAAGTATTATTTTTCCATTTTTAAAAATTATAGGCATTTTAATGGGTGTGAAGTAGTAGCTGTGATTTTGAATCCCCTTTTCTGAATGATTAATATTGTATCTATAAATTTAAATAACTGTTTTTGCTTTGGTGCTGTGGTATTCACCCCAGGATTATATAGTATTTTTCTCTTTAAAATTTATGGTTTTATTCTTCAACTTTTAACATTTTAAGCTATGTGGAATTTACTTTGGGGTATAGTCTGAGACAGAATATTTTTCATTTTTCCCGATTATTTGGCCCAATGCTTGTACATTATCTTAGGGCAACTACTCTCTCATTACTCTTCTTTTAAAATTGTTTTCTCTCCTATTCTTACATATTAGTTCTTTTAAATGAAATTCTCTGTATGTGATTTTTTTCAGCGCTGGGGTTGAACTCAGGGCCTCACACCTGATAGGTAAATGCTCTATCACTGAGCTACATCCCTGACCCCTGTATACATTTTATTATAATTTTGTAATTTAGTCCCCACCTCTTCCCTGCCCCTCCTCAAAATTCCCTTTAGGATTTTTATTGAAATTTAAAAATATACGTAAAATAGAGGTACTAAAAACAATACAATCTTTTCACCTGGGAATAGGATTATACCTCTTCAATTATGCCAGTCTTTTTTTAAAAAAAGATTTTCCAGGTAAAGATTTTAGGGAAAGTTTCATGTGAGGTTTGCATTTTTTGAGGGAATATATATTTTTATTCTTTTTTTTGGTACCAGGGATTGAACTCGGGTCCTTGCGCTTGCACAGCAGGCGGCGAAACCACTGAGCTAAATCCCCGGCCTATATATTTTTATTCTTATGAGTGGGAATATTTATTTATTTAGCATTACATAGGTCCTTTAATTAATAATATATTTGTACCGAACTTGTACAAAAAATTCTGAACTTGGGCTGGGGTGTATGTAGCTCAGTAGTGCAGTGCTTGCTTAGTATGAGGGAAACTGGTTTGATCCCTAGCACTGCAAAAACAAGCACACACACACACACACACACACACACACACAGCCAAAAACCACACACAGCAAAAAGCTAACCTTACAGAACTAATAAATTCAAGAAAATCCCTCATTCCTCCAGCCTTTTTTTCCCATCAGTAGCCACTGATAGTTTGGTGTAATTCCTTCAAATCTATTTTCATGCACATTTTAGTTTACTAAATAGTATCATATTATAAATAAGTTTCTGTAACTCATATATAAAACTTTTTTTTTTTTTTGGTACCAGGGATTGAACTCAGGACCTTACGCTTACCAGGCAGGCATAGTGCCACTGAGCTAAATCCCTGGCCCTTATAAAATTTAATACATTATAGAAATTTTTCACATTAACATCTAAAGTTCTCTCTATCTTTAGTAACTAATTAATCATAATTTATCAGTGATGTAGTCAGGTTGTTCATACTGATTTTTGATATTGTTGAGTCACATTGCAATAACCCTAATGAGAATGTCCTGTCTTGCTGCACTTTTCTGTGGGGCAGAGTGCGACACACACTACCCAGTGTTCCACAGTGCTTTCCTTCTGTTGACACATGCAGTCTACCCAACACTATTGCTATTATCCCCATTTTATACATGAAAAAACTAAAGAACAGAGAGGTGACATGATGTACGGTTTACATTTCTACTGACATCTTACTATAGTACCTATTGCGGGATGGCAATTCTCTTTTGATTATTGGTTGGGATGAGAAGTGAAAATTGATGAGGTTGGGGCTTTCTATATTTATTAGTTTCTCCTTCTGTCTTCATATACTTATATGTATTTCTTCTATGTGTTTCTTCTTTGGCTTGTCAGTTCATAACATTTATGTAGTTTTCCTATTTGTAATAGGTTTTTTTGCCGGGGGGAGTAGGGATTTGGGACAAGATCTTGCTAAATAGTCAGGTTGTCCATAAATTTGTGATCTTCCTGCTTTAGCCTCCCAAGTGTTGGGATTCTAGGTGTTTGCCACCACACCTGGCTTGTAAGAGCTCTTTATGTGGTTAGAAAATTAACCATTTGCTTATTATATTAGTTATAAATATTTTCTCAGTTTATTATTTATCTTTTTAACTTATACTGTTGCTTATCATTTAAATTTTAACCTTTTTTTTTTTTTTTTGAGGCAGGATCTCACTATGTAGTTCAGGCTGGCCTTAAACTCACTTTGTAGCCCAGGCTGGCCTTGAACTCATGGCAATTCTCCTGCCTCAGATTTCCTAGTGCTGGGATTACATAAATTTTAACTTTTTTGAGACAAGATCTTGCTGGGTTATGTAAGTTGGCTTCACTCATCCTCCTGCCTCAGCCTCCTGAGTAGAAATATTAACCATTTTTGATAAGTTTTTTGATTATTAAGTCTTTTTTTCCCCTGAGGGAATGGCCTATACTTTCTAAGCCCTTTCCTACTCTGAGGTTGTAAGGAACATTTTATTTGGATACTTTTTTCTCTTTGCATTTATATTTTTAATTCATCTGCTATTAATTTAGTGCTTAGAACTCTCATTACTTTTTCTCTCCAAATAGTTGACCAGGTTTTCCAACCCCATGTTATGAACCATTCTTTTTTTTTTTTTTCACTTATAATAGACCAAATTTCCATATATAGGTGTTGGTTTTGAACCCTCTTGTCCCCTTCATTAACCTATTTTTATACCAGGTCAAGACTTAGTTGCTATAGCTTCATATTATGTGGTGAAAATAACAAGATTAATCCTCATTTTTCTTTTGTGAAATATTCTTGAACTATATATCCTAATTCTAATTGGCTGGTAGTTTTACCAGCCCTTCTCACATGCACATTTCAGTAGCAGGCATTGCACCAAATCTATAATAGTTTGTCCTCACCTCCTACAACCCATAATGAGCATTTCTCTTGCTCTCCTCTATACCTCCTAGGCCCTGTTGGGATCGTCTGGAATTTCAGTTTCTGATTGTTACCATTTGTAAACATTAGTTCTACTGTGTTGTAAGAATCATTTATTTAAAATTGCCTTTAACTCTCTATTACACTACCATTTGTTAAGCCTGTAAAAGTTCTGCCTTCATTGTTTGCTGATCTCTCTACCACAATATTTCGTCTTTGACTCCTGGGCTTTTGCTTTTGTCTGGAGAGTTTTCTTTTCTTTCTTTCTTTCTTTTTTTTTTTTCTCAGTACTGGGGATCGAACTCAAGACCTTGTGCTTGCCAGGCAGGCACAGCACTGCTGAGTTACATCCCTGGCCCTGGAGAGCTTTCTTGAATAATTTTTTCAGAAAAGGAGGTTTGTATATTGGGGGTTGTATACTGTTCTATACTGGGGCTTAAACCCAGGGACCTTAGCACTAAGCAAAATCCCGGCCCTTTAAAAATTAAAAAAAAATTTTGAGATAGGGTCTCCCTAAGTTGATAAGTTACTCAGGCTGGGCTTGAATTTACAAACCTCCTGCCTCAGCCTCCAGAATGCTGGGATTACAGGCATGTGCCACACCACCCAGCCATGGTGTATTTTTTTTAGTCCTCGTAAGTCTGACAATGTTTCCTTTCATGCTTGAGTAATAGTTTGCTTGAATAAAGAATTCTAGGCTGACAGCCTTCTCCCCAAGAAACCTAAGAGCCGTGTTCTGTGGTTTCCTAGACTTTTGTGTGCTACAAAGCCTACTGTTTACTTGATTCTCTCAAATTTCTTATGGAAATAAGCAAGATTTCTTTTTTCCAGTCTTCGGAATTTGGAAATTTCACCAGATTATTTCTGGTTGTTTGTTTTTTTTTGATAATTTTCTCTGGTACTAACTTGGTAAGCTCTTCTACCCTGAAGACCCAACTCTTCCCTCAGTTTGATAAATTATTAATTTTTGGAATTGTTTATGATCTATGTGTTCACTTCCCTCTTGAAATTCTCACTACAAATAATAATAATAATAATAATAATAATAATAATAATGGCATCCAACAGTGACGGAGTATGCTTTCCTTCTGCTATAATATGTAATCTGCACAATACCATTGTTATTATCCCCATTTTATAGATGGGCGAAGAAAGGAGCAGGAAGGTCCCTATTCCCTGCCTGTCAAGTCAGTTTTCAGAGCCAGCCCTGATGTCAGTACTGCTCAGTGATGATGCTGAGTATTGTTAGCTAGGGACCAAAGCCAGTGAGGAAAACCTTGGGGGTTCTAGAATGAGTCAGATTGGGATACTGAGGTCCAGAGACGGGCAGGCGCTGCCAAGGTTCTCCAGTGAATTTAGAGTTGAGAATCTTCCTCTTCCTTCCATCCCTTCTGTCTTGCTCACCCTCTTCAGGCCTTGTCATTGTCCCTGAGATTCATGCATGGCCTCCTGGTAGATCTCCCTGTACCTACTTCCATCCCTTTAGTCACCTCTCTTAACTGCAGCCAAGATGACTCTTCCTGTTGAGCAAACCTAGTCACCTTCTCACTGTGGAATAACTGCACGAATGAACAAATACTTTCAGTGCGCCTAATGTGCTACATAATGGTGATACATTAGTCAGGAATCTACAGGTTGCAAGTGACAAAAACACAACTCAAACTTGACTCAGTCAGTAAATGAAATTCACTGGATTGTGGAGGGTAGCCTTCAGGACCTGCTAGATTCAGGGCTTGACCAATATCACTGAGAACCTTCACCATTTCTTGGTTCCTCCTTCTTATGTATTCGTCCCCACAACCTCAGTCATGGCACTAGAGCTGCCAGAAGTACAAGGGTAATGGCTTCACCACAGTGTGACTCTCAATCATGGCAACCAGTAGTTTCTGGGCCTGAGTCCCTTTGGCCCATGTCAGATCTTGTACCCATGCCAGTCACTGATGACACCAGGATGGGCTAAACTAATTGGCTGAGGCGCAGGTCACATGACCGTCTCTGGAGTGGGTGATTGGTCAGTTCCATATGAGTCACTTGCTTTGAAAACAAGGGAGAGAAATGTAGTTCCTCAAATGGCAAAGAAAGGTGACTAGAGCTGTGTCAGGCTAAATCTCAAATGTCTTCTACTTTGGGGTCCATCAACCAACATGGTTCTCATCCCCATAAAGCCAATAGGCTAGCATAGAAGGGTGGTGGGAGGAGAGAGAGACCAACCAACTATGAACAACATGGAATGAATCAACAGCAGCACAAAGGGCCCAATGAGACCACTGACTTCTGCGAGACAATTTGGTCAGGGATGCTAGGAGAGTGTCTGGGGCAGAAGGCAGGGGCTCATAATGTAAGAAGGATTGTTCTAGGTGAGGATCTTAAGGCAGGCCAGTGTGGGTAGAGCAATGAAGAAGGTGAAGGAAGCATGAGATGAGGCTAGTGGATTGTTTGGGGCCGGGCAGTGATGGTACAGTGGGAGTGTGTGGGGTTGGATCTGTGCTGTAGAAAGCTCATAGTGTCCCCCTGAGGAGGAGGAGGGTGAGGCATCTGCAGAAGGAAGCAATTTGGAGCCCTTGCCCTTGGCCAGGGATGGTGGCTTGGACTATAGGGTGGAGGTGCTTGGGATTGAGAGAGATGAGAGATACACATGATGTGTAGGAGGTGAGATCTATAAGATCAGGAGATTAATGGATGGAGGTGTTTGGAAGAGGAATGGAGTTCAAGAGTCTGGCTCAGGCAAATAAGTGAATGGTGGTGCCACTCTGAGCTGGGGGCAGTGAAGGAGGGACAGTCCTGGTGACCACAGCGTGCATTCCACTGTAGGGGTAAGTGCAATGACAGAGCCCTAGTCAGTGAGTGCTCATGGAAAAGGCTGTTTAAATCGGGGCCTTTAAACCACCTGTAGGGAAGGGCTGTTTGCGTTTTTAGAACTCAGTGTGTGGTTCCTTACATTGATTTGACAACACCTGTACCCACCTGTACTCTATTTGGTGGGACCTGTCTCCTGCTCTAGTCTTAAACATGATAATGTCAAGTTGTTGTGAAAATTTCTAAATAGTCTCAATTCTCTTCCTCATCACTGTGGACCAGCGATAAACAGTTTGTGAACCAACACCACTCTGCAGACTATATTTTGAGTGGACTGATATCATGTGACTCCTGTGCACATTTTAGAGACAAGAAAACTGAGGGAGGAGGGCTTGGCCTCACTGCAGAATTCACAGCAGGAAGCAGCAAAATTAGCATTTCAGTCGCGTCCATCCTCCACTGACCTTCTATTTTGATGGCCTGGGCTCAGGCCCAAGGCAGTAGGTGGACCCAGGGGAGTGTGGGGATGAACTGTATCCAGCAGCCAAGGCCACGGAGCTGGCTTTCCATAGCTGAGTCAGTGGCCGATACTTCCCAGGAACCCGGGCGTCAGGACACAGCCTGGTCCCTGAGCTGGCACAAGCACAGTAGGTCAAGGATTGCTCCCAAAAGCCTGAAATCTCAGGCCAGCATGTGGCCGATTGGGCTGGAGCCAGGAAGGGAGCTGGTTAGGGCTCCCAGCCATCCTGTGTTGCTACAGCTGCCCAAGGTCAGGCTGCTACTGCTGAGATGACAATGAAGTATGCTCCAGGCTGCAGGCAGGAGCAGCCAGTGGCAGAGTCCTCAGGGCCAGTTCTAGAAGGAGACATTGGGCCTCCTGATCACTGCATGTGGGCTTGTCTTTGCTGTGGTTGGGAGGTAAATTCTCATGAGCAGGTTGGGATTGTCCTATGCCATCTGAAGTGGAAGAGGAGGATGGCAAGGGGAAGACAAATGGGAAACATGAGATTAGGGGCAGAATATGCATTTCACTGCTTTTTGTGCCACTCCTTTGCCACATAACCTTTCTGCAACTGAATTTCCTGATCTGTAAGATGGGCCTGATCAAAAAAATGATATCAATAAATGATGGTGATTGTCAGCTATTAGTACTTGCTAGAAACATGCTAGGCCCTCCCGTGTTACTGCTCAACAGATAAGATCACATTGAACTTTACTGCTTACATCAGCCCTCTCAAGGTGAATTCTGTTCATTTATGGGTGATAGCAACAATAACAACCCAACAACAGTAATGATGGCTCTTATTTATTGAGCACACACTGTGTACCAGGCATTCCCCATGCCTCACAGGGCATGCTGGTAATAGCCCCATTTTATAGATGAGGAAAGTGAAGCTCCAATACATTGGAGTGACTTGTCTAAGGTTAAGTAACATTCAGTTTTTGGACTCCAAAGGCTGTGCTCTTTCCAAATAGCACTGACTGAGCCAATTCCATAAGTGAGACAGCTTAGGGGTGAGGGACTGACTATAAAGGGGAGAGGTGGGGCTAGGACCCCTGACCCTGGCCTCATTTTAGAGATAGATGATGGAGGGCAGGAAGGGAAAGGGACTCAGCTTAGATTCTGCAGGCTAAAAGTCAGAGCTCCCAGGAATTTGAACCTGAGGTTAACTGCAGTGCCTCCAGCTGCCACTCCCACCTCTATGGTCAGTCCCAGGGGCAGGCTGCTTCCTGCTACCTCCTCAACCTGAGTTCCTAGCACAGGCTCCAGCACATAGAGGGACTCAGTGGTTACTGAAACAAATCAGAGCTTCTTTGCTGGCTCTGTGGTGGGGAGAGTCTTTCTGCATGGAGTCTGCAGACCCCCAGCCAGGGCTGTGAGCCACCGTAGTAACGGCCCAGGGCTTCCTGAGATGGCCGCCCTCCAGAATGGGAAGCGAGTTCCTGCTGGCCCTCCCTGGCCACAGCCCTGGAGCTGCTGCCAGCTAGTCTAAACAGTGGGGTGCTTGCCTGTGTAATGGCGCTGCACAGCCTCAGCTTCTCAGTGTGCTGGTGGGCTACACTGTTCCACGGGCTGCCTGGTGCTGTGGTCCAGGGCATAGTGGAAAGTAGGCTGGCCTCAACCTGTAGCTCTGCACCTGCTGGGGCTTGGACAAATCTCATTTTCTCTCTCATATTCTCTCTCTCTCTCTTCATCTGTGAAATGGGGATATTGGAAATTCTATCTGATAGGGCTCTGCAGATCTAATGAATCAGTAAGCAGAAAGGCTTACAACAGTGCTGACGTGGAGTGGCAAATAAGTATTACATAAAATATATGAATCAACTAATGGGCCCCTGGCCCTGAGTGCCCAGGGGCTGTGGGCCAGCTGGATCTCTCTGCTCCTAGGTCCCCATTCCCCCTGTATGAAGCAGCACTGTCATTTCTGCTGGGCTAAGACTTGGGGTCTGATGGAAGCACTGGATGGGGAGTTAGCAACCTGTGCTCTCAGCCTTGTGACCCAGTGGCTCTGTTTCCTTGGGAAAGTCACTTGCCCTCTCTGTAGCCGTGTTTTACTGGCTATAAGTGGAAAGAGTGAAAGATCTCCAAGAGCCCTCCAGCATGGGTAGCTTGGGTGTCAACTGCAGGCTGTACACTGGGAGGGCCACTGGCTCTGCTATTGGTGTCTGAGCCTGCAGGAAAATTGAGGCAGAGGTTGCCCCAGGCTAATCTCCGGAGCTTGGTCTAATTGGCTCTCCGGGCCATGGCCCTCTCCTCATTGTGCTGTGATGCAGTGTGTTGATAAATGTGTTCTGCACCCAGCACCCCAGGTTGGCAGAGCTGCCTTACCCATCACAACACAGTGCCTAATCATGGCCTCATTGAGCTGACCATGTGGATGCATCTCTCTCTTGCACTGGGCTGTCAGCTCCTGAGTGCAGAGCCCAACCTGTCTGTTCTCCATCACATCCCTGAGGCCTAGCACACAGCCTGGTGGGAGTTGGTGCTCCAGAGTTATGGTGTTGATAGAAAGAAGGTAAAGCCGCAGTGCACCTCTTATGTCAAAGCATCCTACACTCAGGCTCTCCACCCTAAGAATTTCATCCCAAGCACCAGAAATTCTGTCTTAGGAGCCAGCAAGCCCCACTGGGAATTGCTCAGCCCTGGTAGAGTTGGCTGTTTCCTGAGACTCCCTTGCTTAGTTTCCCAGGCCAAGGGTGGGCCCTAAGTCTCAAGAGTCTTCAGGATGACAGCCTTCCAATCTAGGAGGTTCCTAGTCCCCTGGCCCAGGGACAAGAAGAACACTGGTTGGAATTTATGAGTGGCTGACTCAGATGAGGGCTGCTATGCATCATTGTCCCTGGTAAGGGATGTTCTCTTATAACTGCATGCGCATGTGAGTGTGAGAGCGACAGGAATGGAGAAGTGGAGAGAGAAAGGGGCAGGGGGAATGCAAAGACACCTTCAGAGACATTGAGGCTACCACAGTGACAGTAAGAGTCCGAGGGACAGCGCTTTGGTCTGGGGTGGCTGAGATGGGACGCAGTGAGGACAGGAGAATGGGGTTTCCTCTGCCCAGTTGTTTATGTGCTGGCACTGGGTGCCTCCCACTCCAGTGGGAGCTGGTCTTGGCATGGGCACTTCCGCCTTGGCCTGGGCATAGGCCAGGGGGTGTTTGTCAGTGTTAGACAACATGCTGCAGCAGCCTCAGAATCAGAGAGCAGCTTTGTGCTGGCAAAGCAGCTTCTTGCAGTGATGAGGTGGCACCATGGTGGGGGGTGGGCACCCCAGAGTGGAACCAAGGGGTGTTCAATCCCGGATACACAGCCACCTAGTGGTGTGACCGAAGGCAACTCCCTCTGCCATTGGTACCTGGGAGTCTTCACCTCTCAAGGTGTGGTGAGGATTAAGTGAAGGAATGCAGGCAAAGCTCTTGGCACAGGGCTTGGCGCCACCAGCTCTCTGAGCCCTCTGTTAATCCCACAGGTGGGTGGTGCCTGGGGGATCAGCCCCACTTTGCAGTGAGGAAACCAAGGCACAGAAAGGAGCAGGAACTTGTTCAGTGAGCCCCAGCGAAGCAGTGCTGGAGCTGGAACTAGATTTGGGGAGCTTGTGTTGCAGTCTAGAGTTGTTTCCACTGTCCCCACCTTTCTGTTTGGATGTCTCCTTCTTTTGTGATGGTAACTCCTGGGTGGCTGTAATGGGCTCCTCTTGGCCATGTTGCTGGGACAGAAGCCTCAGCTCTCTGTCCATCTCAGATTCCCTGAGTTTGGCACACTAAAGTGCCCTATAAAAATGTGTGTCCTCAGCTGAGCTGGATGGGGACTGAAGCTGCCACTCCTTGACTGTGCCGGCGGCGGCCACCTTCTGAGAGTCGCTGTGCTGCCTGCAGGACCCTGGGTTCAATTGCAGCCGCTCCCGGGGACAGAGCGGCGTGGGGGCGGGGGTGTGACAGAGAAGCCTCCGTGATTGGTTCAGTCCTGCTAGGGAGCGGCAGCCGCTGGCTTTGCGCTGCCCCAGCTGGGGAGCGCTCAGGATGAGTGTCGGGTGGAGCTGGCTCCGGATCCCAGGGGCAGGAGATGCCGCTGAGAGGGATGGACACCTCTTCCTCCGGAGCAGCACTTTGCGGGCCAGCTTGGCTCCAGGGGACTGGCGGCAGGGGAACCAGGTTCAGCGTTGGTGAGCGTGTAAGCGAAGAGCTGGCTCCATCTCTCGCGGGCTGAAGGACCCTTCTTGACAAGTCCAGGCTCCTTCTCAGGTGAAAGTGACTTGAGAAATCCCAGAGTTTTCCCTTTGATGGAGGAAAGGAATCCAGCCTCTCTCCAGAGTAGCAGCGACCGGCTGGACAGGGTGTGTGTTTCGGAAGGGCGCTCGCAGGAGAAGGAGGAAGAGGAGGAGGATAAGGAGGAGGAGGAGGAAGAGGAGGAGGGACGGTGATGCAAGGGTTTTGAAAACGCTACCTAGATGTGGGAGGTGGAACCTGGTCATTTGGTTCTGCTTTTCCCAGCAGGTACCGCTCCCCTGGGGAACTTGGGTAAGTCCATAAATAGCCCTGCCAACACAAAGGAGCTCTGTCTAGGGAAGGCGGCCGCTTGACAGGGCAGCCCGCCCGCCCTCGGGAGGAGCCCGGTGGAGACCCGGCGGGGCGGGCTGGCAGGAGTGGCAGCCAGGAGTCGCCTGGGTGCCTGCAGAGTGTGCTGGGTAGGTGCCTCGGTGACAAGGCTGTGTGTGGTGGGTGAGGGGGCTCTTGTCCAAGCCACCCCGTGCCCTGTTTCTATTGTTTCTTCCCCAGGGCAGCCATTGGTAGGCATGTTGTGATCAAACTGGTTGTGTTCTGTTCTGGATCGCTCTGTGTGTGTGTGTGTGTGTGTGTGTGTGTGTGTGTCTTAGGGGGCGAGGGGCTTGCAGAGCCAAGGGTTGTGCTTCTTCTGCTCCTGCTTCGGGGCTAGCCAGCCAGTTTTTCTTTCTGGGAGAGAAGAGGAATGTTTGGTGACAGAGGACAGAGAAGTCGGGACACTGCGTGGAGCGGGAGCACTCAGCCAGCAGCGTTGGCTTTTGTGTCAGGGATGCTGGCTACACACCAGGCACTGGGATGGCAGTGTTTGTCCTGTTCCACTGGTAGGAAAAGAGGTGGTCTCTGGGGCTAGCCTTGGGGAGTCACTTCTGATCCCTGAGACTTGCAGAAATGTCCGCTGGAAACACAAGCAGGCTTTCTCTGCCTGGTGAGCTCACAGCCCCTCGAAGGGCCTGCACCTGTTCCTTGGCTCCAGCTGGGACTCTTAAGGAAGGGGATAGTGGTTAGAGACCCACTGGCTCCTTGGAGCTGGTCATTGCAAACAGAAGAGAGGCCAGTTCTTTTCTCGGTGTGGAGGGTCCGCATCTCTACTCTTGTCCCCAGATGTCCACAAGAATCTTGAACCCAACGGCCCAGCCCTGGAGGGAGGAGAATCTGGACCCAGAGTAGGGAGGGGCTTTGTCCAAGTTCAAACAGCAGGTCTGTGGCTGAGCCAAGACTGGGCAGGTAGACCTCTGCCTCATAGAACTGCAAGGACAGGACATGTGGGGAGCCATCACCCTGACTTGAGCTAAGCAATTCAGCACTGAATCTCACTCTTCTGGCCTGAGATGCCTGGCTTGGTGCAGGGTCATCAGGTCCCTCAGCAACTCATGCAAACTTTTCCTACCCTGAAAGGCCTCAGGAAGGCTGAAGCAGGAACATCTTCAGAAGGCAGGAGCTGCAGAGGCTTGCCCCTCTGATGCCTGTGGGATCCCAGCCAGGGCACTGCAGCTGGAGTCAAAGTTTCCACTTGGGCCCCTTGAGTCCTCTGTGCCCAGCCAAGGACATCCCCCTCTTTCCCAGCCCTTGCACGTGGTGTGGCTGAACCCAGGGCGGGCCCTCCGAGGAGCCAAGTTCCACTGTAGGGCTTGCTTGGGCCCAGCCCAAAGTTGAGACACAGGCGGTGGTGAGGATGGAGGCTATGATCCCTTTCTGGGAAGTCACCAGAGCTTTGAACCAGAAGTCGTTGATGGGACTTCTGATTGTAAATACTTGGTATCACACTTCCAGCTTTCTTGCTTTTCTTCCTAGCTTCCATGTTCTATCTGCTTCACTTCTCTTCCTACATGTCTTATCCTACTCGATTTCCACAACCAGAGCCAGTAAGCCTATCCATTGGTGACACCCCTGGCAGCTGCTTTGTGCCCTATTAATGCAGTATATGAGCCTTATTCATCCCTTAGTCTCCCAAGGGCCTAGCCTGCTCCTGGGATATGGTTGGAGAGGGGAGTTGGATTACCCTGGGTAGCTACAGTAGGATTTCCTGGAAGACAAACTCTGGTTTCCAAGTCTGCTCCATCTTCCCTTCCTAGATCTGTGCCTGGTGAGGGAGTGGCCATTGCCAGCTAGACACTCTCACCAGGAGCCCCTTGGGAGGGGCCTTAGTCTTTGTACATAGGGTATTGCCCATAGAGCCAAGGGACTGGGGGCAGGTTTTGATGGGAGAATGTTGATGTCAGCCTGGCTGAGGCCATAGAGAAAGCCTGCTCAGGGCACATTCTGGGCTGGGCAGTGTCCACACCCAGTCTGAGCCATAGAGAGTGGAGGGGGCAGTCCTGGCTGTGTCAAATGCAATGTTCACGGTCCTTTGCACAAATCTTTGCAGGGTCTTGGAACTCGGCTTCCTGGACCCCTTTAGGATGGTGCCCACCAGGCTAGAGCTGAGAGATTGGTTCTTAGCCAGTGGTCTATCTGGCTCTCCCAGCAGAGGCACAGCTGGGCAGGGAATGGCCATGCCCAGCTGTGTCCCTGGGGATTCTCAGAACTGCTTCCCATTTGGTCTCCAAGGCCCTGGAGATGGCAGAGTCTGTTTGCTTTTTGGACAGACAGAGAACCACCGAGGCAGGAAAGGAAGAACTTGAGTCTAAAAGCAACTCAGCTGCAAAGCAGAACCAGAACCCGGGACTCTGGTTTCCCAGCCCAAGCCTCTCTGCACTGCAATAGCTGGATGTCTCAGGGTACCTGAGTTCCATCTTGGTACTCTCTATCTTTGGACTCCCCTGTGACCCTCCTTTTTGGGCCCTTGGGCTTACTGACTAGAACTCTGCTATTTTCTGGAAAAGCAATGTGTGTGGTAGAGAAAGCCCAGACCAAGGCACCTCCTAGTTCCTTATCACTGATGATGGTCGGCAAATATGCCTTTTTATGGCATAGTTTCCCTTTGGGGCAACCAGGAACTGAACCAGATATTGCCAGGGCCCTTTCAGGTATCTAATTCTTTGTAGACCCCCTTCCTCTTCTTGGGCTCCAAGAGTTAGGGTCAAGGTGAGAGTCTGGCTCAGCCTCTGACCTTTCACTCAGGCACCTCTGGGCAGAAGCCTTCTCATGAAAGCTGTAGCCCAGGCCCTGGCTGGGAGGTTAGTTGTTGTTTGTGGAGCCAGGCTGTTTCCAAGATGTCATTGCTCAGGGAAAACCATCATTCCTCCGAGGGATAAACAAGGCTGCTTATGGCTCAGCCCCTAAGCCCGGAGAGGCTGGAACCACTCACAGCAGGCCAGCTGGGCTCAGCCCCAGGGAACCACCGACCTTCCACTATACCACCAGCTGCACCCAGGCATCCAGAAGCAGGGTAGGGGCGGAGGTAGAAGTGCCAGGCCATGAGCCACTTGGGAGATGAGAGCTGCTAGGCACCATAGAGAGGGGCGAGGGTCCCAGGATGCCCTCTTCTTTCTGGCAGTGGCCTAGGTCATCACTACAGATGTGTGGAGAGCTGTTAGGTGTGCCCTCCACCCCAGATGGCCCAGAGCTTCTCCCCTGTCCTGGCTCACTGTGGGCCAGCCTGCCTGCACCTGGCACTGTGGCCCAGGCTGCCACCAGAGAACTACCTACAGTCCCTGACTTAGAGGGGCTGGGTGGGCAGTAAATTGCCCGGGACTGGACTGGGCCTGCTTTTCGCCACATAGCCAAGACTCCCTGAGCTCTTCTGGTGTTCTTGAGGTTAGCCTCAGGGCACTCAGGACCGGTGGAGAGGAGACATGGAGAGGGGTAGAAAGAGGGCTTGGCAGAGCCTCTGGGGGCCAAATGACTGGCAGGAACCTTGAGAGAAGGGTGGAGACAGCCAGGGGAAGGCTGTGCCACCCCTCAAGTTGAGGGTTGTAACTCGTGTCCAGCCGGGACATGAAACCCTCCCTGCTCAGAACTTGAGGAATGGAGCTCCCAGTTGATCCAAATAGTGGCTCTGTAAGTCTCTCTGCTTCACTCTTTGCTCCCTCCTTGCTTTTCACATGTGTTAAGTGTTATGCTCTTGCCAGATATTGGAAGTGCAGACATAAAAGGCTCATTCTTTAATCTGGTGCCAGGGATGGGTAGATAAGGGATAGAGACAGTGCAGCTTTGACAGTGAGGCATGGTGGGGGGTTGTGGGAACCCCAGGGAAGCATCCAGTCCAGCCAAGCAGCCTCAGTGAAGTTTCCTGCAGGAGGTGAGGCTGAGTCTCCTTGTATCAACATTTGTCCATTGAAAGAGCAGTTCTTCACCCCAGTTTATCAACCCTTCTGCAGTGTAGGGCTGTGGGCTTGGGTCTTGGGGGCAGTCCTCACTCCTTACAGTGTGTGCCCCTGGGCAAAACCCAGAGCCTCTCCTGCCTCCCATTTCATTAGGCAGTGGCCCATCTCATCTCATTGGTCAAACGAGATGTTCATGTAAAGCCCTTAGAAATGCTTCGTGCCTATGGATTCCAGGACATCTAGCAGTGGGAGTGCTGTCAGACCTTATCTCACAGGTGGCTGTCACTAAATGTGGCAATGTAGGTGAGGTGCTCAGCATGGGGTATGAATTAGTCAGCTTTCTGTTGCTGGGACAAAATTCCTGACATATACAACTTAAAAGAGAAAAGGTTTATTCTAGTTCACAGTTTCAGAGATTTCAGTTTATGGTTGGCTGGCTCCAAGGCAGAACATTATGTTGGAAAGCTGCTCAATCCATGGTGGCCAGAAGCACAGGAAGAGGAAGAGGAGGGTGTGGGTATAAGAATATACCCAAATACCCTTTTAGGTCGCTCTCCTGGTGACCCACCTTCCCCAGCCTTGCCCACCTCCGAATAGCACATTCAGCTGAGCACATCAGTGGATTAATTCATTGATGATGTCAGTGTGCCTGTGATGTGATCAGCTTCTCAAGCCCCACCTCTGAACACATGAGACTTTGGGGGGACATTTTAGATCTAAACCACCACAAGGTCTGACCCAGAGAAGGCGTTCAGCACACAGGAGGTGGGCAACAGCTTTTTTGCAGGGAAAAAATGTTGGAATGTGCTAGTAGAGATGTGTACCAAGGGCAAGGGTCTCATGATGGGAAAAGCCACTGTCTCAACCAGAGAGCATGGGAGGTGACACTGGCATGATAGCTTTTGTTTATTTTTCAAATAAATTTTAAATGGAAGTATGTAATACTTATGGAAAGATTAGAAGTATATAGCTGATACATTTTCACAAAGTGAACACACCCATGTAGCCTCCATCTAGGTCAAGAAATCGAACATTCCAGTACCTGGCAGCATCCCTGCACCTTTTTCGGTTATTATCACCTCACAGACAGCCTCTGTCCTGATTCCTGTCATCGATGACTATTGCCTGACTTTGAATTTTATATACATGGAATCATTGAGTAGATATTCTTTTATGCTGACTTTCCAGCAGCATTTTGATAGTGAGATTCATCAAGGTTATTGTATTGAATTTTATTTTGTTCCTTCTCATTGCTCTATGGTGTTTCATTGTCTCCACATACCAGTTTATCCATTCTATTTGTGGTGATCCTCCTGCTCAGCCTCCCATCTGCTGGGATTACAGGTGTGTGCCACCATGCTCAGCTCTCCCATATACTTTACATCATCTCTAGCTTACATATAATACCTGAGACAGTGGAAATACTTTTCAAATGTTATACAGGGAATAATAACAGAGGAAAAGTCTGTACCTTTTCACTACAGATTAACTTTTAAGTTTTGATCTAGGGTTGGTTAAATTGAGATATAGAAGACCAACTTATTCTCTTATCTTCTAGAAGTTCAATTATTTTATGTTTTATATTTAGATCTAAAATCCACTTGTCATAGGTTTTTTGGCACAGTGTGACACAGAGGCCAGGGCTCGTTTTCCCTAGGTGGGTATCCAATTTATTACGAAGATTATTCTTTCTCATGGTGGAGGATTGTCATCTTTGTCCCAACTGGAGAAGGGTGCCCTGTGGGTTGACTGGGATTTTAAAGGATAAATAGAGATTCACCAGGTGGGCAGGGAGGGAGATGTTCTGGGTAGGAGATGCAGCATAGGCATGGGGTTAGAGGAGTGAATTGGACTGGCTGGAGGGAAAAGAGGAAACAGTATGGTGGAGATGTTGACAGGGCCAGAACACACATGGCGAGGGGCTGGGACTTTATCCTAGATGGGCTGGAGGGGTTTTGAGTAGGAGAAGAACATAATCAGGACTGTGCAAGGCCAAGGGGATGGAAGTTCCAGGGCAGGGGATGTCAGGAGGATGAATTTAGACCAGACCTGCCAAACTCAGCCCCATGTCACCTCTTGGCAGAGACCAGGGTACATCTGTAAGGAGGCAGTGGAGAGGCAGGAGCATGCCTGGGGCCCTGGAGGGTGACCGTCAGCCTTAGGATTTTAGCCGAGTCCCAGATGTCTATGCCAGTGTCCTTGGGTGGAGCAACCTCCCTCTGCCACCTCCTGCCCCTGACCAGAGCCCCTAGCACTGCAGGCCCTGATGGAAGAGATATTTTAGGAATGGGGCAGGCAGTGGAGGCAGGGGTACCCCTGGGAAGGCAGCCCTTTCTGCTCCTGCTATCTTTGATGCACCCGCAAGAAGATCTGACCTTTCTGGGCTCACTGAGAGCCAGAGCTGGACAGATCCTCATGGGGAGAGTGACTAGGTCTAGGCTACACAATGAGCCAGAAGGAATGAGCCCAGGGGAAGGATGGGCACAGACTCATTCCTCTACCCAGCCTCCAGGCCTTTGCTGTGGGTCTCAGTTTCCTCTCCTGAAACATGCAGCAAATAGGATTCCTATTCTAGGCTATTTTAAAGGTCAGAATGCATCAAGCGTCCTGTCCAAGAATTGGGTGCCAGGAAGGGAGCTGATAAGACTGATGATGATTACAGGAACTGCAAATTCTTACTGAGAGTGCACTATGAGGTGTGATGGAAAAATATAGTGAATGTTTAAATTTAAAGCAATTTGTTACAGTAAAAGACACATTGCTACTAATTCACCTCAGAGTACTCCTCCTCACTTCAAACACACTTATCCCAGTGTTTTCACCATATTCTGAAGCAGTTCTGGAAGTCCTCTTTCATAATTATCTCTAGTTGCACTGTTGTGACTGCCTCAGTGTCCCAAATTGATTGAAAACGCCTACCTTTCTTGTTCATGTTGACTCTGGGAAGGAGCCAGAAGTTGCATGGTGCCAGATCTGGTTAATAAGGTGGGTGAGGACACGTTGAAATGTTTTTACGAGCCTGTCTTTCCGTTGGATGGCATTTGGCAGCAGCATTGACTGTATTTTTTTCATCACACCTTGTAAAGACACTCATGAAAGACGACTTCCAGAACTGCTTCTGAAAGTGGCAAGAACAATGGGATACGTGTATTCAAAGAGAGGTGGAGTATTCTGAGAGAGATTAATGGTGATGTGTGTTTTACGGTAATAAATGTTTTAAAATTTAAACATTCACTGTAGAAGGATTACTCCTTGTAGGTGCCAGGCTCTCTGTTCAGCTTTTTATGTGGCTCGTCTACCAACTGCACTGTGCTGTGTCTACTCAGTATTTGTGTCACCATTTTCCAGTCA
The DNA here is from genome assembly GCF_000247695.1 of Heterocephalus glaber. Next base: position 21,538,185 of record NW_004624760.1, on the reverse strand, counting down.
AGCCTTGAAGGGGTTAAGCAGCCTGTACTCAGGATTCGAACCCTGATTTGAACTCCAGGCCCCAGTTCTTACCACAGTGGGCTCCCTTCCCACCACCTCTGGCTCTCAGAGTGCTCCCCATTTGCTGAGCTGTTCCTTGGAGGGAAGCCATGGCTTAGGCTTGGTCCCTGGTGCCCAGCTGGGAGCAAAGGGCACTGCCATGTGCCGAACACTGTAGCACACCAGGCTCTGCCTCCGCATGCCTGGCAACAGCCTTGCGAGGGAGGCGCCACCCCGACTCAGTCATACGGTTCGGAAGTGGGAGTCGTCCTCAGGCTTACCCAATTCCAGATGCTGGCCTCGTGACCGCAGTACTGTTTGTGCCCTTCCCTGGGGTCTTGCTGGTCTGGCAGAGCTTGTTTTGTTTCATCAACCTAGTGCAGAACATTGCAGAAAAGCTCCACTTGGAAGTGGTCTTTGGGAAGCAGAAAGGTTGGCAGGGTCCCCAGGTGTTTGGGGTTCTACACCCCTCCCTGCACTAGCTGATGGGACTCCTGATCCTCAGTCACAAACCACTTGGAGTAAGAGCAAGGCCCTACACCTGCGACAGCTGGCCACTCCTAGTACTATCTCAGGTGCCCAGCACAGTGCCTGGCCCAGGTGGGCTCTCAGGAAACAGTTTTTAAAAGGAGGGAGTGAGGAGAAAAGAAGTGAAGAGGGCAGGAAAGGAGCTCTAGGGTAAAAAGAAGGCAATCCTGACTCCTCTGCTGTGTGTGTGTGTGTGTGTGTGTGTGCATATGCATGTGCACTCATGCCCTAATATCGCTACCTGCTCAAGTGCACTTCCTGTTCATCCCGTCCCATGTGCCCTATGAGATGCTCCTTAACATGCCCCATCTGGTGGGCTCTCAGCTTCCCTGCCAGCGCCTGGCCTGCTCTACTCTCATGGCCTAGGGCTTTGGCTCAGCAGGATGGTGGCCTTGGTTTACTTTCCTCACTCCACCCCACCTCTCCCCTCAGAGTTACGCAGCAAATGAAATACAGAGCCCAGCCCCTAAGTAGCCCAGCAGCATCTACTTAGCTTAGAAGAGACAGAAAAGGTGGATCTGGAAACAGAAGAAAGAGATAATGATGAAAAAGATGGGGGAATCATTAACTGAGTATCTGTTCTTTACCAGGCACTGTGACAATTCCTTTGCATATACTCTCTCACTTCCAACCCTGTGAGGTCAGTATCATCGGCCCCATTTTGCAAATAAGGGAACTGGGATTCACAGAGGTTAAATAACTTGCACAAGATCAAAACACAAATAAGTAGAGGAACTCTGGAGGGCAAGGGGGCGAGTAAGCTGGGACATAGGCTCATGAGCCACACATTGATTTCAGGGTGAGGTTTAGCTTCCTCAACACCTTGTTGTTCCTGTCCCTCCTCCAGAATTCTGTGCGGTCTCTGGCTGCAGCCTCTTGTCCTGTCCCTTTTCCTGTGGCCTCTTCTGCTGAGAGCCCTGCTGGAATGTCCGGCTGGCTCTGTGCCTCCACCATCCCCTGGGCAGGGGAGGGCAGGTGGGAGATTGACCTGGCTCCTGAGTCTGTTCCCGATGGACCTGGTACCTTCAGGGCAGGAACATGTCTTGCTGCTGTTTGGCACAGGCCTTGGCTCATGCCTGGGCTCGGTAGGTATTGCTGTAGGTATGGGAAGGGGGTGTGGAGCAGGGCAGGCTGGGTACTGGCGAGGGGCCAAGAGCCCTCCAGCCCGGGGACATTTGGGGCATCCAACTGGGGCTCAAAGGACAGGCAGGAAACAGACCTGAGCAGGTAGAGGTATTAGGCAGATGAGGCAGTGTGCACGGAGGCAGAGAAGGAGAGTGTGGGCAGGAAGGGAGCAGCAGTGACATCCGGCCTGGGCTAGCTCCTGAGCAGAGCACCCACGGTTGGGGCCGGACCTGGAGCTCTCCTGACAGGCCTCTGTCTCCACGGCACAGGAGGACAACGGAAATCCCATCTTTCAACTCCTTGTCTTTCAGAACGGAGGTAAAGAAGAGGCCCATGGGGTGCAGGTCCCCACGGCCCACTCTTGAAGTAGTGGTGTCTGAGACCCCGAGAGGAGAACAGGCCTGGCAGGGCTGTGACAGAGAGCACAGAGCTGAAACGTAGCTTGGAGCTCCCTCCCCTGTCTGCCTGGGGAGAAGCTAGGCATCTGGGAGGGCCGGGGATCTCCAGCAGGCTGCCAGGCACATGTCCTTCTGGCTTGGTTAGGTGGCAGTTCCAGGAGTAGGGAAAGTTTCCTGCCTTCTCACTCTTCAGGGAGTCCCCTTTCCTGAGTGTTGGCTTTGTGCTGAGTTTCTGACCTGGGGAGAGCTGCTTCTCTGGGCCTCAGTATTGCTTTCAGTAGAATGGGTTTGCTCCTTGCTGCAGGGTGCTGCCTTCCTGAACCCCCAACAGACCATGAATCATGGGCTCTTTTAGGTATAGAGAGGTTTCAATCTGTGGTCAAATTCTTCTTCCTTCCCTGGGCCTCTGTGAATGGGACACACAATGGGTAGCAGACTTGCCAGCTCCCCACCCTGGATCTAGGTCTTCCCTCTTCTGCACAGCTTCGTATCATACAGGAAGTCTTGTGAGTGGGAACCAGTCCTGGGCTGGGTACTAGTCCTGATTCTGTTGTGTGACCTGGGGCATATCACCTCCCTTCTCTGGGCCTCATCACCTTATCCACCGAGACTGTTCCTTAGAATTGTCTGGGAGTTAGAAAAAAATGAAAATACCTGGACCCTACTCTTAGAGAATCTGATCCACTAGGTCCAGAACTGGGGCCCCAATACAGGTATTTTGAAATGTTCCACAGGTGATTCTAAAGTGAATTGTCTCTGTTGAAAGCCACTAGTCTAGTTCGGTGTTTTTCAAACTTCAATAGGCGCATGAGTCACCCAGGATCTTGTTAAAATGCAGTTTCTGATCCAGTAGCCTTAAGAGTCTGTACTTCACACAAGTGCCCTGCAGCAGTGGCCACACTTTGAGGAGAGTGTCTAGATGGTCCTGTAAAATTCACTGGATTGCTCATTCGTTCATCAAACACTTAAGGTGGGGATGTAGTGAGGCTGGAGGAAGAGCAGAACCTGGTTCTTCTTGGACTACAGCATTTGGATTTTATTTCCAAGGCACTGGGGAGCCACATCAAGGTTTTAAGCAGAGGAGTGGCAAGTTCAGATTTGTACCAGAAGGCTTCCTGCCATAGCACAGAGTATGATCTGGGCCACCGCTGGGAGGTTGGCACCATCTAGATGGGGGATGATACTGTGGGGTTGGATATGGATAGAGTGAAAAGATTTTTTAAAAAAAATCAATACATTTAATTTTAAGAGCAGTTTTGGGAATTAAGCAGAAAGTACATAGTACTTCTATGCCTTCTCTCCCCAGCATACATAGCTCCTCAGTGGAAAGATTTCTGAGATTGGACAAGGGATGATCCTGAGGATTTGATGATTGGGTACAAGAGGTGACAGTGAAGAAAAAGGAGAGAGAATGATATCTAGGTCCCTGGGCTGGATGACTAGGGTGGCATTGTATAGGGACCTGAGAGGAAGAAGGGACCAGGGAAATTACACATTCAGTCTGAGCTGCATTGACTTGGGGGTACTGATGGGGTACACAGGAGTTCTCCATTCTGTCCCTCAAGTATGCGTGCTGAGCCCTTTGTGGCTGAACCTTTGCATATGCACTTCCTCCTCAAGGGAGCCTTCCCTGTCTACTGAGCAGACTTCTGTTCTCGTTCACGGTCATCTCTCAGGTCCCCCACCCCACTAAGCCACTTGTCCCACCTTCCCCTTTCTTCCCTCTCACAGCACCTCGTATCTCTGCTGTGCCTTGCAGGGCACGTTGAGTGTGTATCCGGTGTTCATGCAGGTGGGGATCCTTCTTCTCTAGCCTGTGAGCTCCATGAGGACAGGAATGCTGCCCTTTCTCTGTTCCTGTTGTATATCTTCAAGCCTAGAACAGTGTGGTTGCAGACCTCCTCTGTGAGGACTGGGCCACAGCTTCCTATGGGACATAGCACCTGGAGAAAAGTCTGGGCTGGCCGTGTGGACCAGGAGGTGTTAGTGGCTGGATGGGTGATTGTGGCCTAAGGAGGAGCCTGGTGGGTGCCTGATGGAGGAGCATGCTGGGATGAGATGACAGAGGGCCCCCAGAGCAAGTTCTGAGGGACAGGCAGCTTGGGGTGGAGGAGGGCTCAGCAGATGGGTCAGAGGAAGTTGGAGGGAGTACTCAGAGCTGAGCTGTACTGCAGTGGTCATGGCTGCCATTTATTGAGTGCTTGCCTGGCTGCCCAGTGCCTGTTCTGGATGTACATTAGCTCATTTATTCATCTAATAGCACTGTGAGGAAGTGTTCTCAATCCTGTGCTATGCCTAAGGAAACTGAGGCAAGGAGAGGTTAAGCCCAAGGTCCTCCAGCCAGTTAATGTGAAGCAGGCTCGATATCCACAGCCCTGGCACTGTTGGCTGTGGCCTCTGTCCTCCTGGACTTTGCTCAACCTGTCTAGTTAGAGGCAGGGAAAAGAATGGCCTGGAGGATCCCTGAACCATCGGCAGAGGCAGCAGTGAAGATTCTGGCCTCTGGGTGTCAAGAAGCCAGACCTGGAGGAGCTGGACAGAGGCTGGGTGGAGGAAGCTGAGTGTTGGCTGAGTAGCTGGGGTTTGGAGACATCAGCCTGGAGCTGGGGACCCAAAAGGTGGGGACTAGAGAGCACCAAACTTGAAGGAACAGCCCAGTACAAAAGCCAAGCCTGGAGGTTTGGGGCAAGGCAGGGATCCTAAAGGCTTTCTCCTTTTCTTTGCTCTGTGAACCATAAGTCACTTTCCCAGCCTTTCCTGGCTCTCTAGAAACGGAGCAGGAGGCATCTTCACCCTCTTCATGGCCTAGAAAGCCAGGTAGCCTGGGATCTCACAGCCAGCAAATGGTGGCGATTCCAGCCCAGGTCTTCTGGCTTTATGTCCAGTGCTTTCTGTAAAATCCTGACTGTGCAAGGAACATCTCAAGGCCTAGGCAAACCCTAGCATACCCCCTTCCAGAGCAGGAAGCGGTTTTTGAGGGCAGATGCTGAGCCTGGTAGATGTGATGAATCATGAGACCTGCAGGTTCCCTCTGGGGTCAACAGCCCTGGCTCTGAAATAAGTAGCTGTGTGACATTGGGAAAGTCCCTGCCAGCAGTTCACTATTGATCCCCAAACCCACTGGGCAGTCAGTGGGGTGCTGGGGCCTGGGCGCTCCTGGGTGAGCAGGAGCTCTGGGCGTAGTGGCTGCTACCCTTCCCCAGCCTGTTCCGAGCTCTGGATTGGATTTGGGAGAGGATTTGATTAGATCCTAAACAGTGGTTCTGTTTAGAGGCCCTGGTTCATTTCCTGTGAGCTGCTAGCAGGCAAGAGATGGGCAGAATTAGCCCTGGTCCAGCCAAGCCAAGGAGTGATGGATGGAGAGATACAGACCCCTCGGGAGGGCGAGGCTGCACTGGCCAGCACTCTGAACCTAAGGCCCTGGGTGAGCAGCCTGGTCTCTCTGGGGCACTCTAGCTGGATTCTTGTCACCCCAACCTGTTGCAACAGCTAAGCGGGTGTCCCCAGCTGCCTGCACTTCCCCATTAGCATGCTCAGCACACTCCTTACAGCCCATTGTCTAGCCTCCTTTTGCTGCTTCACTGAGGGCAGACTCTGTGTCTGACTTGTTCCCTGCTGTCTCCTCAGTACCTCTGCTAGTGCCTGGAGAATGAATGAATGCATGTGTGCCCAGCCCCCACATCCTGCTGCCACTGCCCAGAGCAGGTTTGACGCAGATAGCTCTGTTGCTGACATTTGTTGGTGACAGGACAAGCCACACCTGTCATTCATTCTGTGACCTTGCCCTCATCTTTATCTCTTCTCCTGCTTTAATTCTCTCCTGTGCTTGCCACTGCTCACCCTTGGGGTACTCAGACACTAGCTGACACAGATCACCCCTCAAGTCACTCCCGCCCCAGTTCTCCCAGGAACACTGGCCTGACCAAACCTGCCTACCATAGCTGTGGCTCACACAGGCCCTTCCTGGGGACACAGCAAGGGACAATGAATCTTAGGTTTTGTCTGAAAAGCATCTGCTCTACTTCCATCTGGCTCTTTCCCCTCCCTCTGGATCCCAAGGCTCTAAATCCTTGTATGTAAGAGGCCTTGGACAAAGGACCAGTCTTGAGCCTGCACATGAGCCTTTGACTTCTTAGGTAATTCCTCTACCCTCTATGCCCTCAGTTTCCCCATCTCTAAGATAGGATGAGACCATTATCTAGCAACTACCATCATATCCAATGCCCTTCCCGGGCCAGGCACTATGGGAGGCCACCCATAGCCTGTGAGTCCACGTGATGTCCCTGGGCTCTGTTCCCAATGAGAGACAGAGGCTCCAGAGCCTAAGAGGCTTGGCCAAAGTTCCAAAGAGGGAAAGTGGCCCTATGAGGATGCAAATCTGACCGGGGCATCCAAGCATGTTACTGCTGGGCATTCTGGGTGGTTTCTTGGCAGTCCTAGTCCCTTGGGAGGGTCCTCTGGGGACAGCCACCTCTGCCCAGTGGTACTTCCCCACTTGGCTTTGTTTGGTTTGGCCCAGTCTAGGGTACGTTGTGAGAGGCAGGCTGACTTGCATTTCTGGTTTGGGGCTTGTCGCTGTACTCACTCTCCTGGCAGGCTCTGCTGGCAGGCACCCCTGGGACAGGCCTGGGCCCTGCCCTCCTCTCCCCTCAGGGAAGGGGAAATCAGCTTCTCCTCACAGGCCGTGAGGTCTGTGTCAGGCCCCAAGGGCACCCGGTGTTGCTGCTACTTCCCTCTTTCCCCAAGGACTGGAGAGGCAGGTGTGTGTGGAGGAAGGTGGTGCAGATGTGGGGCTCAGGGGAGCTGGCCAGGGACTGTTTATTTTTCCAGATGGAGATGCTCCCTGCTGGGTGGGTGATGGGCTGGGGACTGGGACTTAGATAAAAAATGGGCTTTGGAGGTACAGAGCCAGAGAGGCCTGGGCTCTAGGCCTCTTCTAGCCTCCAGATTTGCAGGTTAGCTTTGGGCAAGTCCAGCCAGGCTGGGCCTTTAGTCTGCCTGTCCAGTGGAGGGTCCGGTCCACCTGGGAACAGCCTGATGTGCTAAATGCAGCCCTTAGTTTCCAGTAGTTCTGGGCATTTGGCAGAGTTTACTTTCAGGAGTTCCTGGGGAAGATGAACCTTTATGTGAGATCCCTGAGTTCAGAATTTCTCTCTAGATCCATTTTTATAGATCAGCACAGCTTCCGTCACCATCATCATCTCCATTAAGAGCTTCCTACTTTTTATAGTATATTCTTCTGGTTTGTCACTTGGGCACATTGATGACTGGTTCTATCTGATCCTGCTGTGTGATTCTAGGTTGGCCCCTGCCCCTCTCTGGAGCTCAACCTCCCTGTCTATGCAATGGGGATTTTCCATCGCTGGTGTTTCCTGGTCTAAGGCTGTGAGGTTCGAGGGGTCCCTAGGTGGTCACCTCCCAGCTGCAGGCAGTATTCCTGGGGAGAGGCTGTGGAGTCGGTCGGCACCTGTCTTTGACCCAGGAACCAGAGCCTAAGGTGTGTGCTCTCTGACCCAGCCAGGTCATCCTAGGATCCTCTGAGACCTCCCCTTCCTCTCCACTGGGTGGGACCCCTTTTGCTTTCATGTTCCAGGCAGTGGCTCTTCCCCATGCTGTACTTTCACATCTGCTCTGGTGCTCCCAGAGTGTGACCCTTGACGTGTGTGCAGCTGGCCTGAGCCATGTGTGCCGGGGTCACTTGCTAACAGCTGGGAGGGCCTGCCTGGGAGTTCACACATCCCTTCCACGACTTCTCAGCTTCTCAGCACAGCACATGGCCTTTGGGTCTCAGGGCATCTGTGCAGCAGTGGATAAGTCTTTGCACTTGGGGCTCAGTTTTCTAGTTTTGTCATCCATCAAATGGTCATTCGTGGTCTCATAACCAGGGCTCATAACCAAGTTCTGGGGGTACCTACGATGAGATTCTGTGCTAGTGCATGGCTATGCACATGTTGCTGGGCCTCTGTATGTTTCCAGAGTAGGTGTTGAGTCTTCTTTCATTTGTTTGAGGTGGCTGTGGCTCATCTGGGCTCTAAATAGTCCTAGCACTAGCATTCCAGATCCTTGAGTGTGGCAGGTGCTATTCAGGGCTGAGACCTGCTTCCCCCTGTGGCTGTGGCCCTGTGGACCCTGAAATTGGGGCCATAAACTCCTTGTAAGGCAGATCCTTTTCAGCCTCTCATCAAGGGAACTGCTTTTCCCTTTGCAAATAAAATCTACCCAGCAAAACCCTAAGGGTCCCTTGGGTTGTGTGTGAGGCAGGAAGTGTGTGTGTGTGTGTGTGTGTGTGTGTGTGTGTGTGTGTATGTGTGTGTGTGTGTTCCCTACGTTTCCTCCAAACAGCTTAAAAATTACTGGGTGGGTGATCCCTTCATGCCTTGTGGACGGTCAGTGTCTATGACATCTGGTTAGTCCACGTGTGGGCAATATTTTACAGTTCTGGTTTCATTCCAGTTTACTGATTTCCAAAAGGTACTTAACATTTAGAGTGAATTCTTGTTTGAATGACTCACTCAGACTTTTAAAATCTTTGGTTCTGGTAGAGTTTCTTTGGCTGTGTTGAGGATTCTGCCACTTGGTGACTGCTCTAGGGTGGGCGCTTATTTTGGTTCTGGTCCATAAAGGCAGAGGCTGCCTAACTTTTCTTTTACTCACAGTGCAATGTTGCTCCTATTTTCTTTTTTTATAAAACGAGGATAATGGTGCTGGAGGGTAGATCATGTAAGAGAGGAGAGTGAAGCTGGCATGGTGCCTACCACACTGTGGGAGCCAGACACATGGTGGCGACCTCTCCCTCTTCTCCCTCAAGTAAGCAGCTATGGTTTTGGACGGAGCAGAAGTTCCAAGCAAGGAGATGGTGGGGGCTTAATGAGCTGAGCCAAGTGCGCATTCAGGTTTCCACCTGGCACTTGGACTTTTTGATTGTGGGGTGCAGGGTTCAGGCTGCTCCCTCATTTGGTGCCAGCCTCCATGACCTGGGTTCGTACACTGTGTCTGGCCTCTCATATCCTCCTCTTTTGAGCCTTCCTTGTAATTTTTCTGTTTTCCAGATGTTTGAGACAGAGGCAGATGAGAAGAAAGAGATGCCCTTGGAGGAAGGAAAGGGTCCAGGTACTGAGGATCCCCTACCCAGCAAGGACTCTTCTCCTGGGCAGGAGCTGCCTCCAGGACAAGACCTTCCACCCAACCAGGATTCCTCTTTGGGGAAGGAGCCTGCTTCTGGCCAAGAATCTCTGGCAAACAAAGACTCACCTTCTGGTCAAGAACCCCCTCCAGGCTCAGAAACCCCACCAAGTGAGGACTCCCCATCAGGCCAGGGGTCCCCTCCAGCCTCAGACCTCCTACCCTACCAGGACCTTCCTGCTGGCCAAGAACCTGCTCCTTGCCAGGACCCTCCACTTGGCCAAGACCTCCCTGTGGTCCCAGAGCCCCCTGCCCAGACTTCTCCACCCTGTCAAGACCTGTCTTCCAGCCAGGTCTCCCTGCCAGCTGAGGCCCTTGCTGAGGAGACTTCGAGCTCTGGGGACCCATCGGCAGCTACTGAGGCCCTGCCTGCCACCTCCAGACCCGCCTTCGTGATCCCTGAGGTCCGGCTGGACAGCACCTACAGCCAGCAGGCTGGGGCTGAGGGGGGCAGCTCAGGAGATGAAGAGGAGGCAGAGGGGGCAGAGGAGGCGGAGGAGGAAGAGGAAGACGAGGATGAGGACACAAGTGATGACAACTGTGGCGAGCGCAGTGAGGCCAAGCGAAGCAGCATGATCGAGACGGGCCAGGGGGGTGAGGGTAGCCTCTCTCTTCGGGTACAGAACTCACTGCGGCGCCGGACGCACAGTGAGGGCAGCCTGTTGCAGGAGGCCCGTGGCTCCTGCTTCTCCTCCGACACAACCCTGCACTGCTCTGATGGAGAGGGTCCCTCGTCCAGCTGGGCCATACCTTCACCCCGAACCCTCAAGAAAGAGCTGGGCCGCAATGGTGGCTCCATGCACCACCTTTCCCTCTTCTTCACAGGACACAGAAAGGTAAGAGTGTGAAGGCGGAGGAGGGTAGGCTCATGGGAAGGGGAAGATTGGGCACCAGGTCCCACCTCTGCCCTTCTGTAAGCCTCCCAGGGAACCTCCTGTCCATGAGACAGAAGACAAAGCCAAGGCCAGAGGGACCAAGAAGGCAGAGTCTAGACTGAAACTGTGACTTTAAGACTCCAGATGCTGTATTTCTACAGCTTCATTGTCCTCTTGTCCCCAGAGAAGGCACAGCAGGGTTGCCCTAGCCTAGGATATTGTGTATTTGGATTTCAAATATCTGAGATAATAGCTGAAGAAATAAAGAGTTATAATTTAGATCTGCTCCAGGCCTAGCTGAACTAGAAATCTATCTTCACCCAACAGCAACAAAGAGCACATATTTATCCCATGCTGGAATTATTCTAACCAGTTTGCATTAACTCATTAATTCTTAAAACAACCCTGTGAAGTAGATGGTATTTTTGTGCTCATTTTACAGATGAGGAAACCGAGGCACAGAGCTGTAATCTAGCTTTTCCAGGTACACAGTTTATCAGTATCTAAGCCAGAATTAGATTCTGGTTTCAGGACTAGAGCTCATAAGTACTATGCTGTATGTACTATGGTGTCTGTGCAAATGTTTATACGCAGGTAAGTAAGTATTTATGGATTTCCTGTGTGTGCCTGGCCCTCTGCTCAGTGTCAGAGCAGGGACCACAGAGATGTGAGGAATTGGTTATCTGTGTGAGCTGGGAACACAGCCTAACAGGGAATAGATTGCACTGTGGCCTTGAAGCCCACCATCCAGTTTGACCCTGGGCTCTGTGCCTTACTTCCTGTGTGGCTTTGAGCAAGTTGTCTGGCTCCTCTGAGCTTCACTTTCTTTCCCTGGAAAATAGGGATCAGTAGCACTTGAGTCCCAAGGTGGGAAGGATGAACCAGAAGTGGTTAGGGCCCCAAAAACATGAACAACATTGGCGCAGACCTCACAGAGCACTTGTGCCTGACTTGCTCTTGAAGTGCAACAGCACAGTGAGGTATTATTATAAGTGAGTGTGGGACCAGGAAGCAAAGCTGACCCTCAGAGATCTGGAAACTCAGAAGAGACCCAGGAGCCTGGGACCCACAGGGAAAGCATTTGAAAAAAGATGCTCCAGCCTGGCCTGAAAGGTCGAAAAAGTTTAGAATATTCAGAGGAAGGGGCAGGCATTCTTTGGCTAGAGCAGGAGATTCCTAAAGGGCAACATATGGCATGCATGGTGCCACTCATCTCTCCAAACCCATGGCAGACATCACTAATGGATTCCAGGACACTTCCACGCTGAATTGGAACAGGACCTTTGAAGCCTTAAGCAATAAGGGAGACTTGGCATTTGTGAGGATATCTTCTGCTGTAAGATAGTCAGGCTGGAGAGGGAGGCTGGGGCCCTCCAGAAAGGACATTAAGATGGAACACGATCCCTGAGGAATTAGGACTGGCTCTTAGTTTCCTCATCTGTAAGCATGTGTAGTTCTTAAAACTTAGTATGCTCCAAAATCACCTGGAGGGAGTTATTCATGTGTGATTTCTAGTCCCCAGCCACAGGATCTGGAGTCAGAATTTCCAGGATTGTGCACCTACCCTTCATTTTAAACAGGCCCTCCAGGGACTGTGATGCCCACCTCAGCTGGAGTGTCACCATCATGGGCTGCTTCTTGAGGCAGCTGCTATAGGAGAGCCAAGGCCTCAGGCTGACTCGTGTCAGGCCTGGCTGTCTCTCTAGAGGGCAGCTGAGAATCAGGTACCTGCCTTGGCCCTTCCAATCCTGATACCCTTGCCGGATCCTTCCCTTCCCATTCTATTCCTCTGTCACCCTTGCTCCAACACAAGTATTTGTATTCTGATAAATCTGCGCACATTTGTGCATACACTTCTATCTAGTTCCCCAGCTCTCTCGATTCAGCTCCTATTTTGGAAGACACATTTCTGCCTGGGAGTCCAGCCGACCTGGGCCTCTCCTCCCTCAGCTTCTTCTTTGGGTTCCCAGGTTCCCACTGGCATCCTCTTCTCTCCCATCCTCTTTTGGCCTATCACTTCCTTTCTTGGGCTTCAGTGACTGTGCTGGTAGGGACCTCAGAGAGTGCCCCCAGCCCTGTGGTGGCCACCCTCCCATGTGATTTCCACTTACCAGGCCTTGAGTCCTTCATCATCCTCATCCTGCTCCCTGCAGCCCACCAGCTTCAGGAAGGAACCCATCCTGGGAGAGAGGCCACGAAGCCAGGACTGGATGAGCACCTGGCCTAGCACAGTGTTCCCTTTGCAGAAGGCCTTGGACTAATCCCTGCCCCCCTGAGCCTCAGTTTCCTCACTGAAGAAGTAGGTAGGGTCATAATACCTTCTGCATAGGGTCAATGGCAAGATTAAATAGCTTGATCCAGATATTTAGGGCAGTGCCTGTCTCAGCACCTAGGGGCTGTTTCTTAAATGGCCTTCATGTTGCTGTGGAAGAGGCAGAGAGGAAGTAGAGGTGAGCAGGAACAAGAGTGGTGACAGTTGTGTCCCCCTCGCAAAGCAATGCCCATCCCTGTCTGACCTTCACAGCAGTGCCCTGTGGTGGGACTAGTGACCCTCTCAGGGTGAGGCTGAGGCTATTTTGTCCCAGGCCTGCACAGTCAGTCAGGTTGCAGCCAGACAGTGACCTTGCCCTGTCCAGTCCTCTGTGACTCTGCCCATGCATCTCATGCTGATGAGGGGCTGGAATTGGGGTGGAGGTGGGGCAGCGTATTCCCCCACACTTCCATTTTCCTGGCTCGGACCTGGCTGTCCTGGGAGGGTCAGCGATGGATCGTTATTCCCAGGCAGTGCAGATGAGAGGTAAAGTCTTCAGCCTGTGGATCGAGGTAGGCTCAGGTTCAAGTCTCAGCTTTGCCTCCTCCTTCCTGGCTCTGAGACCTTGGCCAAGTAGTTTCTTTCTCTGAGCTTGTTTTCTCTTATAAAATCTGAGAGTGCTAGGTCTCCTTAGGTTTGTTCTAGGGATTCAGGTTGTAGGCTATAAATCTCTGTGCTGGGGGCATTACAGAGTCTGTGCACAGGACAGTGATCTGGTAATGAAGTGGGACCCAGGAAAGCCTGAAGAGCTGGGACGGGCATTTGTGCTGAGCGTGAATGAGCTGCGGCTGCCAGAAGTGCATGCTGCCTGCCTCAGAGGGACACTCAGTCCCTGCTGTCCGTTCTTCCCGTATTGCTGTCATCCTGCCCTTGTATGACCCGAGTTTTCTCCACTGTAAGCAGGAGTGTTGGAATCAGATGGATCTCAGGGATGGTCTGTGTGGCCACAGGTGTTCCACAGATGGGCCCACTGAGGTCCAGAGAGAGGATCTCAGGGTAATAGTGGGTCATTGTTCCCGTGTGGTTAGTTGGCTCATGGCGCCCCCTGCTGCCGGACCCCCAGGAGCCCAGCAGAGCGGATCCAGAGGCCTTTATCTGCCCTTTTCCTGGGGAGCCAGAGGAACTCCACAGCATAAATTCGTGACTGGGCCCAAGATGCTGTCATTAAAGCACACCCCAGCCTGGCCTGGCTCAGCTTGGGTCACGAGCCATTCTTCGCCAGTGAAGCGACTACAGGCGGTGGCCCTACCCCAGCTTCCTTCCTCCCTCCCAGCAGGGGACTGGCTCCTGCAGAAGCTGTCAAGGGAGGATGCCAGCCCACAGCACTGAGCTTTCCGCCTAGGCCGGAGGTCAGACAAGAAGACCCCTAAAGTGCCTTCCAGCTCCAGGATGTGAGAACACTTTCAAATGGCCCAAAGAAGAATTATTTCCCATGTCTAAGCAAATAAATATAGTTTAGAGACACTGTCTGTCTCCACATGGTCACATGGGGTCCAGCTTGGGGCCCAGTCAGGGAGCCCTAGAACTCAGACCAGGACACAGGAGAGAACTAATGGGGGTCCTGCTTACAGAGGAGCCCCTAGTCAGCACTTGGCTCTGGAGCCAGACCCCAAATTCTCTGCTACTTGCCAACTCAGGGAGTCCAGGCAAGCTAGCAAATTGCTCTGGCCCTCAGTCTCCTCAGCTGTAATCTGGGGGAAGTAACAGCAAATACCTCTTAGAATTGGTGCAAGAATTAAATTCAAAAGCATTGGGGGCACAGTACCTGGGACATAGTGAGTGCCTAATAAATACTAGCCATGGTCCGGGGATTTAGCTCAGTGGTTCCAGCGCCTGCCTCACAAGTGCAAGGTCCTGAGTTCGATCCCTGGTACAAAACAAAACCAAAACCAAAACCAAAATACTAGCCAAACCTACCCTAGCTAATGGTTGTAGAGTGCTTTCCACATGCTCACTAACATAATCCTCACAGTAGCCCTGTAAGGTGAGGTCAGTTGTCACCCTCACTGACAAATAAAGAAACTGAAGCACTGAGGTGGGGGATAGAACTGAACTGAGGTCAATTAGTTAATGTTTGATTGAGCTAGGATTCAGATCCAGGCAATTTTGAATCTACACTCTTAATCACTACTGTAATTATAGTTCTAATGATGGGAAGAATTATAATTATTATTCCAAGAGGCTGTGAGCTGCTGGGCCCTGGGGGTGGCTGGGTGAGGCTGAGCAGGCCCCAGGGATTCCTGCCTGAGTATACAAAGGGCTGCTGGGTGGTTCTGGGCTTCTATCCATTTGCCTTTCAGCAGGGCAGCAGGAGATGGTGAGGAAGCGGCCCCGCTGCAGATGAAGGAAGATATGAGGGGCCACTTTGGCCCCTTCCAGGGCCCAAGGCCGCAGCTTCCCTGTGGATTTGGGGAATCCCTAGAGGGGGACTCAGAACTCTGTCTTTCTGTCTCAGTGTCTGCTCTTCCTGGGCTGCAGGCCCTGCTTGGTGCATGGATTCTCTGGCTGCCTGGGGGCCGGCTCCCAAGGCCAAAATGACTCAGCCCTCCATCGGGCTGCTTTGCTTGGGCCTATCCCTGCTGAAGATGTTCCCCTCCCAGCAGTGGAAGGAAGAGCCCATTTCCCAGCAGTGCAGAGGCTGGGGGTGGTGGCTGGGGTAGGAGTGGTCCCCAAGCCCATTGTGTGGGGCTGATAAAGTGCGGAAGCCGAGGTTAGAATGGGAGGAAGCCAGTGCTGTGGGTCCTTTCCCACGGGTGGGGGCTTCTGCTGAGCCAGGCCAGTGTGATTGTAGCCTGTGTGTGTGTACTGGGGAGACAACAGTGACATTCACTGGGCCATTGGGCTTCTGAGAACATAGCGTGTCCTGGGACTGGGTCATGAGGACCCAGACTCCACCTGGTGAATCGTTCACCTGCTGCATGGGGTACCTGTCATCAGGCCTCTGCTATCACTAAAAAACTGAAGCTGAGACTCGGGGAAGCAGAACTTATGGCCAGGCCTGGCTCCAAAGCCCAGCTCTGGGGTTACACACCATATGGGCGTGTGCTTCTGTGAGCACGTACACACACGCGTTTATGGCTAGTGGGGAGGCAGTGTCAGGAAGGAGACCGTGTTTCCCCTGAGTCTCTCACTAGAAGCATTAGAAATGTGCCCTGTCCTAGCATTGGAGTAGCGGCGCCCTCTGGTGGAGAAACACAGCCTTGACTTCAGATGGACTTTGGTTCCAGCTCTGTCACTTAAATGCTAGGTATCCTTGAGCAAGTGACTCAGAGCCTCTGTTTAACTTTTTGGATTCATTATGGAGCTGAATGGGATAACACATAACTTATGGTCATTCTAAGGTTTGGCCTCTAGTTTCGTAAATGAAGGTATAATTCATCCATCTATCCATCCACCTATCCATCCATTATCAAGTGGGTACTGCACAGAGGCCAGGAGGGATACCGTTTCAGTCACTTTCCTCATGGCTAAGACACAACACATGACACCTGCAACTTAAAGGAGAGGTTTATTTTGGCTCACAGTTTGTAGAGATCACAGTCCATAGTTGGCCGGTTCTAAGGCAGGACAGCACAGCACAGGGGCTTGGCAGAGGAGAGTTGCTCACAGCATGGTGGACAGGAAGCAGAGAGTCAAGGGAGGAGCTGGGGAGAGGGATAGACCCTTCCAGGTCATGCCTCTGGTGACCCACCTCGTCCTACCAGACCCTGCCTCCAAACAGCAAGCCAGCTATAAGCCCCATAATCCAATCACCTTTCAAGAGCCCCCCACTCCCAGAGCACATGAGGCTTTGGGGACAGTTTATATCTAAACTATAATAGCTACTTCCCAGAATAAAGGACACAGACAGCATTTTAAGGCTTAGCCCATCATTATGAGGCAGCTGAAGTCCATGTTGGGTCTCTTGAGAAATCTGGCTGAGATTCATACCTGGTAACCTTCTGCCCTGTCTTGGAAAAGTGGTTCATCCCCATCCCACTCTGACTCTAGGTCTTCTGCTAGCTCAGGACACAGCCTGGGCTCTGCCCTGGGGAACACTATCAGGCCTCTGTCACTGGGTCCCCTGTGGAAGAAGATGCTCAAGCACAGGCAGGGCAAAGGAGCCAGAGGACAGCCCCAGTCTAGAGGACCTGAGCCTGCAGGGTCCCTGCAGGTCTAGTTTGAAGAGGAGTGTGGGGTGAGGAGATGGGAGGGGAGGAGTCTGTGAGCTGAACAGAACAGTGGGGCAAAGTTGAAGGCTCTGGATCAAGCAGTGAGGGTTCCTTCATTCCTAGTCCCCTTCCCCTCTCTCTGATTCATCCATGTGTTTGACAAATTGACTCACTGAGCAAGACCAGGACTTTCTTCTGGAAACTCATAGGCAAGAAGAGGAGGCAGATTTGGAACAAGCTATTTCAGGGGTGAGGGGATCTTACAGGAGGTGAAGGAGGCCCAGAATTGTTCTAAAGGTTAGGGAGGGCTTCCAAGGGAAGGAGGTATTTGAGCTGCTTGGCTGAGGTCTAGGTCTAAGTTTTCCTGAAGCTGGGTCTTAGGAGGAAAGGGAGGCAGGAGAGTCGCAAAAGGATGAAAGAGACAGGGTAGGTGGAGACATTCTGTTGGAAGCTGATCAAGGATGTTTCTGGAGCAGGGATCAGGCTGGAGAACAACCAAAGGAGTTGTAACTCATGCTAGGCTGGAGCTTTCTGCCCAGATCCCACGTTGGAAGGCCCTGTCATGTCATGGGGTTTGGATATTACCCTGTGGGTACTAGGGAGCCTTGAGAAGCTTTAAGGCAAGAGTGGTGCTGTGAGGCCTGTGTAATGATTCACTTTGCACACTGCTCACCAATCCCAGGTCTCCTTTGAACCAAGTCATGGAGTAGAAGCTGGAGCCCTGTTTTTCCTCCTGCAGTGACGCTCTGTCAGGAGTATGGTCTCTCTGGCTTCTCCCCAGCAAGCCCGGTTCCTTCATGCACCAGGGGGAGATCCCTTTGGCTGGGGGCTGTGCCAGGCTAAGCCAATCACACCAATCACAGACAGATGGGCTCTCTAGCTGTGGGGTTCTCCTCCCTCAACCTGTTCTGCCTGGGGTGGGATCACTGGGGGCTGGGGCCGTCTGGTTGCAAGGAGTTGCTGGAGCCTGGAGCCTCTGGGTCAGACAGCATCCCTGGACACCCAGAGTGCATTGTGTCTGTCTTCTCTCTGCAGATGAGTGGACCTGACATGGTTGGGGATGATGATGAAGCCTCCCAGAAGCGAAAGACCAAAAACCTGTATGTTGGGAAGATCCACAGTCCTCATTCCTGTGGTCGGGGAGGCTCCCTGTACTCCTCTTCCTCTTCTGCCCAAGGGCTTGCCTCATTCCTGGGGAGTAGGGGGGAGAAGGCTGCACCCTGCTCCACTCTCAGCTCGGACACCAAGAAGCTATTGATCTTGGGACTCTGCAGTGGCCCTGAACACTCGCTCAGAGCCAAACAAGGTGTTGGTTTAATACCTGGAAGCTACAGTAAACCAGAGGCAGCCAGCTACATTGCCCTGGCCCTGCCCAGCCTCTCAGCCAAGTGGTGACAAGTTCTTTGCTCTCTCTAGGCTCTTGAGTGACCTGAGAAAGCACTCAACTGCTGACAGTTCATGGACTTACCGTTGTTTTCTCCTCTGGGGCCCTTGCCTGCTATCTCAGGCATTACCAGCAAGGGGCGCTGCTGGCCCAGCTACTGTACCATAACCCGTGATCCACAAGCCTTTCCAGCAGTGCCAATTGTGTGTGTGTGTGTGTGTGTGTGTGTGTGTGTGTGTGTGTGTGTGTATTTTGCAGCAGGGTGTGGGAGATTTCTTAGGTCTCTTATACACCCAGGCCTGGCCACTGGGAAGAAGGCTGTGGACAGACTTCCCAGAGGGACCCCCACTTCCCCACTTCCTCTCCAGGTTCAGCAGCTTTCACTGTTGTGCATGAATGGGGCTAGGGCAGAAAGCAAGAGTCCCCTAGGTATGTCCTGTGACCTTCATCTTGAGTGTTGACCTTGGCTGGGATCTACTACCCCATACCCCCCACCCCACCCCACCCAAGGCTCCTCTGCCTTCACTCTGCAGCCAGTAACAGTTGCACTTTCTAGAAAAGGTGAAATACACAAACCAAATGCTTTGCACCAACCATCTGTTCTCAATCACTGTTTTGGATGGGGAGGTGGTAGTCCATTCAGTGCCAGAGTTGCTGTGGATGGTGCTCCCTGCTGGGGACAGTGGGTAGCAGTGGAGGGTGGCACAAAGTTGCTGGAGCTGCCCTGGCCCACCCTACCACTGTAGCCTGCTTTCAGAGTGGTTGCCACCTGTTGAGTGTTTGAAGCTAATACTCTTAACTGTTAACATCTGGGATAACAATGAAACTAACACTATGCCAGGCTCTGCTCTACATGCATTACATATATGATCCAATGTAATTGTTACTGCTATTTATATTTCCATTTCCTTTTAAATTTATCGTGTCCTTATTTTATGAAGAAGTAAATGGACCTGCAAAGAGGTTAGTTCCTTGTCCATTTCAAGTAAGTGGTAGAGCTGGGATCTGAGGCCAGGCTTGCTGGCTCTGAAACCTCAGATGTACATACCTGTGCATCTGGGAGGAAAGCCACGGCACAGAGATGGCTATGCCACAGAGACACACAGTGGGCTCTGAGCAGGCAAGGAGTCCAGGGGTGTTGAGGCATCCTGCGGGCTGGAGCTGAGGCAAAGCCCTCCCTGGGCTTCTATGTCTCACTTGACCACGTGTGGGCTGAACAAGGGAGCTCTCAAGCAGAGCATTATGCCCAAGAAGCAGTGTGCCCTTGTTCCTGCTCCCCAGGGCTCTTTGCAGGCTCCCTGCTGATCCCTGGACTCCTTAGCTTTAGTTCCTTGGGTTGGAACCTGCCAGACCAGGCTTCCTGGCTCTGGACAGCTGCCTCAGCCCCCCAGGGACAGGTGTGGCCCTCTGTGTCCTATGCTAGAGCACTTCTGTACCAGGTGCTGAGTTAAGGCTTCTTTGTATGCCTTTTCTCCTTAAGTCCTGCAACAGCCCCATAGGTGGTAGGTACTGTTTTCATCCCTGCTGGACAGACTAGAACTTGACTGGCATTCAGTGGGGATCAGGGACTGGAAAAAGGACACAACTGCTGACTGCTGGGGCTGGTGGGATCAGAACCCAAGGCTGGTGGACACAGAGCGTGGGCTCCCAACCTTCCCCCATTCCCATGTCTTTTCCCTTAATTACACAGGGTGCCCCACAGGTCCTGGTGCCATTTTAAGCTTGAATAACTTCAGAAGTGTAAATGGTACAAACTCACTTGAAATTTTAATTGTTTAAATTTCTTTTACACTTATTTAGCTCTGTGACTTTGATAACAAGATTTTCATTTTAAGTTTTGGTTTCAGTCAGTATTTCGTGTCTTTGGGAGGATGGAAACCAAAAATGAAAAATTTATTATTCAAAATCCATAAACCTAAAAACGCATAAAAATTGAATAATTAAACTTTCAAATGATGCTTTTGCATGTTTATAGGATTTATACATCTGAAGTTATTCAAGCTGAAAACTACCAAGACTTTTTGGGCCTCCAGTGTACTCATGGATGCATGGATCCAATGCCAATGACAGGAAGTGCCCAGTGCTGGGGACTAGGGACAAGGGAGTGAGCTAGGAGGCATTTAACTCCTTTCTTGCTAGT
Organism: Heterocephalus glaber; assembly: GCF_000247695.1. The sequence goes on along the minus strand of NW_004624760.1, from coordinate 21,518,052 downwards.
GGCTTCACCCAGTGTGGAAATCTGGGGCCTTCTGGAGGAGTGGCCTGGCTAAAAATGGTGCTTGGCTAAAAATAGCCAGCCCTGCCACCCTGGTGGGGAGAGCCCCCTCTCCCTCCCTCCTTCCCTCTTCCTTCCCTCCCAGCAATTTGCTGACTTGTCCCTACCCCCACTGTCTCCCCAATGCCATGGTAACGGAAAGGTCTGTCACAAATAACTGGGTCTGGCTTCCTGCAGGGGGCGGACCCAGAGGCTGTCCCTTGCAGACACATGCCTCTTTCACGGGCTCCCTCTCTGGGTTGGCCAGCAGGGATATTTCCCCCCTGCTCCCCATCCTGGTCCCTCCCATTTCCTGGCTCCTCCTGTCTGAATCCCAGCCCAGGCTTGTGCTCTGGAGTCCAGTCTTTAGCTGGGATTCCAGTGTGTGCCTGCTCAGGACTCACTTAGCTGCAGCCTGTACCGTGGCTACTACTGCTACTGGCAGCCTGGGATACTGGGATACTGGGATACGGGCTGGGGGGCAGGAGCCCAACGGGTGCTCCCCGCAGACTGTCCTGGGGCCTCAAAGTGGGGGCCCCTATAGAGATGCTCCGGGGCATGTACCTCACTCGCAACGGGAACCTACAGAGGCGGCACACGATGAAAGAGTAGGTGCTCCTGCCCCAGCCCACCTGCCTGGTACCCTGAATTTGCATGGGTCACGTGTGGCAGGGTGATCAACACTCTCTGCTTCTGCCCCCAGAGCCAAGGACGTGAAGAACAAACTGGCCATTTTTAGGAGACGGAATGAATCGCCGGGAGCCCCTCCAGCGGGCAAGACAGACAAGATGATAAAGTCATTCAAGTAGGTCCTGCCGGCACCCTTGGGCTCCTACAGATGCTCATTCTCTGGCCCCTGGGGAACAGAGCTGAGCGGGTGTTCAGGGAAGGGTTTTTGTCTGCTCTGGGTGATGGAGGGTCTCGTGGAGGGAGCCTGGTGCCCAGAAGGCAGCAGCCCTCATAGGGAACAGCTGGCCTGGGGAGGAAGACCAGGCAGGGCTGAGGTGGGAGCTCCCCAGCCTGCTCAGCCGAGGGCTGGGCCCAGGTTAGCTGACAAAGCTGCAGGCCCTGCCTCCTCCACACCCCCAGCCTCACAGCCCTCCTGTGTTCCTTCCTCTCTCCTCAGACCCACCTCAGAGGAAGCTCTCAAGTGGAGCGAGTCGTTGGAGAAGCTGCTGCTTCATAAATGTAAGTGGGCCCAGCCGCTCTGTTTCCCCTTCTGCCTTCTTCCTTTCTCCTTTCCCCCTCATCCAGGCCAGGGTGTCCCTGGGAGGTGTCTTCTCTCTTCTGGGCCCCCTCAGGTGTCCCTGTTTTGAGGAAAGGCTGGGCTCTCGTGAGGCCCTGGGTTTGACCTTGGAGCAGGCTCCTGCCAGCCCCTCCTTGCCTGTGGGAGTTGGCCCAGCCTGCTGGAAGCTGTGGGGACCTGTGTGTTCAGACCCATGTTCCCAGAATAACAATAAATATTTCCATGTACTGAGGGCTCACTCATACTGGGCCAAATGTGCCCATGTCTCATAGGCAAGATCCCAGCTGATCCCCACAGGGCTCTGGGAGACTGCGTTGATGGTCACTGTTTTACAAATGTGGATGCTGAAACGTAGATGGGAAGAGACATGGCCAAGGTCCATAATGCAGCAGCGGCAGGGCTAAGACCATGTCCCATGGCTCCTGAGACTTCTTACTGAGCTTTTAGCACATCTACCCTCAAGGCCCCGGGAGGGTAAGCTGGGGGTTCCAACCAGCCATGCGTCTTACCTGGTCTCTGGGATTCTCCTCACAGATGGATTAGCAGTATTTCAGGCATTCCTTCGAACTGAGTTCAGTGAAGAGAACCTGGAGTTCTGGCTGGCGTGTGAGGACTTCAAGAAGGTCAAGTCACAGTCCAAGATGGCGGCCAAGGCCAAGAAGATCTTTGCTGAATTCATTGCAATCCAGTCTTGCAAAGAGGTAGGGCTCTCAGGTGGGCTTTCACGCCTGATAGCCATGGCCCAGTGGCCCTTCAGATTGAAGGGGATAGCCAGCAGCTGAGGAAAGGGAGAGGCCATATGGATTCTTAGGGGATATGGGGCCAGGGAAGAGGAGGATCCTGACTCATGGTAAAAATAATCCCATCTAGGCACTGCTGTGTTCCAGGAACACACTAAGCACTATATGTATGTGCTCTCATATTTACTCCTTACAGCAACCTGTGAAATAGCTTTGAATATTATCTTTATTTTAAAAATGGGGAGAGGGTCTTAGAGAGCCTAATCATAGTTGCTAACATCTATTGAGAGCTTACTGTATGCCAAGTACTGTGCACGTGAGGCTTTATATGGGTGACCTCACTTAATTCTCACAAGTCTTTGAGGAATGTACTATCATGCCGAGTGCTTGGATGGAAACTGAGGCACAGTGCAGTTGGGTGATTTACTGAAGGCCACCCAGATGTGGTACTGCTGGGCTTTGAACCTAGCAAAACTGACCTTAGGGCCTCTTTTCAGGCCCTATAAACTCTGTCACCCCAGAAGTAAGTGACTACTACACCAGAACTTGGGTCTTCTGGCCTGAGGGTCTGCAGGGCAGGGGATCCTTGTGATGTGGTATAGAGGGGACTTGGGGGTGCCTAGAGTGGCCTCTGACTTTCCAGCACCTGGCCTCCAGGCTCAGTCCCTCATGGGCACCCCTGACCACATCCTCTGTGGCTCCACAGGTAAACCTGGACTCATACACACGGGAGCACACCAGAGACAACCTACAGAGTGTCACACGGGGCTGCTTTGACCTGGCACAGAAGCGCATCTTCGGACTCATGGAAAAGGACTCATATCCTCGATTTCTCCGCTCTGACCTCTACCTGGACCTCATTAACCAGAAGAAGATGAGTCCCCCACTCTAGGGACCACTGGAGTAGAGCTCAGTATTCACACCAAGCGGGCTGGGCCCCTGCCCACCTGCCTCCCTCCCCCCTGCGACGGAGGGGGCAAGCAAGCCCCCAGAGGCTTCGTCTCCAGACGGACAGATGGATATTTGGATTCAAGGCCTGGACCAAGAGAGGTCTAGGCCACTGGAGGAATAGAAGAACTGGCCCCATTGGGTCCCCACTGTCCTGGTACGAGGGGGACCAAGGGCCCTGGCAGGTCAGGGGCCCTGGCTGAGCCAGATCTGGAGCTACCGCTCCCTGCTTTGGAGATTCGGAGATTTTTCATTGACCAAGTTCCTTAAAGAACTGGCTGATGAGGCAGGAGGCCCAGGCCTGGGCACTGGGGTCCTCCTGGGGGCTGCTGGGGCTTGCAGCTCACACCCTCACCTTGAGTCTTATTTATTTATACAGTAGTTGGATGCTTGGCACGTCATCCTGAAATAGGAAATCCTTGCCTCATCAGTTTTCCTAATTTACAAGTGCAATATCTTAACCAATGCCTTGTGAAAAGCCACCCAGAGAGAAGGTGGCCACCATCTTCCAGTGTCAGGGCATTTCCTGGTCCCAGGCACCAGTAACAGGCAGCTGGACCTTCTGGACTCATGAGGCCTGGAGGGGCGCTGCAGTCTGACCTCCACAGAAATCCAGCACCCTCTGGGTGGGGTGTCCCTTGGGACCTCTGGGAAAGCATGGCACCCTCAGACCACACAGTTGCCAAGTTCAGGAGCAAATAAAAGGCCTGTGTTATTTCTTGTTCTTGGCCCTTTCTGTGTTCTTGGTCTCAAGCCTTCGCATGTGGCTGGGGCTTGGGGGGCTGGGAGGGCTGGTCGTTGGGCTGTGGACACAGCCATTACCTGTACCCCACCCTGGGCCACGGGCACTGGGTCACTGGGGAGAGCTGCTCTTGAACTGCCCCTGTGGCAGGCGCGAGCCACATTTCCTCCTTCCATTGATCATCACCTCTCCTCTCCATGGCCTCATCTCCATTTTACAGTTGACTTATCCCAGGTCACGTATGCAGCAGGGGGCAGGCTGCAAAGCCTGTTCTTTGGATGGCTGTGCTCTACTGGCCACAAGACTGAGTCCTAGCTTGGTCATCAGCTGGCTATGTGATCTTCAGCAAATAACGCTTCTCTGCCCAGTCACACCCTGATGTTCTAGCGGAGGTTTCAGGTGTACAGGGATGGTTGGTAGAGGTGGATGGGGCCAGAGTCTCAGGCAAAGCCCTCAGAGGCCTCTGGACAGAAGGAAATGCTGAGGAGGTGACAGGAGATAGAACTCACAGTGTCCCTCTGCAGCCCGAGGCCAGGCTCTCCCCTCTGTATCTTTGCACCCTCCTCCCTCAGCAGGAGATGCAAATTGAAGAAAGGCCTGATCCAAAGCTATACTCCAGAGCGAGACCTGGACCACCTGCCTACAAGGGGGCTGAGGAGGGCCCAGGCCCCAAGCCCCTCTGATGCCAAACCTGGTGCCTGGCGCCCACACATGCTGCCTCCCAGGACCAGGGCAGGGCAAGGAGGTGGCCTGGGGTGGGGACTGGCTCCACTACACTGATTAGACTGGATGGAGAAGCCACAGGAGGGGCTGGGCCCCTATCCTTAGACATTGTTCCCTGCCTGGGGTCCTGGGCTCAGGTCAGCTCACTGGGGACGTACAGAAGTCATGGGACTGTGTAGTCCTCCCTGCCTCCCTTTGCCTGAGAGGGTCAGAATTAGTGATCTCTGGAGGCTGAACCCTCTCAGAGCTGCAGGGGCCTTGGGCTGGGGCCTGGGTGCCAAGAAGATCCTTGGTCTTGTTCCTTCTGCAGATCCTGGCGCCTCACTCAGGAGGGAAAGGTGAGATGACTGCCCTGTGGTTGTGCCTGACTTCTGCCCCTCTGCAAATGGCACACCCATTTTGGAAGGACCTCCAGTGTGTCAGCAGTAGGCAGGACAGGAGACTGCCCCTGCTCTGTGCTCCCAGCAGCCATGCACCTTCTTTGGTCACTGGCAAGCAAACCCAGTCAGGTGTGGCTTCTCTGTCTCCAAAGGATGCTCAGGTTTCAGAATGAGGCAGTCCTAGGTTTCAGTCCTGCCTTTGCCACTCATTTGCTCTATAACCTTGGTGAGTCACTGCAAAATGGGGAAGATAGTAATGACTTAGCGCTGGGATGAAGATCCAGTGATCTAGTCCTAACGGGGGCTCAGCACACAGTAGGGGCTCCACACATGGGAACTTTCCTTGCCCCTTCAGAAAGGGCTGGCTCTTTTCCCTCCAAGCACCAGGTCCTCACATTGAACCTAGGCGGCAGGCCCCACCTGTCTCTGCAAACAGGCCACCAGGGCCTCAATGTGGCTGGCAGCGCAAGGAACAGAGTGCAAGGAACAGCGCAAGGAACTCAGAGCAGGTTTCTTCCAGGCTTGAGTTTGGGGACCTCACAGCCAAGGCCTAGGGAGGACTGGATACCACTCCCTGTCTTCCTCAAATGCTTAGTGGCAGAGCTGGGTCAGAGCCCAAAACTCTTGAATCTGGCCTGGCCCGGCCTGGCCTACTGGTAGCATCTTCTGCTTGGAGGAGCCACTGAGTCACTAAGAGAGTCCCTTTCCCCTTTCTTTAGGGTCCAGGGATCCAGCTTTTGGGTAGGCACTCCACATTCCCATCCCCAAGTTGCCATGGTAACCAAAGTCCCAGAGAACAAAGTCCAGCAGATGGAATTCCCACTTCGGAAGGCCCCACTGCCTGGTTCCCTTATACACACCCTGGTTCCCTTGGCCTCAGAGCCACTCCAGCTTGTGCTGTGCAGCTGGAGACCAGACTGGAAAGGTGCCTGGGTCCTCCAGCCCTGGCCCAACCTGGGCTCCCTGAGGGACCTGGGGTACATCCCTTGCTCCATTAGGCCCCCAAGCCTCTCGCTTGTACAGTATTTTTGGGCTGGTCCCCATTTTTCTTTTACAGGCTCCCTTCTCTATGTGGCATCCCAGGTGCCCTGAGGTCTCCAGATGCAAGTCCTACCCCACGGCACAGATAGGAAGAGTGAGGTGGAGGAAAGGAAAGAAGCTCAGTGAGGGGGTTGGAAGGCCTGGGCCTTAGAGTCAGGCTCTTGGGTTCAGTCCCTGGCTCGGCTGCTTACTACTAGCTAGGAACATTTGTACAGACCATGTGGCCTCTCTTTGCCTATTTTCTCATCTCTACATTGTGTGTACTGGCACCCAGGCTTGAGTAGCAATGGCTGAGCCGAGGTCAAGCGTGTGGCAAGTTTAGTTCAGTGGCTGGCATGGGGCATATACTCCTTAAACATGAGCTGCTCTTAGTGACGGCATTATTTGGGGTCACCAGTGAGTGGCAAAGCTCATTCTCATGCTTCCCACACCTGGGTTCTAACCCGGCCCAAGTGGATTGGAGCCTACAGTCTCAGATCCCAGATCTTGTGCTTCCAGGGACAGTTTTGCTGGAGGGCAAAGCCAGCCCGTTCCAGGAAGAAAGTAAAAAACAGCATGTCCTGGATCTGCTGCCCAGTTTTGGCCAGGCTGGGAGCAGCTGGGGTCAGCTGGGAGGGTGGAGTGGCAAGAGGGCACAACAGTGCCCTCAGTAGGATGGCAGTGGGAGGGGACTCCTTGTGAGAGTCAAGGCCCTCTTGCCCTGGGCCGTGGGAGCAACGTGTTCCCCTAGCCTGGCATGGGGCAGCCATGGCCTCCTGGCCTCTAGCATGGCATAACATTCTGGGCCATTCAGCCACCCAGGGCTTAAGTCCCCCCCTTACATCCCTTCCATGACAGGGAGCTCATTACCTCCCAGGAAGCTCAGAGGGCCTAGGTGTCCCTTGGAGGTCCTCAAGTTCCTTCCATGTGAAGTTGGATCCTGGGACAGTTAATGGCAGCCCCTACAGGTGTCCTGCTCTGACCACCACCCTAGACTGGCCGATTCTCTGGCCTCCTGCCTACCTGCTTCATTCACCATCACCAAATCCTCTGAGCTCCCACCTCACCTTCCCACCTTTGCGTTCCCAGGTCTCTTTGCCTGCTATCCTTCTCTGGATCTTTCATTTGACATCCTTCCTACCTTTCCACCCCGCCAAACCTCAGACCCTGACAGCCATGCCTGGCTCCTCCCGCATCTCTCTGGAAGAGCTCTCAGGCCCTCCAGTCATGGGTGGGGCTCCGAAGCTGCTGTACACTGCTGTTTTGCTTACAGTTGACAACATCTGTGGAACATCTGGCTTTGCCTGTCCTCTTCCTGGCTGGGTCTGGCCCCCTGCCATTGTGATGCCCTGTCCTTGGGTGGGAGGGGGTGGTGGGGAAGGGAGGAGCAGCTGTGGGGTGGATCGATCCTCTCCACCCAGATGGGCCAGGGGCAGGGGAGGGAGGGCCGGAGAGCAGGTACAAGGGAACAGCTCCGACCACACAAGGCACACAACACATGTCCCATGCCTTATGTCCACCAGTCCTCACAGCAGCCCCGGGAAGAAGGGCTGAGGGTTACTTTCATTCTGCAGAAGAGAAAATTAAGGCTTAGAGACAGTGGACAAGTTCAGCAGGCTGAGCAGGCACCAGGACCAACACTCCTAACTTCCAGGCAGCCTTAGGCATCCACCCTTCCAGCCTTCAGAGACTCCCAGAGGGTGGGCTGCACCTGAAGCACCCATCCCACGCAGGCTGCCCCAGCTTGAGGGTAAGGCAGCCCAGGAACTGCAGGGGCCTGTAAGTGTGGAAAATCTTGTCCCAAGTTCAATTTCAGTTCCCAGTCAGCTACAAAGTGGGAACAACAGTCCCACCTCCCGGGCCCCTGTGGACACAGAGAGGTGATGAATAGGTGTGAAGGGGGGTGATGGCAGAGGGAGGAGCCTGTGGCTGCAACTGAGCCACCAGGAGGGGAGGCCACACCCCAGCCAGGCCCCAGAGGTTCTACTTGGGCTCAGCAGGGCTCTACCTGTGCCATCAGGTAGCTGGCTTTGGAGTCAAGAGTTCCAGGCTCTGCCTTCATATCTGTCCCAAACCCTCCGTGTGACCTTGGACCTTGGACAAGGGCCCTCCCAACTTGGGTCCTTGGTTCCTCCTGGAAAACAAGGAGAACCAAGCTTTGCCTCCTGTCTGAGGATCTTCCCAGGGCAGGTGTGGAGCATGAAGGGCTGGGGTCTGGATATGGCTCCATGTGCAGGGTGTGAGGATGATGTGACTCCCTTCTCTGGATCACTGAGAGGTCCAAGTGGATGAAGCAGTCTGTTTACCACTTGCCCTGGGCTTAGGGTATGCGTGGCATGCCAGGTGGAACGTGGCATGCCGGCCTTCTGCCCTCTGCCAGGCTGGAGCCTCCATCTGCTGGTTATTTACAAGCTTCTGCTCTTGGGGCAAAGTCCACACCCCCATCTCACTCGGATCTCTCTCTCACACACACACACACACACACACACACACACACACACGCCAAGGCAGAGCACCCCCTCTGGGGGAGGCAGCTCACTTTGCAGCCTCCAGGGGAAGCTCTAAGGAGATGAAGGGGGTGAACAAGGGCAGAGCCTTCAGTCTGGTTCTGCTACCAATTTGTGGCAAGTTCCTTTCCTCACTTTCCCCATCTAAAAATTGGGTGATTTCCTAGAGCCAACTGACTCTGACACCTCCAGAGATGTTTGCTTCTCCCTCTGAAGTGATTTTGCAGCAGGAACTGGATCCATCCCTGAACTATGGTCCATTCTAAGCCCAAGGAAAGCAGTGACTAGGGAGCATAGGCTTTGGGGGCTGCCAGGCTTGGGGTTAACACCCCAAGTCAATGCTTGAGTGAAGGCTCAATGCTTCTTTAGTGTGCAACCTCTCTGAGCCCCTGTTTGCTCATTTATAACCAGGGGTCATGAGAGCTCTTAGCTAACACAGTGGTTGTGGTAACATGAAAACAGCCATTGAGCGCTTGGTCCGTCTGCTTTCCAGTTCTCTCTCCCACACCCCACTCACTCCATTCAGGGCCTTTGCACATACAGCTCCCGCTGTCTGGAGCACTCCTGGCCACACCCTTAATTGACAATGACAGTGCTGATGACAGTGAGTGTTTAATATTTGCTGGGGACTGGGCTAGACTTGACTGACATTTTCCTCTTTCACGCTCACAATGGTCCCACGAGCCAAGAGCTACTGCTGAGGGCAGGCTTGGTTGATTGGGAGCCTTCCCATACTTCCACTAAGTTGTCCAAACTTGGGTAAGTAACTTCTCTTCATAGACCTTGGTTTACCTATCTGTAATATGGGAAAAGGATTAGCATCCCTATTATCATAAGGTAGCAATAATAAGAAGTAAAAGAGTTCACCACTATAAAAATGCTTAGAATAGTGTCTGGCACATTGTAAGCACTATGAAATGTTTATTCACTAAATCTCTGTGTCTCAGATAAGAAAATGGAGGCACTCGTCCTTGGTTACACAGGCAAGAGGAGACCAGCAGGCTGGTTCCAGGGCTGTATTTCTTCCCCTTGGCCCCTCCTGAGCTTAGAAGTCGCTTCCCAGGGAAGCCCTCTCTGATAACCCTGACTACCAGAGGACTCTGCTGTCTTCTCACAAAGTGGCCTTCCTTCTGGCCACTTATCATAGGTTATGTTTGCATGTACCTATGGGGTCATTTCATTGCTGGCTGTGTCTTCCTCTCAACCGTAAAGCTCTTGGGAGCAGGGACCGTACCTCTCTCACTCCTCATGCTGTCCCCAGCCTTATCCCATAGTACCTGCCTGCTTCGGAAGCACTTGTTTAAAGGATAGAAGAGCAGTTATGGTTTAGGACAAGCTCATGAAGAGAAGCCTGGATAAGAAGCCATGGCATAAGCAAATATTGAGTTCTGCAGAGAGTGCCGAAAACTTAAGCTAGAAGTCTGTATTTCACACATGAAAGGGATATTGAGGCCTCTGCAGCCTGGGGCTGGCATGGCATTTCCATGGTGGTCAGGAGCCCTCATTCCGACTACTCTGTGCCTGAAACTGTCTCATGACACTTTCCTTGACAACCCATTGGCCAGAACTTGGTCACATGGCTACATGAGTTACAAGGAAGGCTGGAAAACAGAGCCATATGGCCAGAAAAAAGTCAGAGGTGCTAGTTGGGCTTGGTGGTTTACACCTGTAATCCCATCACTCCGGAAGCTGAGGAAAGAGGATTGCTGTTGAGTTCAAGGGCAGCTGAGGCTACATAGTGAGTTCAAGCCAGCCCGAACTACACAGAGAGACCCCATCTCAAAACAAACAAACAAACAAACAGTCAGAGAATCCATTACCATAATGGTAACCATAAGCATAAACAAGATGTTAGGGGACAACTAGCAGTATCTGCCAGTCACAAGTGACAGACACTCATCTTCTTCAGGCTGTGGAGGACAAGTGGGCATGGATCAGTCAGCTATTGATTTAACAATGCTGCCAAACAGCCCCAGATCTGTGGCTTAAAACAGCAATCACTTCTGCCCATCAGTTGGAGTCAGCTGGCGCAGGTGGAGATGGGTGAACTTGGCCTTTCACTGAGGGCTGGTCTCAGATCCACTGTGTGAGACCCTTTCCCCAGCACAAGGATTAGCATCTTCTTGGGGAAAGTTCTCATTGCAATGAAAACTCGTGTGTGTGTGTGCGTGCACATGTTTAAATTTGAAATAATTATATATTCACAGGAAATGACCAAGATAGTACAGAGAGTTCCATGTACCCTACACCTAGTGCCCCTCAATGAGCACTTCTTTTATAATTATAGTACAATAGCAAAGCTGGAAACTGCCTTTGGTCCTACGTGTGTAGTTGGATGTCACTTGATTACATGTGCAGGTTCGTAAAACCACTACCACAATCAAGACACAGAATGATTCCATCACCCACAAAGATCTCCCTCAGTATCCTTTTTATAGCCACACCCATCCCCTACTACCATCTCAAACTCCCGGCAGCCACTAATTTGTACTCTACCTATATAATTTTGTGATTTCAAGAATGTCACATAAATGGACCCATACAGTGAGTGCCCTTTGGAGATTGTTTTTTTTTCATTCAGCATGATGTCTTTGAGAGGCATCCCAGCTGCTGTGTATCAGTAGTTAGCTCCTTTTTATTGCTTAGTAGTGTTCCATTGTATGGAACCAGTATGTACAGTTTGCTTAACTAGTTCCCTGTTGAGGTACATTTTGGTTGTTTCTAGTTTTGGGCTGGAACATATGGAATGATTTTAAACAGTTGTGTGGAGGTTTGTGTGGATGTCCCTTCTCATTTCTCTGGGATACAGGTCTAAGAATGCAATTTCTGGGTTATATGGTAAGTGCAGGTTTAGATTTTAAGAAATTGCCAAACTATTTTCCAGAGTGGTAGTACCTTGAGAAATGTGTTTCTCTGCATCCTTGACAGCATTTAATATAGTTCTTACATTTTATTTTAGCTTTTCTGATAGAAATGTGGTGATGTCTCATCAAAGTCTTAATTCACACTTTCCTAACGGCTAGTGATGTTTAACATCTTTTCATGTACTTATTTGCCATTTCTCTATTCTCACTGGTGAAATGTCTCTCTGTGTCTTTTGCCCGTTTTCTAATTTGATCGTTTGCTTTTTCACTATTGAGTTTTGAGAGTGCTTTATGTGAAATCTCTGTATGAATCCTTTGACAGATATATAATTTGCTAATAATTTCTCAAATAATATAGTTTGTCATTTCATTCCCCTAATATCTTTGGCAAAGCACAAGCCCCGACTTTGGATGAAATCTAGTTTATCTTTTTTTTTTCTTTAATGAATGTTTTTGGTAGCACATCTAAAAACTTTTCACTAAGTCTTAGGTCCTGAAAATTTGCTCTTTTATTTTCTTCTAAAAGTTTTATACTTTTACAGTGAAATCTGTGATCCATTTTGAGCTAATTCTTGCATAGTCTGTGATGTTCAGGTTGTGCTTCATTTCTTTGGTATGAGGATATTCAATTGCTGTGGCACCATCCTTCCATTGAATCGCTTTAAAAAACAAAAACCAAAACCCAGGGACTGGGGATGTAGCTCAGTGATGCTCCGCCTGGCAAGCACAAGGTCCCGAGTTTGATCTTCAGTATCAGAAAAAACAAAAAACAAAAAACAGAAACCCCCAGTTTTATTGAGACATCCATCTATTCACCTAAAATGTACAATTCAACAGTTTTTAGTGTATGTACAGGGTCATTCAACTACCATTGCAATCAATTTTAGAACATTTTCATCACCTCCTAAAAGAACTTCATGCACATTAGCAATAATTCTCTCCCTCATATCCCACCCTTGCAGCCCCGGGCAACCACTCTAATTTGTGTCTCGAGATTTGCCTCTTCTGAACATTTCATGTAAATGGAATCACACAATATGTGGTCTTTTGCAGCTGGCTTCTTTTACTTAGCATAATGTTTTTCAGGTTTATCATGTTGTAGCATGTATCAGTTGTTTCTTTTTATTCCCTAATAAAATGTCATGGCCTATCATCACATTTTATATGCCACATAATATCCCACACTTTATTTATGCATTCATTGATGGACATTTGGTTTGTTTCCAATTTTGGCAATTATGAATAATGTTACTATGAATATTTATGTACAATTTTCTTGTGTAGACATGTTTTCAATTCTCTTGGGTATATACCTCACTGTGTAATTGGTGAGTCACAAGCAAAGTCTATTTTTAACTTTTTGAGACACTGCCAAACTAACCATTTTACATTTCCACCAGGATTGTGTGAGGTTTCCAATTTCATCACATCTTCACCAACACTTGTTATAATGCCCTTTTTATTATAGCCATCCTAGTGTGTGTGTGGTGGTATCATTGGATTGCTTTTGCCATTCTGTAAAAAATCCACTGGTTATATTTGTATTGGTCTATTTCAAGGTTCTATATTCTGTTCCATTGATCTATGTCTCTATCCTTCTGCCAATGCCACACAGTCTTGATTATTGTATTATTAGTAAGTCTTGAAATCAGGTAGTGATTTTGTCTACTATTCTTTCTTTTCAAAATTATTTTAACAATTTAGCTGTTTTGCTTTTCCATACACATGTTAGGATATGTCTAATCTACAAAACATGTCTAATGTACAAAACATCTTCCTGAGATCTTGATATTAATTGCATTGAACCTGCATTTCAACTTATGATAAACTGCATACTATTTTGGATATTCCAATCCATGAACGTGGTATGCCTTGCTATTTATTTAGATCCTCTTTGATTTCTTTCATCAGCATTTTGTCCTTTTCAGCATGGAATTCATATACATGTTTCATTAGATTTATATTCATTTAATTTTTAAAAAGATGATTGTATATATTTGTAGTTTTAGCTTCTGTGTGTTCACTGCTAGTGCATATAAATACAATAAACATGTAGACTGCTCTCTTACCTTGTGATTTTGCTGAATTCAATAGTTCCAGGAATTCTTTTTTTTTTTTTTATAGGTGACTTGGGTTTTTCTAGACAATCTTGTCACCTGCAAGATAGGACAACTTTACTTTTTCCTTTCTGATCTGAATGCCATTTATTTACTGCTTGCCTTAATAGGCTTCAATCTTTCACCAATAAGTATGATATTATCTGTAGGGTGTTTTGTAGATGCTCCTTATTTATACAGGAAGTTGTTTTGTGTATATAGAAAGCTCATTTATTTATGTAGGCAGTAGCCCTAATTTTCTGAAAGTTCTTATCATGAAGAGTGTTAAATTTTATTAAATGCTTTTTAAAAATATCAGTTGATATGATCATGATTTTTCTGCTTTAGCCTGTTAAAATGAAAGATTACATTGATTTGCACATATCAAAACAGGCTTCCAACCCTGGAATAACTTCATTAGTAATGGTGTACAATTAAAAATATATGTTGCAAACTTTGGCATTCATAACCCACAATAGACAAAGGGCATCTCTCCAGCCTTCAGCTCCTCCCTAGGGCTTAGGAATACCAGTAGTTACAGAAGAGTGCTGGGGAAGGGTTGGGAAGTGAAGGTGTCCATGGGGGCTACCTGCATGCAAGGTGAGACCTTGGAGGTCAGAGGGACAGGGCATTCTTCCTAATACAGAGCCCAGCTGAGATCCAACCCCTGAACTCTGACTTCCACAGCTCTAAAAGTCTGTACCTAGGCTCTCTCCCTCAGGAATCACAGCTGGCCTTGAATTTTCCACTAACTATTTTGTGGTTGTGAGTTTGGGTTCTTCGGTCAGGGTGACCTGGGAGTTGGCCAAGCTGGACTTTGCCCAGAGTGGTGGCCAGGAAGAGCACTGATACCTTCTGACCCCTGCAGGGAGATAAGCAGCTGGACCCAATACTCTGCTGGGGCTATTTTTAGTTGCTGGTTCCTGGCAGGCCTGGCCTGGTTTGAGCCTGGAGGGAAAACAATGAGCCTTTGAGCCTTCTCTGGTCCTGTGGCATGTAAGGTCCGGGAGGAAGGTGAATTGACAGAGTAGGGGCAGTGCTCCAAGGCACTGGACAGAAGTCACCTCACCCCCCATGCTGACCCACAGGAAGTGCTTCTATCCCAAGCTCTTTGTTAGACTTCCTGTGGAACCAGGTGCAGACCCTCTGAGTGGTGCTGGGAGACTGCATGAGCAGCAGTAGCAACAGCATTACCGCTGCTCCCTGAAGGTCAGACACTGGACCATATTTATCCACCTTGTTGTACAGATGAGGAAACTGAGGCTCCAGGGAAGGAAGCAACTTGCTTACTCCTAGCAAACAAGAGTAGAGGGGATTCACATCCAGGCCCTCTGACTCTCCCCAGAGAGTAGGCACTGCAGAGCCCCTTCTCCATCTGACCCTTCTCTGGCCACCATGAGACCAGTGGGTTTCAGTCTCTCTTCCTTAAAGGCTCTGATTTTATGAATGACTTTGGGCAAGTGACTTGCCTTCTATATGCCTCTTTTACTCATCTGTGAAATAGGGGGCACTCTTCTCTTGGGGATGGAGGCAGGTGAAGATGGGAATCACAGGCCAAGTGCTTGGTGCCCCACAGGAGGGATGTGTGCTGTCTGGCCTCCCCCTTGAACCATTTGATAACTCAGAGAGCCCATGAAGCATAGTTCTGCTCATCTTGGAAAGATTAACCCAGGAAATACTCTCTGATCCTCTTGGAGAGGTGGTAGGATCTGGGCTGCAAAGAATGAGCAGATCAGATCTGCACAGAACCGCCAGGGAACTCAGTCTGCAAGGGGAGACTGGCCCACAGACAGGTAAGGACAATGCAAGGAGACACCCAAAAAATGTCTGTAGCCATCAGCTTGGACTGCCCTTACCCAGCCCCTCAGCCTTCGTGGCTTAAACTACAGAGGTTGGCTTTCCTTCAGTTCTGGAGGCTGGACATCCAAGATCAAGATGGCGGCAGAGTTGGCTGGTACTCCTGAAGCCTCCTTGGCATACTCATGGCCATCTCCTCCCTATGTCTTCATGGGGCTTTCCTCTGTACTTGTCTCCTCCAAATGTCCTCTTCTCACAGGGACAACCAGTCGCAATGAACCAAATGGACAGTCATTCCCAGCCTAATGACCCCATCTAATTTTAATCTCCTCTTTAAAGACCACATCTCCAAATATGATCACATCCTCAGGGACTTGAGGCTAGGATTGCAACATATGAATTTTAGAGGACAATTTTCAGCCCATAACCATGAGCATTTAAAATAGCAGACAGCAGCAACTTTTGCACATTGGTGGAGATTAAATCCTGCGGCTACGCAGGAATCAGCCAGTCAAAGTTTGGCCTTTTAACCAGAGAAGGATGAAGGGCAAAGGATGAGAAGTTCTGAAACAAGAAAAGGAGGAATTTCCAGAACTCTCCCGGAGGTCAGGTCTCCCAACTCTAGCTGTGGAGAGATTGTGCTGCGGGATGGTTGACAATTTCCTAAGAGTTGCCATGCCTGATTCTGAATGTCAAGTTGCTCCCCACTGTCTCCAGAATGTCAGCAAAGTCTGTATCCAAATTAACTGCTCTCCAAGGCCACTGAAATAAAGCGGGACTTGGGCATCTCCAGAGCAGAGTTTAGCTGGTCAGTGGGAAGGTGAGGATCACCCAAATCCACAGCACCCAGGAGTGGCTGGGAAACAACAGCCAAGTGTCTTAATCAGATAAGACAGCAATGACTTGAGGATTTGGGGACACTCAGCAGCTCCACCTGTGAAGAAGGCACCTTCCCTGGCCTGGAGGGTGGGTATGGAGGAAGGCTTCCCGGAGAAGGTGAAGACCAAGGTGGGTCTTGAAGAACCAGTCACAGATTGTTGGAGGAGGGCAGTGACATTCCAAGCAAGGGACCTGTGCAGGCAAAAGCCCGGTGTTTCTGCTGACTGTAGGTGACACCTTGCCGAGCAGTTCTTCGAGAGCCAGGCACTGAAATAAGCTCTTCTCATGGGTAATGAAAGCAGGTGGCTGCTGAAGATGGAGGAGCTGTTTGTGGCTGACCTGTGGGGTATAGGATGAAGGGTATAGGAGGGCTTAGGGGGCACCAGCTACACTGGAAGGGCCTGGAACACTCAGCTACAGAATAAGGACTTTATGCCTCTGACCTGGAGCCTGGAGGCTTGGAGCAGGGCAGAGCCAAGTGAAGTGGCTCAGGGGACAGGGGACCTGGTGTGACTGAAGAGTCCCCAGCGCCGAGTGCCAGGGTAGACATCGATCGGGGAACAGGACCATGGTGCTATGAGGCAGCTGAGAGGGCAGGCCCAGGTTGGTACAGGTTGGTGCCCTTGTGGCACCTGGACCCATGTCCCTCCTCTTTCTGGAAGGGCTTCATGGTGACTTTCCAAGAACTGCTGTTTCTCTCTTCCTTGCAACTTCTGCTGGGGCCCAGAGGGGAGGGACTTTTGGACCAGTCATGCCCAGCTTATAACTTATGGTCCAGGGCAGCTGGGAACAAGTACAGGACACACATCAGTCTAGTGCCTCCCTTGTGTCAGACTGGTGCCAAACCCGTCACACACTAGCATATGGTTCTCCAGCCATCTGAGAGGGAGCAGCTTATACTCCCATTTCCGAAGGGGGATGCTGAGTGCCAGGAGGGAGGAGGATGAGCCCAGGATCCCAGAGCTGAGAAATCCTTGAATCTAGGTCTCTTTCTTTTTCTTAACCCAAAAAGTCTACCTCCTAAGAAGGGCCCCTGGGCTCCAGCTGGGCTGCTTCAGTTACCAAGAAGTAAAGAGTAAGCCTCTAACTATCCTCTCTCCTCCTGCCTGGGGATAGAGGGTAGTACCTGGGTCAGAGGGTGCCTGGCCCGGCCACACACCTGGGGATGGTTGGGTAGGAGACCTCCTCCTAGCTCTGGTCTTGGGCAGAGCCTGTGTCTCTGCAGACAGCGAATTGGAGATAGTGCCCTTTGGTGGAGATAGACCCTTATACACCCACAAGCTGCCACCTACTTCCCTGCCTGACCTCCAAAGTCAAGAAGCTGCCTTCCTGGCTCTGGGCTCTCTTCTTGGCTCTTTGCAGTTGCCAGGAGTCTGTCTTCCCCTCTGTCTCCCCTCTGAGTCTACTCCTTCCTTCAATGAAGCAGGGCAATGGGCTGTATTACTCAGCTTTCCTGTCACTGAGACCCAGTATCCAACACTAACAGCTTAAAAGAGGATAGGTATAACTTGGCACACGGTTTCCGGTATTCAGTCCATGGTAGGCCAGCTCTAAGGCAGGAACATCATGGTAGATGGCTTGTTAGTTCTCAGTGGCTGGAAATCAAATCAGGGAACAGTGTCAGAGAGGAAGGTGTGAGGAACCTTTTATGGTACCCAAGGTTGCAGCTCCATGAACCACCTGGACACAACCAGCGGTGTGCTTTGCTAATCTGCTAGGTTAATCCCATGATGTTTGCATATCAAGATTAACAGTCACAGATGCCATGCCCCCTTGAGGGGTGAGTGTGAGAGGGAAACAGGCCACATTTATAGGGAGGGAGGGAACCCTGGGTTCTAGCTGTGGGCACCTTTGTGGGCCACCACGGTTGCTGCTGGGATTGTGTGGTCTCTGTTGTTGTCCCAGAGTGCCCCTTTCTTGCGCGATGGCTCCTTGGCAGTAGAAGACGTTGCGGGCTGGTCCTGTGATGGGCAGGAGGGGTCCTGTCCTGTGCAGAGAACTGGGCTTCACTGCAGCCTGTTGTCCTCAGCTGGTTGGGTTGAGGGATTTCAGACTGGGTGTCACCGGAGCAAGGAGTGTTCTGGAAGTGAGGGGCAGAGGCTGGTAGGGGGCAAGTTCATAAAATGCCACTTTCCCTCCCGCTGCCTTCACTTTACTCAACAACGTGTGTGCTCTGGAAAAGATGGCACTGTGCAGGGCACTCAGGGAAGCAGGGGCCCTTTCCCTATTCAGATGTGTCTTGGCTGATACCAAGAACAGCCCCTGGTTACAGTATCCATGCTGCACATATCGAATCCACACAGTAGGCAGCACAGGCAACACGTATCGAACACACACCAGCACTTACATTCCCCTGCAACTTGGGCACAGCTGCACTACTCCACACACACATTCAGAGCACAACCCACACTCACCCCAGCAGAGCACTGGTGCATTTAGCATTTTCTGACTGAGAAAATGCATTTCAAAATAAGCTCTATGAGTTCAGGGATGCTTAAAATGATTTGGTATTTCATTCATGCCAACAGTATCTTCAGACAATTGAAAACTAGTCACTCTACAATGCATTGAGAGCCAGGAGAGGTGATGCATGCCTGTAACTCCAGAACTCTGGGAGGCTGAGGCAGGAGAATTACAAGTTTGAGCTTAATCTGGGCAATTTAGCAACTTAGAGAAACTCTGCCTCAAAATTTTAAAAAGAGCTGGGGATGTAGCTCAGTATGAAGGCCGTGGGTCCAATTCCCATTTTAGAAAAAAAAAATGCATCCAATATATCCTTTATTCCAGTCCCAGACTGGCCTGGGTCTGATGAATTTAGGCACCCAGTGCGAATGCTGCACAGCTCTGGGCTGTCTGTGGAGACCCCCAGTTTGGGCCACTGTTCAGTTACTCTTTTCTGGTTCAAAGTCTCTCCTGCTCCTGCACAGTCTTTAATCCAGTATGTGGCTCCTCTCCCTCCACATCACACCTGGGTGCGTCTGTGTTCGGGGGAGGGGTGTGCATGGCATCCAGGTGCCTCCGCCTGCCCTGGTCTGTGAGCTCATACGCTGCTGTCCCAAACGATCCTCCTGCAGAGAAACTTCCCCAGCACTCCACCCAGAAAGGGGAGCAGATGGAAAACTGGAGCAAGCCCTCATCTTGGGTCAGGGAAGAAAATATTCTCTTTTTCCCCTTTCACTCTAAAAATATGCTCAAGGCTTTTTTGAGCTTTGTTGCAATAAAAACCAGCTGTGGCTCAGAACACCCCCGCAGCCTTCGCCTAGGGAGAAAGGAAAACAAAAACAGCTGCTGGCGGCTGATCACGCCGTGTCCAGGCGCTGGCCCAGGGTGCAGGCACCCCTGGCCTAGAATTGCTCCCAGTGGGCACCAAACAACCCTGTTTTCTTGTTCTGGTGTGAGTGCTGGGCAGAGTTCATCAGCCCTTCCTCCCTGTAATTCTCTGTGTGTTGGGTGATGAGAGAGACTGGAACTCTGCTCAGGCCACTGTCTCATGTCACGGCAGAGGCAAGTGGGTGCGTGCAGTATCCAGAGACAGCCTGAGTGAGTTGTCTGGTGGCTGAGAAGAGGGAGAGGCCATGTCTGATGCAGCGAGCAGGAAGCCTTCCTGGAGCAGGTGCCATTGGGATGGCCGTCAAGGAAGGAGACAGAGAAGAAGGACCTGAATCCACAAAGGCCTAGATATGGAGAGAGCAAATACAGTGTGGTGAGCAGAATAGAACTGAAGGTTGGGGGACATTGGGAGATCAGCTGGGCTGGTGGACAGGGGCCCCAGACTCTGAGAGACATGTTCACTGGGTGACAGGGAGCCATGGAAAGTGCTTGAGCAGAGGAGTGACTGGTCTAAAGCTAGACAGCTTGGAGGATATCTGGGGAGGGAGATTGGTTGTCCATTGGAGCTCAAGAGAATCCCTTAAAGAGGGAGCCACACCTTCAATGGGGCTTTGGTGGCCTGGCCTGTACTTTCCACAGACACAGATTGACCCTAGGTCCTTGATTTCCCTGGAGGTCCCTGCTGGGGAACTCCTTAGGCCTCCAGGCTGCCACCCTGCTGGAAAGATGAGACAGCTGCACTCCAGAGGGAGGAAGGGATTGTCCACAGTCAGCTGCACGCCAGTGGCTGGCAGGGTGCGGACTACACGCTTCGGAGGAAGAGACCCTGGTGTGGATCTGTGGTTCTTAAGAACCACTGGGGTTGACGTCTGTCCCTAGAGTACAGCCTCCTCCATTGCCGTGCTGCAGGGAGAGGCTTGTGCTGGATCCCAGTGGAGGGGAAGGAGTTTCAAGTGGAGTCCCCTGGGGTGGGGACCTTGTCTCCTTCTCCTTTCATTCAGCAGCAGCAGCAGCAGCAGCAGCAGCCCTGTAGAATGTATCATCTTTTTTTTTGCAGAACAGGCTCAAGAGGAAATGGAGTTCCCCAAGATGTGTAGCTGGTGTGAGCAGAGCAAGAACAGGAGTTCTGTCTGTCTGCCCCGCTGCTCTGCCTCAGGGCCTTCCTTCCCGCACACCTGCCCCTTAATCCAGCCTTGAGCTCTTCTGGGGTGTTGTGCTCACCATGGGGTCTCAGGGGACCAGCGGCAGCACACACTGGGTGCCCAGGAAATGTCTGTTCATGGACTGGATGGATGGCCTGGGGAGGACATGCAGGCTGGGCCAGTGCCCCCATCCTCAGCCTCATGGGCCATGTGTGCTTGTTGCAGGCCAAGTTCCTTCCCAGACCGACCCTTTCACTTCGCCCTCATACCACCTGGTATTTTCTGGAGCCTGGCAGCAGCACAAGCTGCTTGGTGCTTGTGGTAACTGCCATCTTCCCCACCTGCCCCTCAGGTCCCCAGCCATTCCCCTACCATTCCCTGCCTCCTTTCTGCCAGGCTTCTTTCCTGCCCACCTGCACTGGGTCCCCTCTTACTGCTGCAGCCTCTCTGAGCCCCAAAGCAACCAGGGCTCTCCCAAGAAATCATAACAACGCCAGTAACGTCCTCAGTACATTTTACTGTGCGCTAGCTAAGTACTCCCTGAGTACTCTAAGACCTGTGCTAAATCCTCTGCATCCACCATTCCTCTCTCAGCTCACAATAGGCCTGGGAAGCAGTTGGTTCCTCAGCCTCCTGACACGAGGCACATGGCTCAGTGGGAGGACTTAATTCCGTGGGTGTCAGGCTTGTATGCACATTGGAATCACCTGAAGGGAGTCAAAAACTCCCTGTGCCTGTGTCCTGCTACACGGGCTTGTGGTTTAGCTGCTCTGGGTGTGGCTTGGGCTTGGGAATTTTTAAAAGATTCCCAGAAAATTCTACCATGTGCATGTGTTTGGGAACCACCAGTTTTCTAGAGAAATTTTAATTTAGGACCTGAAAAACAACCTCAACCAAACATCTTTATTGAGATTTAATTGACAGACAGGAAATTGCACATACTCAAAATATATAATTTGAAAAGTTTTTAAAAACCATCTGAGCCATTTTAAGTATACAGTTCCATAGAGTTACACTGTTATGCAACCAGTCTCCAGAGCGTTCTCATCTTGCAAAACAGAGACTAAATCCATTAACAGCTCCCATCCCTTCTCCTCTCAGCCCGACACTCACCATCCTACTTCCTGTCTTTGACTTTGGTCATTCTGGGTACTTCATGTAAGTGAAGTAAGCACCGTATATGTCTTTGTGCCGCTTAGCCTGATGCCCTCGATCTTCATCCTTGTAGCATTCGACATGATTATCTTCCCTTTTAAGGATGAATAATAAATTATCCATTCATTTGTCCATGAGCATCTAAAACAAGGCCTCTATGGGTATAGGGGTGTTTGTACCACTTCCAGGCTTTGCTTTCCATTCTTTTGGGGATACACTCAGAAGTGGGACTGGTGGATCACACGGTGGTTCTATTTTTGATTTTTTTTTGAGGAACAACTGCACTGTTTTTCTACAGTAGCTGCACCTTGTGCAGTCCCACTCTGGCACTCAGGGTTCCAGATTCTTCACATCCTCCCCAGTACTTGTTCTTTTTTGGGTTTTGGTAGCCATGCTGATGGACACGGAGAGCCACCTCATTATGGCTTTGACTTGCACTTCTCTAATGATTAGTGATGTTCAGCATCTTTTTGTATACTTGCTGGCCTGTAAATCAACTCTGGAGATGAATTCTCTACCTACCTTCCCAGAGAAGCCAGGGCCTCCCCTCTGCATCCTCCCCTGAAACCCAGCATGCCCCAGAGGGAGCACTGAAGCACCCCCTACCCCAGCCCCTAGGAGGCAGCAGCCTTTCACCCCTTGGGGGTCTTTTCTTCAAATTAAGCCCATTGTATCCAAGGACAGACATTATTTTGCCACAAAGCTCCCCACTCCAGCTAAAGTGAGGCTGGAGCACTGTCCCCATTCCTACTCCAGACAGCTAGAAAGGATCACACACAGGTCCTCATTAGCAAAGCACTTGGCTTTGTTCCTGCCCCAAGTGTGTACAGACTGAGTGCTTCCCTGTAGCTTCAGCAGACCCCTCTTCTTTGCAATTAATCTGAACAGACTAAACCCCTCCTGGGCAGAGGTGGGTGATACACTGCCCACCGACACACAGAGCAGCCTGTTTGAGCTGAATCTCCAGGGCTGCCATCTCCCCACGGGTGCAGCTGCTGTCCCCATCCTGTCCTTGGCACAGTCTGCTGTGTCTGAGCCCCAGTGCCTTTACTCTTGGCCCTCCTTTGGTGGAAAGGCTGAGCCCTGCCCTTGGAGGCTCTGTCTTTGACTCTGCTGCTGTCCTCTGTGTGGAGCTACCCAAAGTATTTCAAGAGCTCAGTGCTTATGGCTGCTCCTCAAGGGATGGGGTGAGTCCTTGAGGTGAGTGTCCTTACACTCTGGGCAGGAATCTGCCTTTTTCTCCCAGCTGTGGCCCCTCTAACCTTCTTAGTTCTTTGTAATATGTTCATTTGA
Source organism: Heterocephalus glaber (assembly GCF_000247695.1). The sequence continues at coordinate 21,495,154 of NW_004624760.1, read as the reverse complement.
AGAGACTAATTTTGTTGAACTGTGTATTTAAATTATTGCATTAAAGTTTCTTTTACCCACATCTGTTGTACTTATATTTGTACCTTTTCAGCTCTGTGCCTGGAACTTTTTAATAGTAATAAAAGTTACTGCTTCTTGTGCTTTCACCTAAAAAAAAATGAGGGGACATTTTGCTGAGGTGTGCCTGAGGGGTTAAAGGCTCCTAGAGGGGATGGTGCCTCACTAGAGATGAGCAAACGCAGGAAGCTGCCACCCTCTCAGGCCTGAAGGAACAGGAGAGGGGCCTACAATACCAGACGAGCAGGAGCTATGGGACAAGGGCTGCCCGGTAGTCCCCAGGATCTAAACATTTGACAACACTGCCTCTTCCAGCCAAGGGTGATCTCCCACCTTCTTCTTCCATTTAGAACAAAACAGAGATGAATGGGGATGAAGGCAGGGAAGGGGACTATCACCCTGCTAAGACAACTGCTCTTCTGAATTCTGCCCCTGCGTGAAATTCTGCCATTTGTTTTTATCTGCTCCTAGAGCCACCAAATCCTAGCTCTGAAAGAGACCCCACAGGCTCTGGACCAAATCTCTCATTATCTAGAGGAGAAATGGGAGCCCAGGCCTCCTAGTGACCTTCCCAAGATTCCTTCCGGGGTAGCCTGGGCCCCTCTGTTCCCCGGAGCTGGTCTTTATGGTCTTGAACCTGCATGTGGCAAGATGGGCAATGGGCGCCATTCTCCTCTGTGCACTAAAGCAGGCCCCACTTGTGACTGCTGGCCAGCACTCTGCAGGGTCAAGATGCTCTCCCAATCAGGTTGGGGAGGGAAAAGGGCCAGCCCTGTAGGAGGAGCGATGTGGCATCAGTGGTCTCCCTGTACACTTTCCATCTGGTCCCACCTCTGCTCCGCTTTCCCCGCACCTGCAGTGTGGTGGCTCCCCGAGGTTCCACCTGAAGGCTCACACAATGCTGGACTGTCCTAGTCAGAAAGGCGCCCAGCCACATGGCCCAGGTGCAGCCTCTCTGAGAGGTGGGCAGACCGAAGTCCAGAGCGGTTTGGTCACAGGATGAACCTGAGAGTTCATTCGTGGAGGTGGTGGATGCTTTGCAGCTGGTGGCTGGCACGCTCCCAACCCTTCCTTCCCTCCCCTTCCCTGGAGTTCTGCTTGGCAACCACTGCAGGCATTTTTGCAAAGTGATGTCATCTGCAGATAATGGTTTTTCCGTTCCTGGTGGAGCAGGAGTTCCAGATAGTGAGCTTTGGGGGAGGGGTTCAAGAAAGCTGTTTGTCTACAGGGTGGGGGGCAGTCCCCTCTCCTGTGACAGCCACATCTGAGGCATAAAGCAAGGCCATTGTCTTAGGCTTCATGGACTCTAGAGTCCCTAAACTGCCCAGGCCCTAAAGACAAGCCTCTCCTGTCTCCTTGTGGTTAGTGGAGTCCAGACCCAGAGAGAGCGCAGGCTTCCCAAGTTCACACAGCATTTGGAGATAAAATCTGGCTTCACACCCAGATTCCTAACATCTGTGATACAACAGGCCTACAGTTCAGGGTTCTCAGTCAACACGACTGACATTTGCCATTGAGGAGCTCTGTGCAGTATCCCTGGGTGCCAGTGAAGCCTGGCAGCAATCACATTCTACCCCCACCCAATTTTATTTTACTTTATTATTTTATTTTTTGGTACCAGGGATCGAACTCAGGACCTTGCGCTTGGGAGGCAAGCACAGCACCACTGAGCTAAATCCCTGTCCCCCCACCCTCAATTTTAAAATCAGAGGGGAGGAGGAGAATCTGGGGGAAGTTCCTTTTGTCTGCAGAAAGACAGTCACCCTCTACCTCCTGAGTCTTTGCCTACTGCTATGGATAGAGGAGAGTTCTTGAGTCTGAAGCCCAAAGAGCACTTTGTCTGTGGTCCTGCCTGCCTTTGTGTTTAGACACCTTCAGGATGTTAAGGCAGCCCTGGAGGGGCTTGGGGCTGGAAAGGGTCCCAGCCCTCCTGCTGGCTAAGAACACTGCTTCCTCTGACCACTTTGCTTGGAGTAAAACTGCTGATTTATTTTCTTGGGGGAATAAAAATAAATGCTGGGTTTTGTAATCCCATCCCCAATCCCATCTGGAAAACTGGGCTCATGGAGCTTGGCTGCCTGAGCACTGAGGGCTGCGTCTGGCGGAATCTGGAGTCACAATGATCTCTCCAACATCAGCATAGGCACGGCTGACATTTCCTTTCCTGTTACACGGGTCCTTGGAATGTTCACCCCAGGAGGCTGTTGGGGGAAGGCTCGATGTGGTGGAAAGAAGCCTGCTTTTTCCAGGGCTTCAAACTGTCGGAGTGACTGAGCCATTGCTCTGTTCCTCTCCAGACCTCGATTTCCCCATCTGTGAAATGGGGGGAGCGGTGATTCTCAGTGGGGGCCCATGGACCCCAGAACTACTTAAGAATGCATTTAAAGTACACTCCTGGCAGGTGTGGTGGCTCAGGCATACGTATAATACCAGCATTCAGGAGGCTGAGGTAGGAGAATCACTGTGAGTTTGAGCCAGCCTGAGCTATTTCATGAAACTCTGTCTCAAAAAAATAAAATAAAATAAAAAATAAATAAAACACTAAAATACACTCCTGTTTCCTCTCCCAGGCCTCTGGAAGTTTTTATGAGCCTCAAGTGATTTTGATGTGTATGACTTTTGGGGCCCACAGTCCTGAGGGCCCTGAATCCCGCCCCCCCCCTCCAGGTATCAGGTTTGAATACCACACAGTCCAGCAGAATCTCCTTCCCTGCCCTTCCTGGAACTGAGTGTGAGGGTCTTGCCTGAGGGGGTAGAATTGTCTCCTCTTGGCAGGGTCCCTGAGGCCCTCAGTCCAACTGAAGTCACTGTTAAAGCACTTCATTCTTCCAACAGGGACATTCTAGCTGCTAGTTACAGAGTTTGGTTTCAAAATTGTGCCATTTATTATTTTTGTTGGAATGCCTTGTAAACCCTCGCATAGTCATACATCATTCATAGTGCATGAGTCCCCAAGAACATGTTTTCCAGATGAGGCCTAGTCCTGCTGTTCAAAACTTAAAACCTTCCTTTAAAAAAGAAAACAGAAAAAAAAAAAGAAAAAAAAGAAAACGGAAATCTTTCCCCATGTGTTACCATGGATACTATCTCAAGTGACATTCAGGGAGCACGATTTCACTCCTTCCTCATGTCCCAGGGTTGTTGTCGTGTCTGCCAACTATTGTACACCCTGAAGAGTCAGGGGCTCCAAACTGTCACGGGCTGGAGTGGTGAATGTTGTCCAAGCTGCTAAATCCTTGTGTCTACTTTTGAAGTTTTGTTTTGCTTTTATTTTTGTATTTTTAAAGATGCCTTACTCACAGCTCTCTGCAGTTAGCTGCCATTACCTCATCATGACTCCTTCTGGTGGAAACAGTAGCCCCCAAATGTCAGAATTGTGGGTACTGTGAGAGTTAATAAATGATGAGGAAGAAGATTCTCTGATGAGTCAAGGCCATCAACTTCTGATGTTTATTTTTCCAGTCAGGTGTAAGGGGGAATGTTTTCTTTTTAATACCTCATCGCCAGTTGCTTCTGGAAAGCTTTCTGGATAAATGAAGAATAAATGTAGATACAGGTTTCCATGTAACTCATTGACAGTCTAGGTGGACTTGTTTTGTTTCTGAAGTAGAGATGCCTTCCTTCCTTCCTCATCCACACCCTACTTTTGGAGAAGCTGTTCCACCCCTAGCCGATGACACGTGATCCAGCCCACGGGCCACCTTATACTTAGGGCCACCTAAGTACTTTCTGGCCAGGAAATTTGCAACCAGGATTCAGAACTGAGGAAAGTCACTTATAGACCAGGTGACTCAAGAGACTGAGGACACCATAGGAGCTGCCCCAGATGAGCCCAGCAGCCAGGGCATGGGGGGTCCCTAAGGGGTGGTGGGGGACATGAGGATCCCAAGCTGCTGAAGGGCTCCTGCTCTAACCAAGTCACAGAAAATCAGGGCAGGAAGAGCACGAAAAAGCCCCATCCCCTCTCTACATTTGGGAGACCAAGGCTCTAGGTGGGGTTGGGGCAGCGACTGCCCAAGTTGCTTAGAGGAGCACGGCCATGACGGCCCTGAGCTTGGCCTGGCCTGTTCTGGCTTCCTGTCTCCTGGCTCAGAGGATGTGCAGGTATTATCTTCTCTCTACCAGATTCTCTTCTTCCTAGAATCTGAACACTGGGCAGATGCAGGCAGGCATCATTTGCTCCAGCTCTCTCCCTAACAGCTGGTCCCAGCCCCTGCAGTTCTACTATCGGAGTAACCCCGGGCAGGCGCATGGCATGCATATTGCTCATGGCTGGGGGAGGGTTAATAAATGGTTCAAGGAGCCCCAGATAAGAAAACCCACATTTATTGAAACTCCAGGAAATTTAAACTCACAACACAGCCTTGTGAAGATATCATGTCCTTTTTACAGAGAAGCAAACAGGCTCAGAGAAGTAAGGTGACTTGCCCCAAATCGCATAGCAAGTCAGGAGCACGGCTCAGATCTGCTTCCAGAGCCCAGGCTCTTTGCTCTGAAGCAAGCTGAAGAAGGAGCCAGGGACAGGTAGAGTTCTGAAGCCAGGGATGGATGGGCAGAGGAGGTGGGCAGGTAATGAGATGAACCTGTTCTACGGAATCTTCCAGTGGGAAGAATTCTGGGTTGGTTATTAGGATCAAATGGCTGTATAATCTTGAGCTCTGTCTGGACCTTTTCTCACCTCCAAAAAGGGTTGGACTAATATCCTTTGCAATCCAAGAAACTTCTGTGGGCTGAGAGTGGCCCAGGTCTGGGACCTGAGGAAGCAGATGACTGTCCACTCACCAGATTCGAAGCGACTAGAAAATCACATCATGGAGCTCCCACTTGACTGCTTGGTGTCCAGTGCTCCTGCTCCCCCTGAGTAGGTTAAATGAACTGCTGCTCGTCTGTGAAGTGGGGATGACAATAGTATCTACTTCATAGTAAGGATTAAGTAAGTCGAAACCTGTGAAGTTGGTGGACAGTGCCTGGGGCTAGGCAGTGATCACTGCATAACGGCTATATCATGCTCTCTCCTGGGGCTGGGCCTCACTCCCTCTGCGGGGAGTAGGTTTAAGCTTCCTGCTCTGCTGAACTTCTTGCTCTTCCAGGACCCAGCAGCTGGCCCCTGTGGGCTCGCTTCCTGGGCAGAGTGAGTCCTCGATCACTCAGACATGACACATGGCCCAGCCACCCCCACTCAGACCACAGGCAGCCAGTCCTGGGATAAAAATACTGTGCTCATGAATGGAGCCAGGGAGGCCTTGTGGGTTCACTTTAAAACCCAGCCCCTGGCTCCCCGCCACATGCCTCAGCATCTCTCCTGTGCTGCTGTGGGGGGCACATACTCAGGGAAGGGGGTTGTGAGAAGGAGCCACGGGGTGGGCCCTGGATGGGTCCTTGAACAAGTAAGGATCCAGTGGCCTGTCACCCACCTCCCCTATAACTTAGTGAGATAGGAGTTAAAATTACCCCTTACAGTGGAAGAAATACATCTTTCCAGGGTTCACAGCCAGGGAACACAAGTTAAGTTTGCGCTCTGGGTCTGTGGTCCCCCCGAAAGTCTCCTCCTCCTCCCACTGCTATCATGGTGCCCCTCGGGAGGGCCCCGGTTTGGAGGCACATAGAGGCCCAGTATCTTTTCTCTCTCCCTGAGGCACATTGTGTGGCTGTCTCGTGGGGATCAGAGTTGGGAAATGGAAGGCAGCTCAAGAGGGTGGCAGAACCAGAGCTGAAGCCAGGCTGGGGCTGCCCCATGGGCTGCAGGGTAGAGGATTAGGCCCGAGGGTGGCAGATAGTCCAACATGACCCGAACAGTGAAAGACAAGGGGCAACAGTGTTGGCTCGCTGTGGGCTGCAGCCTGTCAGGTTTTTCTTCCTGAGAGGGAAGCTGATGGCTGGTGACCCTGGAGACCTGGAGGGGACCCAAACTGATTGTGTCACTGCCAGCTCCTCTGACTCCTCAATTTCAAATGTCCTGATTGCATGAAGTTTTTTATTTAATATTTTAAAAAAATTGTATTGGTTTTCTTAAATATTTGATATTGCATTTTTCAAACAAAAGACATTTATTGGCCTACTTAAGTTTCTAGCTTTTTTAAAAAAGATCATTTTTGCCTCTCACGTCACAGATTCCCCAAATATTCACACTAGGATGGGATGTGGAAATTACCTACTTTAGCAGGTAAGGAAACAGGCCCAAAGAGGGCACAGCATTTGCTTGGTTTGTGCAGTGATTCAGGGTCAGTTCCGGGCTTCCTATCCCTGGGCCTGAGCTGTGGAGATGAACGTCCCTGTCCTGGTTTCCATGCCCGTCCATAGAGCTTCTTCCCATTCCCAGGTTCCCTCTGCAAAATGAGGCTGGGGATTCTTGAGCCAGGCTGGGCCCACAAGCCTGGAACGTGAGACCTGTGTAAGACACAGAGACCACTTCCAGCAAGCGAGGTACAAGAGGAAATGAGGAAAACAGAAGCTCCATGCAGTGGAGCCAGGGCATCTGCAAAGCTCTGTGGAGCAGAGCAGAGGGAACCTGTCCTCTCCAGCCCTTCTCTAGAGCTCAGCCAGTGATGCTTCCCACCCTGCCCGGCCCTGCCTTACCTGCTGCTGTGGCTGGCTGCTTCCTCTCCACTGTCTGGTTCAGGCTTTCTGCTTCCTGTGGCCTCTGGTCTGGTTTCCGGTCTGCTCACAGCTTCCACAGCTCCAAAGTTTCTCTTTGCTTCCCTGTGTGTACCTCTCGGTTTCAGCTCTCACTCCCAAGTTCTCAAAGCACAGCTGTGTCCCCCAAAAGGAGGACTTGATAGGTTGGAGAGTCTGCACCCCACCCCAGTACAGGCCATAGTTAAATGGCTCTTACATTTTGGGGCCCCACAAGCCGACCCGAGTCTGAACCACCTCCCAGGGGTAGTGCAGACCCCAAAGGCTAAGGATTCGCTGCCCCTACTTCAAATGCCTGCTTGACTTCTACATCTGATGGGTTATGAATTGGGGGTTCCTACAACTCCCTCCACCCCTATGTGTGCACTGTGTACCTCCTTACTAATACAAGACTTTCTGATGTCACTCCGAACCTGTGTGATTATTTAATAAGTCACCAGATTGCATGCTCTAGGAGTCCAGACTTTGTTTTGTTCAACACTGTGCCACAGCATCTATGGTGGGCCTGGCCAAGGTGGTAGCTATTGAGTAGAAAAATGAATGCGTGACTGAATGAATGAATGACTGTTGTTGAATCAGAGATGATTATACAAAGCCTTATATGTAAGAGTGAACTAAGCTGGGTGCAATGATTTGCACATGTCATTCCAGCAATTTGGGAGGCTGAGACAGGAGGATCCCTTGAGCCTAGGAATTCTAGGGCAGCCTGGCCAGCATAGTCTCTCTCTCTCTCTCTCTCTCTCTCTCTCTCTCTCTCCCTCCAGTACAGGGAATTAAACGCAGCTATATCCCCAGCTGTTTTTAAATTTTGTTTTCTTTTGTTTTAATTTTGAGACAGGGTCTGGGTAAGTTACTAAGTTGTCCGGGGTGGACTTGAACTTGTAATCCTCCTGACTCAGCCTCCCAGACTTCTAGGATTACAGGTGTGTACCACCATGCCCAACTGAGAATTCATCTCTTTAAAAAGATGAAGAAAAAAAAAGAAAAGAGTGAATTGGAGAAATAGAAATAACTTGAATATCCAATAGTAACCTATTACAATACATTATAGTAATATATAATGGAATTTGCATGTCCCTTAAAATCAATTTAAAACTATATTCCTGCCCAAAAGCATTACTCATTAGGGAAATGCAAATCAAAACCACAATGAGATACCACTTCACACTCACAAAGATGGCTATAATTTTTTAAAAAAAGAAGAGGGAGGGAAACTAACCAGTGTTGGTGAGGATGTGGAGAAATCGGAATCTTCACGCATTGCTGGTGGGAATGCAAAATTGTGTAGCCGCATGGAAAACAGTCTGGCAGTGCCTCAAAAAGCTAAACATAGAATTAGCATCGACCCAGCAATTCCACCTTAGGTATGGATCCAGGAGAAGTGAAAACAAAAACTTGGACATGAATTTTCACAGCAACGTTATGCAGAACTTGTAACAAGCACAAACAACTCAAATGTTGATCAACCAGTGAATGGATAGAGAAGGTGTGTTGTATCTATGCAATGGAATATTCAGCCATAAAACGGGACAAAATATCAATTCATGCTACAACATGGACAGACCCTAAATACAGAATTGGAGCTAAGAATCTCTACAAGGGCTCTTTTGAGGAGGATAGAAATGTTCTAGAATTAGATAGCTGCAATATTTACACAATATTCTAGTGAGTATTTTAAGAGCCACTGAACCATACACTTTAAAATGGTGACTTTAATGTTATGCAAATTATATCTCCATCCTGCTACAGAGAAGGGGGCAGTACAGGCAATTGGATGGGGTGGGAAACAAAAGCACAAATTATCCTTATAAATTATCCTGCCATATACGTGGAGAAGAAACAAGACTGTAAATATTTACAGCATTTGCCATTGGGGGTGGGATTATAGGCCATTTTCATATTTTTCCTTTATGCATTTAAAATGTTTCTAAAATGATTATATAATACTTTATTGATTTAAAACAGTACTTAGGTAGCCAGGAGTAGTGGTGTATACCTGTAATCCCAGCACTCTGGGGGCTGAGACAGGAAGATTATTGTGAGTTTGAGGCCAGCCTGAACTATGAAACAAGGTCTTTTCTCAAAAAAGAACAAAACAGGATTTAGGGGCTGGGGTTTTAGTGAAATGGTAGAATGCATGCTTAATATGTGCAAGGCTTGGGTTCAATTCTCAGTGCAGAAAGGAAGGAAGGAAGGGAAGGAGGGAGGAAGAGAGGGAGAGAAGGAGGGAGCAAGGGAGGGATGAAGGAAGAAAGAGAATTAATTTTAAAATCCTGTCCCTTGCTGCCTAAAATGTGCTTTCCTTGTGATGAAGCCAAGCCTCATGAGCCTCACCTTTCCCACCCTGCCGGCCACTTGGAGGGCAGGGTTGCTGAGGGGACACTTTCGTACCAGTTTGGACAATGGGTCCCTGTTCCCGAGTGGTGTGAGCTGCGTTGCTGCCTAGGGAATCCGTAGAGGAAGTGGCAGAGAATGCCCGGGGCCTTGAATAGGAAACCCTGGGAAAGAGCAGAGTGGGGAAGGCTCCTCAGCTTTCAGGGGGCAGGTGCATGGGGCAGCCACCTCCTTCCCCTGGAGCTTAATGAGACCACCAAAGAGAAGTGGCTTGTGTTTCCTGAAGCTAGGGGATGCTGGGGACTGTAGAAAGCTCAAGAGAGAGGAGGGCCAAGTCTGAGAAATTCACCCAGCACATGGTTCCTGAAGCCAGAAGTGAGCCAGAGAGCTGACCTGCAGCCCCCAAATACCTGCCCCACAGAATCTTCTGGATGGGAGGGGTCTTCATGAGGCCGGAGTGGGGTGCAAGCTCTGTGTTGGAGGGAGCCCGAGGCACCCCCATGACCTGCCTGGCCACAGACAGTGACAGACTTGAGAGCCAGGCTGCTCCCGCATCCGGGTAGGGGGAATGGGGCTCTCCAGTCTCCCTTATCTCTTCCCTTTCCTGCTGCTCAAGCTCAGGCTGGGCTAAAACTTCAGCTCCAAGCATGGGGTCTGGGGATGGCAACAGAAGCCATCTGCACCAGAAAATCGGCACGAGCCTGGGCTTTCTCATGTTGCCTCAGACTCTTTGCAACTTAGGGACTGTCACTTCCAAGACTGATCAAAAAAGTCATCCTTTGCCCAAGTCACCCATTGACTACATTTTAAAGAGATGGTGAGACACAGAAATAAAGTTGTGTTTTTTGATTATATCCAGCCTGTTCCACTTGCTGTTCCCACAGCTTTGTCTTTTCCCAGTGCTGGAGATTGAACCTAGGGCCTTTGCACTGAGCTACATCGCTAGCACTCCTTTTGTTTGTTTGTTTGTTTGAGATAGAATCTCACTGAGTTGTTGACTTAGGTTAGCAATTCAGGCTGGCCTTGAACTTGTGATCCCCCTGCCTCACCCTCCCAGAGTGCTGGGATTACAGGTGTGAGCCACCATGCCTGCCTTCATAGACCACATCCAGGGTTTGCCTTGTTTAGGCTCAGAAAAAACCCCAGAGGCCGGCTCTACCTTCCTGATGATCCAGAGGGAGAAGCTACAGAACCGGAGTGTTTAGAGTGCGTGACTTCGGTCACAGAGCTTGAGTGGCAAGGGTGTCCCCTGTCTGGAGATGGTTACCTTGCAGGGTCCCCTCTAGGTTCACTCACAGAGGTGGTGGGGGTGCTGGGCCCACCGGAGGAGGTACAGGTGAGGCTCACACCCTCCTGCTTGAGCCACCTTCTGCTGTATCCCTCCCTAAATGTGGACCTAGGTGCTGGGCCTGGTGGATCCTCATGTCTGGAAATCACAGGTTTGCTGCACATTCTGCTTTGGGGTTCTGTGAATCCCCCTCCTGTCCCTGGACCCCCCCCCCCATCTCTGGGTAGCTAACACCAGGAATCCCACAGCCCCTCCATGGCCAGGCCAAGGGGTCCACAACTCAGGGGCGGGATAGGGGTGAAATCCAAGTGTTAGGGCAGGGTCTGACCGACTCAGGCGTGCCTGTGTTAACCTCATTTGACGTCGACATTTTCTGGTTTATTGGGAAGGAGGCAGAATCCGCCGAGTCCTCAAAATGTGAGAGGCTGAGGTTTTCTTAGCTGGAATCTGCCTGGCTCCTTTAGGTCCTTGCCAGGAGATCCAGGGAATTGGGTTTGCAGGAAGCTGGAGTAGGTATACATGGCAGGGCCCTTGTCTCCAGCTCCCAGCCTCAAGGCAGGACAGCTCTGGCCTCCGCACTAGGAGAGGAGCTCTGCCCTGATCTCCAGTCTGTGTTTCAACCACACTTGCTGTGTGACCTCAGGGAAAGCTGTTTGTCTCTCTGGGCCTCGTGAGTTTATATATACAAAGAGGATTGATTCTCTGCCTGTGTGTGTGTGTGTGCGCGTGCGTGCGCATGTGTGTGTTCATGGTCTGTGCATGAGTGTGTGCGTGGGAGAGATGGGGAGACTTTGGAAATGGAAGGCACTTCTGGTTGTGACAATGGTGAAGTTAGGGTGCTGTTGGCCTGGAGCACCTGCAAGGGATCCTGCAATGCCCAGGATACTGGCACATCACCAGGCCCAGCGCTGCCTCCCTGAGAAATGCTGGGCAAGATCGTTTCCGAGGTCTGTGACTTCTGATATTTGAGGAGTGTTATTGGAAAGAAGCTCATCGTTCAGTGTGAGGAAGAATTTTCTTTTGCTAATGTAGCTATCATCATGTGAGCAAGTCCGCAGAACAGGCTGAGGACTCTCCACGAAGCCATCAGAGGCTGGCTGTGTGGGAAGGGGACTGTCCCTGGGGAGGTCTGGATGGGGTCTGAGAGAGGCATTGGGAAGGTGGGCTTCGGGGAGCAGGCATCCCAGGCCCAACAGAGGACAGCCAGGCGCTGGGCAAGGAGGGAGAGGGGCCTGGGGCTGGGGCCTGGGGCCCTGGAAGGTGGGCCACGGAGGTGCAGGGAGCAGGGAAAGTTCTTGGAGATGTGCGGTGGGGAGAAAAGGAGGCTTAGAGACAGGGATGGCCGGACCAGGGTGTAGCTCAGGGGTAGAGCTTGCCTACCACGTGAAAGGTCCTGGCTTATACATCCCTAGCACCATGGAAGAAAGAGAGAGCGAGCAAGTGAGAGAGAGGGAAAGGGAGAGGGAGAGAGAGAGAGGAGAGAAAGGAAGGAAGGAAGGAAGGAAGGAAGGAAGGAAGAAACAAAGAGAAAGAAAAAAAGAAAGGAGAAAGCAAAGTGAGCTTGGTGGTGGCGCACACCTGTAATTCTAGCATTCTGGGAGGCTGAGGCAGGCAGATTAAGAATTTGACCCCAGCCTGGACTCTTTGGCAACTTAGCGAGACCCTGTCTCAAAATGGGCTGGAGATGTAGCTCAGTGCAAAGACCTTGGTTCAATACCCAGCACCCTCCCGCCCCACAAATAACAATAATACATGAAATGGCACCAGTGGCCTGCATTCCCAAGCACTGCAGTGTCTGCAATGATTAAACCAGCAGCTTCCCAGTTCAGGGCACCTGGGTTCTATCTGCCTGTGTGGCTTTGGCAAGTTAAACAGACTTCGCTACATGTCAGCTTCCTCACCTGTGAGATGGGTAAACTAGGCATAGTGGCACATGCCTGTAATCCCAGCAATCAAGAAACTGAGGCAGGAGGATTGCTGTGAGCTCAAGGACAGTCAGGGCTACATAGCAAGGCCTTGTCTCAAAAAACAAGAACAAAAAATGAGTGAAATTCCAGTGTTTCCCTTTAAGGTCATGGTGAAGACTAACGTCATCACATCAGGCTGAGTCCTGATATGTGTTCCAGGCATGCATGTGTTCCTGAGTTGAGATCAGACATGGTGACAATCACTATGTTCCATGAGGGCAGGGAGGTGGCAGCTGCCACTTGGGGTTCACATATGTTTTCGTCTAATTCTCACCCCAGTTTCCTAAGGCAAACATTTTAATCTCATCACACAGGTGGAAAAAGAGGCTCAGAGGAGTGAGGTGATCCACGTAGGCCCAAAAGGCCTGGGGCCAGGGTAGGGGCTCAGATCTCTGACCTCTCAGCCGGCTCTTTCTGTTCCCCTGAAGGCAGCACTCTTGCCTTGCCGTGCAGTGCGAGGCCTGGGGAGGTCATGAGCTCCCTGCCACTAGGAAAACTGGACCGGGACTTCCACTCTGGGCAGGCGCATAGATGGTTCCTCCCACTGGGAGTCAGCATTAGGCCTTGGGGAGGGTGTGGGAATTACAGTTTGTGTCCAGGCCTGGGTCTCGGAGTATGAGGGCCAAGAGGTGCTAAGAAAGCTGGCAGACACAGTTAGCCTCCATGGTGCCTTTAACACATGTGGACATGTGTGCTGTGTGCTTGTGCTGTGTGTGTATGTGCACGCTGAACTGACACTGCTTCTGTTCTTCAAAGCCCTGATGTTGAGGCTGCTCCATAAGAACAATCTCCACTTGAGGTCCAGACTGTGCCACAGATTGTGACCAGGAAGAAGGTGACAGAAAAGGCTGGAGTCCTGGTGACCATCGGGCCCTGACACTCTTTAGACCGAAAGCCTGACCTTTCTGCTCTTTGGTTCCAGCCAGAGAGGACCCTGTGTCAGGAGTGCAACAAGAGCCCCAGGTGGGCAACAGTGGACAATGAGTCAGGAATGTGCCACCATCTCCCTGGTGACCTCTTCCTCCATCTACCCATGGAGGGGCCTCGGCTCCACTCCTTCCTCCACGGGATGGGCTATGGGGAGGGTCTTGGAAGTCTGACTCTGGTTCCCAGGAATTCCCCAGACTGGGAAGGCTCTGAGCATTCCCCTAAAAGGCCCGGTGGGGAACAAAGTGTTATTGCATCAAAAAAAAGGAAGCAGTTGGGGGAGGACGTCTTAGTTTCCGGGAGGAAAGGTGGTGGGGAGGCTCCTGGGCTGGAGGTGGGTGCTCACTTCCTGCTCGGGGCCTGGGAGCCATGGGAGGAAAAGGAACAACCTCTCAGTCCCTCCACCCAGTGTGGAAAAGCCGGGTGGAAATACAAGGAGAGGGATTAGATACTTGGTTCAAAGGTAAAGCAATCACTGGATCCACTGGCTCTGAGCAGGACCTGACCTGAAGCTTTAAACAACTTTACCGAGGCTCAGAGCTGCTCAGAGGGAGAGCAGGGACATCAGGTTTGCTGCAGTGAGCCTTTTGGCCACGTTCCTGGTACTGTATCTTGGCAGTGGGTACAGGTTTCTGTTCCCCAGAAACTCGTAGCACATTGCTGATAGAAAGAATCTGAGAAAGAAAGTCAAAAGCCAAAAACAAAATAAGACAAAAATCAAAGTTCAAATCCAGGACAAAATGTTTACGGAGCAAGTGTTGGGTACTGAGCCCTATGCATGCATGGCTTCATGGGATGAAGGACAGAAACAGGATTCAATACCTTGTTTTGTGGAAGGAGGCTCAGAGGGGTTTTGTCACTTGCCGGGAGCCACCCAGCTGTCAGTGGTGAGCTTGAATTTTCCACTGTGGCACAGATGCCTATGGGAGGTGCCCAAGCTGGAGACCTTTCTTGTTCCTTCTCTGTGCCAGCTGTGCTACATGGTGGGTAGGTGGAGGGGGTCCTGGGACAAAAGGATAGAGACCCTGTCCTCACTGTCTCTGGCCCACTCAGAGATGGCAGTTCTGCTGCCGGACTCAGGGCTGGAGGAAGGAGGCTTAGGGCTCTCTGTGGAGGGTGATCAGGCCAGGTGAGGACAGATGTCCCCTGGCTGGCTGCGGAGGGGAGGTTCAGAGTGGACAGAGATCTTCCAGCAAGCCATCGAACTCTGTCTTGTGGCAGGGTTGCAAAATGGTTAGGCACACTGGCTTTAGAATCAGGCACATCTGGACTCCAACCCAGCTCCAGCTCTGTGTGACACTGAGTAAATTACTTTCCCTCTCTGAGCCCATGTCCCTGCCTGTTAAATAAGAATCATTACTTTCCTTGCAGGGACATTTGATGTAAAGCACATGGCCCAGTGGTTGAAGTGTAAGACGAGCCCCCTACAGGGCAGCTAGCCCCATATTGTTTATGATTGGGCAAATCCATCCCTTCTCTTCTTGCTCCGTGGCCTCAGTTTCCCCAGATGGCAGGATAGCCTGTGAGCAACTCTGAGCATCCAGGGCTCCAGGCAGGGGCTACCCAGGGCCCAATCCCCACGGAGATCAAGTTTCCAGCCCCTCAATGGAGCCAAATAAACACAGGGGAGACAGCGCGGCTCCCTCAGCCGCCCACTAACAACCAGATTCCGAAGTCGCCGCAGCCGCGGCTGCCCACTCTGATTGCGTCTGGCTCCAGCGTCCCTGGGCCTGCTACTGTCACCCTCACGGGACCCTGGGGTTGGGGCTGGGGGTGTGGCCGAGGCGGTGGAAACCAGGTTTGTGGTGGTGGAGGGTGGGGCCGCTTTGGCAGCTGCCCCCAGCCGGCCATCCACCGAGTTGCCCTTTCCGCTGCCTCCTCCCTCTGTCGGTGGCCCAGGAAGCTGCTGGCAGGACAGGAAGGAAGGTGTCTGTCCCATGCCCCAGACCTGCTGCACCTGGATTCTCTGAAGTCAAGCCCAGGGGCCTCCATTTTACAACCTCTACATTCTTTCATTCTCTGGCTTTTTACTTTCTGGAAGAAATCAGCATGCATTTACTGGGCACAACTGTGTGCCAAGCATAGGTGAGCAAGAAATAGAATTCTACGTCCTGAAAGATTTTATAATTTCTGCCTGATGAACTCCTATCTACTCTCCAAAACCCAAATCAAATACTCCTTCCCACCTGTCCAAGCTTCTTTCCTCAAGCTTATCTGCACATGATCCTGCAACCCTTTAGCAGCTGGGCTTGGGGATCCTCTCCCTCTCACCAATTTAAGAAAGTCCCTAAATAGATCCAAGCACTGGGAGGCTGAGGCACTCCTGCCTTGTGTGGAGTGGGAGGCCCCAGACTTTCCCTGCAAGGCCATTATTGTGGTCTGTAATTGGTGTGTTTACCGTGAGCTTATTTGACGCCTGCCACTTTCCCATCCCGGAGTGTAAACGCCCAGGGCAGGACATGGGGGGCTGCTCTGGACATCTCAGGGCTGGCACACGGGGACTCAGGGCCTGCAGGGGTCCCCTTGAATCTTCTAAAACCTTGGTTCTCTGGGCACAGAAATTTCCCACCTTAATTATAGGTCTCTCAGCAATTCTTCCTTGTTTTACTTTGTGATATTTTTACTTTGAAATGTTTTATAAACAGAGAAAAGGGCATAAACTATGTGTATTGTTTAACAGACAGTTTTAAAGCTAACACCCACTTAACTTTCCCTGGGGTCAGGATGTTGAACATTCCCAGTGCCAGGAATACCCAGCCTGCCTTTCTCTGCCCACCTGGGTGAGCTGTGGCCTTGACCTTTTATCCCTTTCTTGCTTTCTTATATAGATTTGCTATTGGCATAAGCATTTCTAAGCCACAGGGCTTGATTTCGCCCTACTTTTGAACTTTGTGAGCACAAAGCCACGCTCCATATGTTTTTGTGTGTTTGGACGCCATTGCTCAGCATTGCTTGTGAGGCTCCGGTGTCCAGCCATGTAGCTGCAGCTCAGTCCTTTCCTTGTGGTGTAGGATTCTGTCACATGACATCGTGTGTTTATGCAGGCTGTTACTGAGACATTTAGCTGTGGCCCTGAGAGCTTTCTTTTTTTGTCTCCTGGGACACATGTGCTTACCAGTGTTAGGGTATGTGCCTAAAAGTAGAAATGTGGGGTAGAAGCTCCACATTTCATCAATTTTAAGAAATAACACCAAAT
This sequence comes from Heterocephalus glaber, assembly GCF_000247695.1. The sequence goes on along the minus strand of NW_004624760.1, from coordinate 21,478,752 downwards.
GATTTTTCTGCAGTGTTTGTACCAATTTACATTCTTTCCCAGTGAATGAGAGTCCTCAGTGCTCCACAGCCTTGCTAACATGCGCTACTGCCAGATTTTAGCCAGCTATAATGGCAAACACCTATAATTCCAGAACTTGGGAGGCTGAGGCAGGAGGATTGTGATTTCAAGTCTTTTGTCTTTTTTGTTTCTTATTGATTGTTGGAATTCATTCTGTATATGAGTTCTTTGTCAGCAAATATCTTCTACCCTGAAGCTTCTTTTCATTCCCTTAATTAAATTTTTGGGTGATCAAACATTTAAAAATTGAAGATAATAAATGTATTTAATTTTTCCTGTATGCTTAGGCTCAGTGCTTTGTAAAGAAATATTTTTCTACATCAGGCTCATAATACACACACACATACACACATGCACACACACATATATATACATATATATATGTATATATATAACTAGGGATTGAACCCAGGGCCTTCACACTGAACTACATCCCCAGTCCTTTTGTAATTTTTGTTTTGAAACAGTGTCTCACTAAGTTGCCCAGGTAGGGCTTGAGCTTACGATCCTCCTGCCTCAGCCTCCTGGGATTATAGGTGTGTGCCCATAATATCTGTTAAAAGCTTTAAAGTTGCTTCACATTTGGGTTTGCAATCTATGTGGAGGTTTCTGTTCTGTTTTGTTTTATGGTGTGTGGTAGGGATCATGATTCATAAGGATGGGCAATAGATTTGGCACCGTTCATTAAAACGCTATTCTTTTCCTGCCACATTGCAATTGTGGTAAATCCAATGTCCAAGATGCCTGGGATGCTTCTGGATTCTGTTCGCTGGACTGTGTGTCCTTTCTTGCACTGATCTCACACCGTACTGTAGCTGTACTTTCTTGTACTGCAACATGACGCTGAGCATTGACAGCTGACTTTCACCTTGTTATTCTTCAAGAGTGGTTCAGGCCTTTCAGTTTCCATATGTGTTTCAGAACCAACCTTTCCACTTCTACCAACACACACACACATGCACACATGCACAGCCCTCTGATCTTCCTGAACTTTCTTCTCCTTCTCAGCACTTGGCCCTGGATTATAGATGTTTCTGCGTCTGCCTCATCATCCTGACTCTGAGCATACCCAGGGCAGGGATAATGACTTCTCTCCATTTCTGCATTGTCAGGTCTTCCTTCCTCGCTGAGTGGAGGGGAGGATCCATTCCACATTGTTACTCACAGTCAACTAAAAGGTCTTGAAGAGCAAGAGTGAGAGAATTAAATATGAGAGGTTTGAACCTGCTCTACACTGTGAATGGTTTGGCCCTGAATTCCTCCTGGCCAATAAGACAGGACTCCTGAGTCTGTGCTTCTTCCTGCTGGATTAGGTTCTGTGTGCCATTTTCCCTGGCTGAGCGTGAATCTAGTGTTCAAAGACACGTATGCTTGGGTTGCCAATAGTCGAGGGTTCTTTTGCTCCATTCAGATGGAAATCATGAATTGACAAAGTGCAGTTTTTCTAGCAGTCCCGATGTCACCAAATGACACCAGATAATTCCAGATGCCAACACTTGACACAACTGGCTGCTGGTTACTGCTGCTGCTGGCTTGTGCCAGACACCATAGGTTTACTATCTGGGTGCTGGTCTCTGCTGTTGATCTTCATTGGCTACTGGTCTCTGGAGTAATTCAGGGTTAACGGCCCTAGTGTTTATTACTCTTTCTTTTCAGACCACTGCTTTGTCCACACTACTAAGAATTTTGAGTAGACTTACAGGACCTAAGAGCCAATGTTATCCAAGGAATGAATCGGGAGTAGGTTTACAAGACCACAAAAGCAAGTCTTTGTTTTAACAGGGACTGTGCTGCTACATAGGGGACATTCATACACTGGAAGGAGGCCTTACATAGGGGACATCCATACACTGGAAGGAGATCTCCTAGACTAACCCAAGAAGTGTGTGACTAATGCTGCTTATACAGCAGGTGCAGGTTCATGATTGGTCCAAGCACAGGCCTGTGATTGGGTCAAATTTGGTCACTTGTGATTGGTCCAAGTGGGTGCAGGAGTTCTAGGACAGCTGCAGCTGTCATGGCAGAGATTCAGTGAGGAATCCCAGGCAGCGCCAGCTGTTTGATTGACAGCTGTCACATCTCTGGAAAAAAAAAATGATAGGGCTGAAGCCAGGGACTCTTTGGGAAGGGTAGCAGTGTTCATCACAGCTAATTGGGGTTTGAGGAGGTTGGAGATGTTGACAGTGGGCCAAGATCCCTCCCATACTGATCTTAGCCATGTCAGGGTACCCCCTTCCCCTTCTTTAAAGAGGTGGCAGCAGTGTCTGACATATGGGAGGGACGGAGAGAGGAACACTACAGCTTACAGTAAAGCTTCACTCATATCAAAGCAGTCTAGGGGAGAGTGGCTGCTAAATAACCAGGATGGACACTGAGGCAAGTTGTCCCTGTCCACTGGGTTGGGAGTGATGGAAGTTAAGGAAAGCAAGGAAGAGGGGCACAACAGCTGCTGGCCAAGCCGTGTCCCCTTCCACTGGCCCAGGAAAAATAGGAGAGTCAGGTGCTTCTCCTCTGTCTCACTTGCATGTGCACATGTGGCTCACAAGGCCTCAGCAAGCCAACCTTCTTGCATTTTAACAAAGTGACTACAGTCAGATCCATGTCGAGGAAAGCTGGCTGTGTGAGGTGATAAGAGATGTTACAGACTCTTGGTCTCCAACATGGCGGCTCCATTAAGGATTTTCAAAAATGATTTTATCTTTGCAGTGTTTGCCTTTTGTGCCAACTTGAAAAACAACTGCCATGTGTCAGGCTCCACTTAGCCTTCTGTAGTACCAATCTACCCAGAAACACTCCAAAATGTCCCTCATGACACACTGCTATAGTCTGGAGCTGGATATCCCCCAAAACCTCACATGTTAAAGCTTGGTCTGCACTGTGGTGCTATTGGAATGTGATGGAACCTTAGTGTAGACTGGTGCAAGCACTGTGGAAATCAGTATGGAGATACCTCAAAAAACTAGGACTGGAAGTCCCATTTGACCCCACTATTCCCCTGCTGGGGATCTTCCCCAAAGAATTAAAAGAATCATACCACAGTGATATATGTGCACTCATGTTCATAGTAGCACAGTTTGTAATAGCTAAAACTTGGAAACAGCCCAAATGCCCATCAACTGGAGACTGGATAAAGAAAA
>NW_004624760.1:21425042-21474885 GCF_000247695.1 Heterocephalus glaber | reverse complement strand
ATGAGAAATGTAATTGTGTTGTATGCCTACAATGTACCAATAAAAGAATTTAATACAAAAAAAAAAAAAAAAGAAGTAAGGCCTTTAGGTCACTGGAGGCTTCCTACCCTCAAAGCGGACTGGGGAGCCCCACTTACTTTCCTCTTTCACTTCCCAGCCATGGGATGGATGGTTTTGCTCTACCAGAGGCTCTGGTCATGATGTGCAGCTTCACAACAGGCCCAAAGCAACAGGGCCAATCTGCCATGGACTGGAACCTCCAAAACCATGAACCTTTGCCCTTTATAAGCTGATTACCTCAGGTATTTGCTGTAGTGATGGAAAGCTGACACAACTGCCCTGTCATTGCCTCTGCTCCAGCCCCAGTTAACACTGATCTACTTTCTGTCACAATAGACTAGATTTGCCTTTTCAAAAGTTTCATACAAGTGGTCCGAGGATTTAGCTCAGTGGTTTCGCTGCCTGCCACGCAAGTGCATGGGCCCGAGTTTGATCCCTGGTACCCCCCCCAAAAAAGTTTCATAAAAGTGACATCATCCAGGGGGTAGCATTTTGTATCTGGCTTCTTTTATTCAGTCTAATTGTCTGAGATTCACTCTTGTGTGTTATCAGTGGTTTGCTTCTTGAGAGTGTGGAGTAGTAACCCATGGTGTGGATATACCACGGTTTGTCTCCACAGTCATTGGTTGACTGACATTGGATTATTTCCAGTTTAGGGAGATTATGAATAAAATTATTATGAACATTCATGCAACTCTTTGTGTAGACATATGTTTTCATTGCTGTAGAGTAAATATATGCTTAACTTTATGAACAACAGTGAACCTATTTTCAAAACATCATTTTACATCCTGACCAGCTGCTATGAAAATTCCATTTGCTCCACATCCTTGTCCACACTTTAAGTTTAGCCATTCTGGTATGTATATACTAGAAATGGCTCACTGCCATTTTTAGTTGTACTTCTCTAATGACAAGTGATGTCAAGCATATGTGCTTTTTGGCTATTTGCACATCTTAGTTTTGTTTTTGTGGTACTAGAGATTGAACCCAGGGCATTCATATTGAGCTACATCCCCAGCCCTTTTTACCTTTGGTTTTGTTTTGTTAGAGACAGCATCTTGCTAAGTTGCTAAGCTTCCCAGGCTGGGCCTGTATTTGTGATCCTCTTGCTTCAGCCTCCCAGAGTGATGGGATTACAAGTCTGCTACCTTTCTCAGTTATTTGCATATTTGCTGTAAAGTATCTACTTAGCTATTTTTAAAAATTGGATTGTTTGTCTTATTGAATTGAAAGAGTTCCTTATATATTCTGGCTATAAGTCTTTTATCAGAATATTGTCTTGTGAATATTTGGGTTTGCTTTTTTATTAACAATGCCTTTAAAGAGCAGAAATTTACATTTTGATTAAGTCCAATTACAATTTTTTTCTTTTATAGCTAGTATATTTTGTATTCTATATAAGGAAATTCTGTCTGATACAAAGTAAGGGAGATTCTCTCCTATGTTTTCTTCTGGAAGTTTTATAATTTTAGCTTTTGATCTATGTCTCATTAGTTTTTGTGTATGGCAAGATGTAAGGGCTAAGTTCATTTTTTTTCATATTGGTATTTATTTGTTATATCATCATTTGTTGAAAAGTCTGTCTCCAACTGAATTACCTTGGTACTTTCAGACTCAAGCATATATGATACAAAATCAATTGACAGTATATGCTTGGGTCTGTTTCAGGACCCTGTTTTGTTCCTTTGATTTTCATGTCGATCCTTTTGCCACTGTCTTTATTACTGTAGCTTCACAGTAGGCCTGAAGGGCTGGGGATTTGGCTCAGTGGTGCTGCCACCTGCCTCGCAAGTTCAAAGTCCCAAGTTCGAGTTTGATCCCCGGTGCCCAAAAACAAACCCACCCCACGGTAGGCCTGAAATTAGGGAGTTGAAGTCCTTCAAATCTGTTCCTTTTCAACATAATTTTAATAATTCTAGGTCTTTTTCTTTCCTATATACAATTTATAATCACCTGCTCACTTTTACAAAATTCCCGCTAGAATTTTGACTGGTAGTGCATTGAATCTGTAGTTCAATTTAGGAAGGCTCTGTGGATGAATTCTAACAATACTGAGACTTTTAATCAAAGAATATCATACGTCTCTCCGTTTCTTTGGGATATCCTTAATATTTCTCAGCAGTGTTTTATAGATTTTTTTCATATAGATATTACATATATTTTGTTAAATATATTTGTAAGTATTTAATATTTTCTGATGTTATTGTAAATGTTATTTTTATCAATGCAATTTCCAAATGTTTAGTGCCAATATACAGAAGTACATTTAGTTTTGAATACTGATCTTGTATCCGGCAATCTGTTAAACTCATGTATTAGTCCTAGCGTTTTACCAGATTCCTTAGGATTTCTATGTATATAATTATGAGTTGTGGAGTTCTTTTCTTTAAATAAAAAATCATTTTACTGTTTATCTTCCAACATATATTTCTTTCCTTGCCTAATGGGACTGGTTTATGGTTTCTAAAAAATGTTGAATCAAAGTGGTCTGAATGAATGCTTCATTTGTTCTCAGTTTTAGTGAGAAAGTCTAATTTTAGCTCTATGTTTTTCATAGATCTTCTTTATCAAATTGAAGAATTTCCACCTATTTCTTGTTTACTGAGAGTTTTTAATCATGCATAAGTGTTGAATTTTATCAACTTTCCCCCCTGAATCTGTTGAAATAATAATGTGCTTTTATTCCTTATTCTGTCAATCATATGAATCATACTAACTTGGTTTCGAATGTGAAGCCAATTTTGCAAACCTGGGATAAATGTATGTAGTCGTTTTATATATTGTTAGATTTACTTTGCTAAAATATAAAGGATTTTTGCCTCTTTGTCCATGAGGAATATTGCTCTGAAGTTCCTTCCTTCTCTCTCCCTCCCTCCTTTCCTTTCTTTCTTTTCTCAGGCCTTGGGAACTACTTTGTGTAATTTCCAAATATTTTGAGATTTCTCAAAATATTGTCCTGTGACTCTTTTCAGATTTAATTTTGTCTTGGTCAGAGATCATACCCTGCATGATTTGAATCTTTTCAAATCTGTTGAGACATTTTAATGGTCTGGCATATGGTCTGTCTTAGCGAATGCTCCATGTGCACTTGGAAAATGTGTATCAATCTGGAGCTATTGGGCGGGGCATTCTCTAAATGTCAATTAAGTCCAGTTGCTTGATAGCATTGCTCAAGTCTTACAGATCCTTACTGATTGTTTAAATCATTTTTGTTTGTTCTGATTAAATACAAAGTAATATACATATTGGAAGAAAAATCAGAAGATTCTGCTGTAATTAGGGTACATGAGAAGGCAGAGATTAATTAGTTTTTTTTTTTTTAATCAAGAGAAGTGACAGATGCTGTGTTTAAGAGCAGGGTCAGGAAACCATGGTGAAGCAGTTCCCTTACTTAACTGAGAACACCATGAACAGCCTGCTTAATCAGGCTATGAACAAGAAGTCAGGGCAAGGGGCTTCAGACCCTGGGTTCCCAGCCAGGAGCTAAGGTCCGCTCCCTTGGACCTCTTGCAAATGGAGTAGCTACTGAGCAAAGTCACTACTTGCATGAAAATCTCGTGGAAGAGGCAGGGTGCTGTGCCTGATGAAGGCCATTTAAAGTACTCCTCAGGCAATTCAGGATGTGCTTCCCTTGCAGAGTGGATAAGGGGGCTCCCCCTGAGTTCTTAGGGAAGAAAAGGGCCCTGAGATTCATGGAAGAAAGTTATCCTATGTAGTAAAGGGAGCCTAGGTGAGTTCACTGGAAAGGCTTGGGGGCTGGGCTAGCTCTGAGCCCCACTGGTGTGGGGAGTGAATAGGTCACATCCTAAGTAGGTATGGTCACAAGTAGGTTGCCATATTTGCCCACAGATCAAATACAAACTTCATGACTCACAGGCCAGGGAAATCTGAACTTCCTGTCCTCTATGGGACCAAAGTTCCTGCCTCCCATCTTCCTGACGGTGTTCACATTGACATCAGGAGACATCCAAGGTGCTTCACTCAGGTGTCTCTTCATGGGAGAAAAGGCTAATGACGATGACTCTAGGTGAGAGAATGGAAGTATAATGTGAGTGTTGGGGTTGGGAAGGACCCCAGATGTGACAGAAGCCCATCCCATCAGGGACCAGTGGCTGGCAGATGTTCACTGAGCCCTCAAGCCAGTTCTGGATAGGCAGGTGAGTCATTCCTACCACCATCAGGTGAGGTGGGTCCCTTCTCATTGCACTTATTTTAGCAACAAGGAAATGGAGGCTCAGAGAGGCCACAGAAATTGCCCCCCATCACAATTAGAGTGGAGTCAGAGTTTGAATTCCAGACAGTACAACTACCTAGTTCATTCTCACCCAGTTAAGGGTGGTCTGGGCCCAGTCATGGAGGCCCTTGCATGCCTCTCTAGGGACTGCAGAGTTTGGACTTTATCCTGAAGGCAATTGGAAGCCATGGAAGATTTCTGGCCAGAGAGAGGAGATGGCAAGACCAGGAGCTCCCTCTGGCATGGCAGATGGAGACAGGCAGTGGGAGGTTAGTGAGGCACCTCCCAGATGGAGAGCATCACAGCTGACCCAAAGTTGGCCTGAGCACTGATGATGAAGACTGGCGAATCCAGGTATGGAGCAGGCAAGGAGAATGTCCATTTCCTGTTGGGAACAGGCAGAGAGGAGACTGAATGGAGAGATGGCAAGCAGAGCGAGTACCATGGCATATGGGTACTGCAGGATAGACCTCTGTCCTCTTGCTCCTTGGTAAAGCCCATGGGGAACAGAAGAGAATATTCTGGACTAGGAGCACAAGCCGTGTCTAAGTCCCATCTTTCTCTGGGACTCACTGAGTGACCATGGGTGCTCTGCTCCCTTTCTCCCAGCCTCAGTTTCCCCATAGCTTCACTTGGCAGGGGTGGTATGATCCCACCTGAGATCCGCTCTGCAAAGGTGGAGCTTCCTACCATTCCCCCACTCACGGTGCTGCACATCCTCCCCCAACCCAGGCCAGCCCGAGGGAGCTTTAAACTGCACTGCACCAGGCTCCTGCCCTGCCTCAGGGCTTGAGAAACCTTCCACTGTACTTAGAGAAATACCCATGCACCGCCCGGCCTTCAAGGGCCTGCCTGCGCTGGATCACATCTACTTCCTGGATGTCATTTTCTCTCTCCTCAGTGTGCTGGTCATTCCCATCATGCTGGCCTTCTCTGTTTCTCTCAACTCACTGAGCCCTTTCTTAGTGAGCCTGTGAGCCTCCGAGCCTTTGTAAATGCTGTTGCTACTTCCTGGAATGCTCTCTTCCAGTATCAATTTTCTGTCTCTGGATAACAACCCATCCCCAAATCTGATAACTTTAAAGAACAACCATGCTCAGGGAAGCTGAGCAGTTCTGAGATGGAGGAGGCTGTGGCTGAGCTTGGCTGGGCCCACCTGTGTGCAGGTTCTGTCAGTGGCAAGGTGGGAGGATCTGCTTGCTGACTGGGCTGGGCTCCCTCCTTCCATCCGTGCCGGTGGTTGATGGACTGTTGTCTAGGTGGGCCTTGGCTGGCATGGCTGAGACAAGCTGGCCTTTCCCTCCCCTCCTGCGGGTTTGCTGCGGTGAGAGTGGAGTCTGAAGGAGAAGGGAAAATCCCAAAGCATGTTTCCAGCCTCTGCCTGCTAACACCCCAGTGCCAAAGCGCATCACGTGGCTAAGCCAGATTCGAGGGCGGGGAGTAGACCTAACCGATTTAGTGAGAAGAGCTGCAAGGTCATCAGGCAGAGGGTCTGGACACAGGGAAGGAAGAAGAATCGGGGTAACTTCATCTCTCCCACTTTCCTTCTAGTGCCTTCTCATGCAGTCACCTCCTTGGACATCCTGATTACTCCAGGGACAGCAGTCCTTGGCCATCCTGGGACACAAGTCAACTTCTGGTTTTTCTCTGTTGCAGACCTGGTTTGCTCCCTTAGACCACATCTGTGTATCCTTGGTGTCCTCAGGCCCAGATATCCGCCTGGCACACAGGAAGAGCTTAGCTTCCTTAGCTTCACTTCCTGGACATCAGGCTGTGCTCTTGGAGAAAGAGGAGCAGAGCTGTGCCTCTGCGTGGCCAGGGCCCTCTCCTGAGTTCCATGTGCCAGAAGTGGGGACTTTATAGAAAGCAGCTCCCACACCCAGCCTGTCCCTTACCCCTTGAGGCACCCTAGGGCCCTAATGCCACCCTTGCCACTAGGAATGAGGTCCACAAGACTGGTTGAAAGCTGGCTGACCTGGTGACCACAGCACTGCTAGGAAGTCCCTTGCCTTGTACAGAGAGTTTGGCCATTCTGCCTGGGGAACATCCAGGTCTCAGTCTACTTCCTTTGCTGCTAAATTAGACTTTAAAACTGCCCTGGTGAGTGAGGGCCTCTGGAGCCCCAAACTCAGGGTCTGAACCCTGTGGGGTCAAGGTGGGTGGATGCTGCTCAGTGGGGCTGCAACACAGGCATTGAGCCCTGACCTCTGTCCCTAGGTCTGACCCCACCTACCCAGTCTCCATGGAATTGGCTTGCCATTTGGGAAGACATATTGGGTAAGACATTGACCCCCAAATGTTCTGTATTCTCCGCAACCCTTATGTCAATAATAGTAATAATAACAGCGCTTCTGTTTGCTTGGCATATACTACGTGTAAGACCTTTTGCAAACCTTGGCTCATTTAACTCTCACAATGACATATGCCTTCCAATGTCATCATCCTGCAGAAGAGGAACCAGGGCGGGCAAGAGGTGTGGCAGAGGCTGTGTCACTAGGAGGTGGTAGAGTGAGAATTTGAACTCAGGTCTGCCTGACACCGAAGCCAACGTCCTCCTCCCTCACCAGGCTCATCTGTTCCCAGTTTCCTCACCACCAGGGCCCGGACCACACTTCCAGGCTCCTGCCTTTCCCTCCCTGCTCCTTGGCCACTGTCAGGTCCGTGTGTGTGTAAACCACTCACAGACGCTGTTAGCACCTCCTTGTCCCCATGAGCCCCCTGGGTCACCGAGCAACGGGCCCGGCTGCCCTTCAGGTCTGGCTGCTGGTGCAAGATGGGAGAGCATGTGGAGGGGCAGGTGCCACCCTGCCAGGGAGCTTTGTCTTGCTGGCAATGGGGACCCTGCTGTCTCTCCAGGTCCTGAGAGCCTTCGAGGCTGTGAGCCAAGTCCTGGGCAGAGCAGCCTGCCAAGGGCGCTGAGTGGAAGCAGATGTGCCAGGCTGTGTCTGGCTCAGGGCCCAGAGGGGCCTCTGCATCTGGAGCCCTCGGGCTTGGGGAGGATGCTTCAATGGTTAGAGCCAGGGTGAGGGTGGACTCAGACAAAGCTGCCTCGGACTGGAATGTTTTAATCTGATTTAAGAACAAAATCAAGTTTTCATTTTTTCCCTATGTACACCAGAGCTGGTTCTATTCTTAGCCAACATTGGTAAGAGCTCAACACCCCACCTCTTCTACATTTTATTTATTTTAAAGAAGGGGAAGCCGAGGCCTCAGGAGGGCCAGAGACTTGCCCAGGGTCATCCAGCACATTGTGATCTAGGACATGTTATATCAATTAGAGTGACCGTAGGGGTCTAGCTTGATGTGAAGGCAGCCATCTTGGTTATAATTGCCATTTTGCCACCAGGCGACCTTGGCACACATTCCATACCTGATAGGATAATGTCATTAAGACCTTCAGTCAAGCATTTTCTGCTGGCCCAATGCCTGACTGCCTCTAACTCAGGTTTACACATTGTTACTTTTAGAGAGTGCCCTGGTACAGCCAGTCCAGTGGACCGAGGCCCACTTTGGTCCAGCGTATAAACCCCTTCCTCCTGCTTTGGCGTTCGGGGCCCTCCAGTCTTGTTGCTGCCCAAGCCACACTCTGTCCTAGTCCCTAGTAAGCTGCACTTTGTGTAGTCCTGGGCCCTCTGCTGCTTTCTTTGGTCTTTCAACACCTTTCCCCTTTGGCTGAGTGTTCTCATGCACTCCCATGTTTGGGACCGGTTGTTCCCAAATAATGATATTTGAGGCAGACCTGGGTGGGATCCCCAGCCAGGCCCTGGCAGCTGGTTGTGAGTATCTTCCTTGTCTAGCCTGAGTGTAGGCCTCGGAGCCATGTGGTTTTCGGGAAGGGAAATCCCACCATTCTCAGAAGGAGAAAGACAGCAAGCGTCCACTTGTTCACAGGTTACCTTGGGGCCCCAGCCACAAGAGCTCCTGACGAATCTCCAGGGGAGAAAGGAGCCACCTTTCTCCAGGGATCTTGCTCCCAGGGTCTTTTGAGAGAGACACATCCCAACTTAATTGGGAGCCCCAGGTTCAGGTCCTGAGTCTGCCTGACAGGCTTTGTGACTTGGGTAAGCTGCTTCCCCTTGCTGGGCCTAGTGTTTCCATCTGAAAAATGGAGATGATAGTTTCCTAATGTCTCCTAGAACAGCAGAGTATACTTTAAAAATCTGGCCCCTGTCTATTTCTTGAGGGCATCCAAGCCAGCCCTTGTGGGAAGGAAGAGCAGTATTCTCATTGTCTGAAAGGGAATGGACCACTCAGAGACGTAGCGACTTGCTCTGAGACAAGGCATCCGTGAGCCATGTGGTGGGGTCAGGGTTGGAGGGAGGTTTTCTGCCTCCTAATTCTGTGGCCAGCCCTTCCCCATGAGACTCACTGCCCTCTGCCGGCTGGACAGCGGGCGTGGCCCTCAGCGCCTGGGTCCTCCACCACCCCCAGCAGAGGAGCTGAAACGGAGGGCTGGAGCCAAAGCATTGGAACTTCCTTCACTTCCTGCTGCAAGGGGCTTCTGAGAGCGTCCGGCATCCCTGTTGGAAAGGGAGGTCAGCAGCCTCTGTGCCGAGAAGCACACTGCTCCCTCCTCAGCAGCCACCCCAACTCAGCCAGGAGGTATCGCCCGGCTCTCCAGTCTCCCCTGCTCTCACCTGGCACCGAGGCTCTGACAGTACTGCAGGGAGTGGCACGTCGCCTTCTGCCCCCGGCAGCTCTGGAGGTTCCGGGGCCTGTGAGCTTGCCATAGCCTCTGCATCTCCCCGGAAGGATGCCCCTCCGACGGGGAAGGGAGGAGGCCCCGGACAGGGTCCTCCTGCCTCTCCCTTTTTCAGTACAGGGAATCAAACCCAGGGCCTCTACACTGAGCTCTGTCCCCAGCCCTTTTTAAATGTAAGGTCTTGCTAAGTTTCTAAGTGGCCCAGGCTGGGCTCAGACTCAATCCTCCTGCCTCAGCCTCCCCGAGTGCTGGGATTACAGGTGTGCACCACCCTGCCTAGCTTGGGACAGGTCTCAGAGTTTAATCAGACTTCTGCCAAGAACTGGGTGTGTGATTCTGGTGAGTTGCTTCGCTTCTCTGAGCCTGTTTCCTCATCTGTAGATGAGGAAGGCCAGTCACAATGCCCAGCAGGTGACACTCACCTGAGGGCTTGCAGAAATCCAACAAGTGGGCTGGTGGATGTGAGAGCTCACGGGTGAGGAGGGCGTGCAGCCAGAGCATCTCACCTGCCTGTGATTCCGGACAACTTAAGTCTCCCCAGAAGCCCCTGCAGCTGTGAACTCCTCTCTATGCTTCAAAGCCTCCTGTAATAAGCCAGGCATGGTGGTGCACACCTGTAATCCTAGCACTCTGAGGGGCTGAGGCAGGAAGATTTTGGGTTTGAGCCCAACCTGGGCAACTTAATGACTTAGGGAGACCCTGTCTCAAAACAAAAAATTTTAAAATGGGCTGGGGATATAGTCAGTGCAAAGGCCCTGGGTTCAATCCCTAGTACTGCAAAAAACACAACAAAAAGTATCTTACTGCAGTGGACAAGTCCTTCCCAGTCCCACAAGTCCCCAGGCAGGTGTGATCGTGACATTTAGATGCCTGCTTCACAAACTTCACAAACCGCTGTGTCCCGGGGTTACTCCAAGGACAGACAAGACCTTGGATTAATGTAGAAGGAAATTTATTTCCTTCTAATAGCAACTTAAAACATTACAAAAAATATGGACACAAACATGGACATGGCATGAGATAGAGCATAATTTGGCATGAATTTTCAAGATAAAACCCAAGGCCAAGGAGAACTCAAGGCAGTTGCCCTCCCGCAGTCCGTGTTCCCTGACGCCGTGGTTTGGGGACAGAGGGAAGGAGTCGTGTGGCTTGAGGCAGCCCAGGTCACCCGAGGCATCAGACCTCTGGCCAGCCCCTCCCGAATCCCACCCTTCTCACCTGTGACAAACACCCTCCGCATGTGCTGGGTGAACATCCGAGCCTGCTTTCCAGTCTTAGAGATGCACCTGACCTCCTCATCGCCTTCCCGCCCAGGTAGGTGTCAGAACCCGAGTTTCTGAGACACACAGAGCCCGCTGGGCCCGTGTGGAGACACAGCGACGGGAGGGTACACACACGCACAGTCTGGGGGTACAATGAGCTGTTAATGGAGGACCTTGGGGAGGAGTATTCCTTCAGTTATTCTGAGGGTTAAAAAAAATCTTCCAAATTTTTTAAAAAATGCAACTAATCGAGAAGGAAAAGGGGCCAAGAAGCCGAGAAGCCATGGATCTTTACTGAATTTTACGAAATACAAAGGCAGGACTCCCACTGCAGGCAGCAACGGTCTCAGAGACCCCGTCCCCCTGCCCTCTCCTGGCCCCACTTAGGGAGCTGTCCTTCCATCCCCCTTCTCCCCCCAGATCTGCAGTCCCCACCCGTCCGCCCCTCTGTTTCCTGGGCCTCTCTTTGTTGAGTAGCCTGATCTTTTTCAAGCCTTTGTTGGCAGGGGCACAGGTCCGCAGTTTAGACACCTACGTGTGACGTTTCACTGGCATTCACATGCTGCGTGGACTCAGCCATGTTGCTGAAACCTTCCTGTGCCTCAGTTTCCTCATCGGTCCAGTAGGGGAGAGTATTGGTGGGTACCTAATGGCATGGTGAGGGTGAAGTGTCAATGCCCATGGAGCACTGGGCTCCAGTAAGTGTTCTGAGTCAGCCGCCACGGCAGGTTGTCCTGCCCCAGGCCCAGTCCATGTGGGACGCTTGGCTCCTGAGGGCTGACCCCAGTGCTGCCTCCCCAGTGTCTGTGACTGGCCATGTCATGATAGCCAAGGAGGCCAGCTGCTCCTGGATGTGGGACGATGGGAGCCAGCTCTGGAGCCTGGGCACGGACACTTCCTCCTGAGGCTGTCAGGCAGAAGCACTGTATTTCCGGTGCTCCCCACCCCCTCGCCCTCCTCCCTGCTGATCTGCTGGGAGCATGGAGACTGGCCAGCAAGGAGGAGCTGCTGCCCTGCACAGATGCTGCAGGAGTGGGGGACACATCTCTGTGCTCTGGGCTCTTGGATTTCGGAGCTGTTTTGAGTCCAGCACAACCTTATCTATTCCGAATGATAAAGCAGGGTCGCCCTGTTCCAAACACTCATTTAGACGAGGGTCAGTCTCAGCTGGAACTTTCCAAGTGTCCCTGATGCCTGGCCTGTGGCCTCTGCCTGTTGGGAGCCTCCATGCTCTGCACTCCAACCCCCAGCAGCCCCCGCGCCCTGGCAGAGGAGCAGGCAATGTGGTCAGAGGGCCACCTGACTTCCCTAAATAGAGACTCTTATCATTCTCATCTCATCCCCATGACACTTGGCCATTGTCTTAGTCTAGACATCAAAATTAAAATCTCTTATCAGCTCATATACTGGGGAAGTCAGATCAGGCAGAATCTGTGCCAAAATTCCTCTGCCTCTGGCCCAGCTGCTGCTATATCCAAGAAGCAGCTCGTTGGACAGGAAAACAGGGGTTTGGATGGGGCTTGGAGGGGGAGCCAGGAAGCCCAGGCTCTAGCTCCAGCTCTGCCTCTCATAGTGCATCTCTGGGCCACAGAGTAAACAGCTCTGCATTTTCCTGCCTCAGGGCCTTTGCACAGGCTGCTGGCCAACTGATTGGCTCTCCTTACCCCCTCTTCACTTGGTTAACTCTTTCACAGCTGCCATATACAGAGTCACTGTGCTCTACACATCCTGCCTGCTCCTTCAGAGCAAAGTCAGGATCTGTTTCCTTTCTGTGACCCAATCAAGGTTGGGCAAAGGAGTGTGATGTGTGTGGATCTACCCCCAGGTGCCCACAGCTCCCTGGCACCTGGCAGGGAGAGTGGTAGTGTTCAGCTCAGGGCTCCCAGGAGCCGCACCCCCTTCCTACTGTGTGGTTGGAAATCCCAGAGAGTGTGGAGATGTGGCCCTGTGCTGCCACCTGGTGTTCACTTCCAAGATTCTCACCTGAGGAAATCGCTGTTCTCTGGGAGATGGGGACTGACTTGTTCATTCCTAACAGCAGCCCTGGGAGCCAGGAGCGGTCACTCCCTGTTTTGAGAATGAAAAGTCCACATGTGTGCATTTATTTGGCAAAAAATTCGGAGTATCTGTTACTGCCAGCACTCTAGGGAACCGATGCTTCCTCGTGAACCTTCTGCCCTTCCAGCGCTTCCATTCAGGTCTACCTGAGGATGAGCAAATGAACAGCAGATAGTGTGTGTGTGTGTGTGTATGTGTGTGTGTGTGTGTGTGTGTGTGTGTGTACAAGGTGCTGCTTTGGTGGCCCAGATGTTAACTGGCTTGGCCTCGACCACGGAGATACAGCCAGCCTTGGGCCCAGTGATAATGATCCCAGTTGGCAACTAAGGAAGCCGAACTCTGGGCCAAGGGCTGCTTTTCTAATCCACACAACATCACTGTTATCCCCATCTTGCTGAGAGGAAACCAAACCTCAGAGAGGCTGATAACTTATTCATTCAGCTGCTCAGTGGTGGAGCTGGTTTGGTGCCAGAGCCTGTCTTCTTAACCCTATAAGACAAAATCTAGAAGTTTGGACATCCAGGGCTTCAGAGATGGTGGCCCCAGGACCCCTCTCCTCCTGCTCTAGCTGGGAAGGACCAGAGGAGCCTGTCCTGGCCAGTGCCCATCTCCAAACCATCCAAGATGGCGGATCAGTGTCTCCCTGCACACAGTTTAGCACACAGTGGGCCTCCACACCTGAAAACCCTCCACACATGGTCATTACCAGCAGCCACAGCAGCCTGACCAAGTCCCAGGAGCCTGCAAGGGCGGCCCCTGGAGACACAGTCTTGGGAGGCAGAGAGGGAGAATGCACACACATAGGCACACACGCATGCACACACACATACATACCTACACACCCACATATGCATGTGTGCCCAAGTGCAGCACATGAACACAAACACACACATTACATACATTCACAGGTGCACATGCCCACACACAACACATAGATGGCCAATACGTGTGCACACCATACCTGCATACATATTTATAGGCATGCACATAGACACTCGTGTGAGCAAATATGCATTTACATACACCCAGGCCCATGCACACACATGTGCACACACACACAGACCTGCACACACAATACACCCACTGGCACATATGCACACACACATATGCACATACACTGTACACCCTACCCACACTTATGCGCACCCTAACTCTGAGCCCCTCCCGTTATTGGGGTGATAACCACGCTGCCCCAGGGCCCGGAACCTGAATTGGCTCAGCTATGGCTATAGGAGCCAGCCCTTCAAGCTCCAGTACAGTGGCTTCCGGGCTGAGCCTGGACCAGCACTGGTCCTCTGCTGCCACCTGGTGGCCACTTTCTAGATGGCGCAGGCTGGTGGTGGGGACTTTTCCCAGGTTCTAGTCCTGGCTGAGCCAAGCCCTATCCACACATGCCTTCCTGGAAAACTTGGAGCCATCCGAGCCTTGATTTGCAAAGTGTTGTGGGTTAGCATGATCTGAGTGACAGGCCGCCTCTCCCCACTGCCCCCTGGATCCTTTTCTTCTTTCTGTGCTGTTGTCCATGCTCCCCGCCAGGCCTCTGCTCCCTTCTCTGCAGCTCCATGAGCCCCGGACAGATCTGACTGTGCACCTCGAGTGTCTGGGTCCTCTCAGGCCTCTGGTACTGATGAGTGCTCACCAGAAGGGAGGAGTGGATAGATGGGGACAGGGGAGAAGGAAGGAGAAGAAGGAGGAGGAAAGAGGGAGGAGAAGAGAGGGGAGGGAGGATTAGAAGAGGGAGGAGGGAGGGAAAGAGGAAGGAAGGAGGAGGGTAGATTAGAGGGAAATGTGGGGTGGGCGCATGGTTTGCTTCAATAAGCAGAGACTATCATGCTTCAAGTACTGCAGTCCAAATGTCTTAGAGAAAGAGCAACTGAGGACCATGCTCCAGGCAAGGAGGAAGTGGACACGGGCCAGGCCAACACTGGAGCCTCACAGTGTTGAATATGGGCCTGTTTCCCAACTTGATGTGGCAGAACAGTCACAGGCAGATTTCTGGGCACACCCAGCAGAGGTCCAACTCAGCGCCTCTCAGGATGGGGCTCCGGGAATCCAGGTGATCCCTCGACTGTACAGTGGAAAGTATTCAGTGACACTTGTTATGGCAGCACCATGGAGACAGGCACAGGGACCCCTGCAACAGGGTCCAGCAGTGGGAGAGAGATTGGGCCCCAATCTGAATGCATGATGAACAAGTGGGAACTCAGAGCCAAAGAGCCAGATGGGGGCCAGTGAGTGGAAAACTACTAAGGGGGATGCATTTCTAACTTTAGGGTGCAAGGGGATTCTGGGGACAGACAGGCCACCCAGAGTGATGGGAATGGTGGAGGCTGTGGAGTCTGATCAGGTGCTAAGGGTGATCCAATATCAAGGATGGGGCTTCTGGGTACACAGACTTAGCAGAGTTCTTTGCTAAAGCTGGTGTTTTCGAGGAAATGCTCAGAGGGGCCTGGGAGAAGGTTCAGAAGCCAGACTAAAGTTTGGCCAAGCAAAGGACTTTGACTCAGGTGATACCAGGAAAGTGCACGGAGGACTGCTTCTAAGGGGACAGTTTTGAAGGATGGCACTGCAGTGCTCTGAGCCACCTTGGAGGAGCAGGTGACCAGGGCTCCAGCTCTGATGCCAGGGCGCCCCCTGGGGGTGCTGAGGCGATGATAAGTCAGGAGGAACAGGAATGTGCACGGGGAGCCACACCCTGAATAGAGGTGCCAGCATGGACAGCACTGGGATCCAGCCACCAGCCTGGGAAAACCCAGGGACAGTGGTGCCCATCTGTCCGTGTTACTTTATTTGGTTTTACAAATTTAGGCTGATGTCACAAGAGGTCCTGGGAAATAGGAGTTACAGCTTATTTTGATGTCACAGCTGCATTTGCTGGGTCCTTGGAGGTAACCTGCATAGAGCTGAGACAGAAGACCAAGGGTCCTGTTAAAAAAAACAAAACAAAAAAGCCAGGCTGCCCAGCCTTGGTCCTACACGCAGGGCAACCTGCCCACTCTCGTGGTGGGACTGTTTGTCTGTTTTGCATTTCCATAAAACCAAGACGGGTCATATTTACTTCCATGTTATATCTCTAATGTTTTAGAAAGTATATTTTGGGGTTTTATTTGACTCATGAAGACCCTGCCATTTATCCAGCATCATCCACTCCCCGGCCCCCGTTATATATTTTGAGATTTCCTTCAGTTGTGATAAGGAGTTGGTCTCTCTCTCTCTCTCTCTCTTTCTCTCTCTCTCTCTCCATATTATCTGAGGTTTTTGTATCCACGGTGTAGCCATAGATTATTGCTCTTTTGTTATGTAACCGCTCTCACATCAGCACATTTTGACCGGGTGCTTTTCATGTTGGGCAAGACTTACAGCAATACCTCCAGCTTGTCTATTTTCACTAATTTCAAGCACTGCGTCACGATTTCAACAAGCCTATGCCCTTATTTTTGTCTCATTCCTCAATAGGATGGGGCACTTCTTCAAGTTACTTAAACAAACAAACAAGCACAGAGGTGTATATTTTCCGAGCCCTTACATATCTGAGAATAACTTTCTTTTGCTTTCTCATCTCAATGCCAAGCTGGCTAGATCCAGAATTTTTGCTTCACAACATAGTCAGGCCTTTTAAGTGCTTTGGCATTGGTCTCTGGTAATGGCTGTGTAGTGATGCGGCTTGGAAGAGAAAATTCTAGTCCCAGGCTGCCTCTGAGCAAATACCAGCTCTGTCACCAGCTGTGTGATGTTGGGCAGCTTCCTTAACTTCTCTGAATCTCAGTTCGATTTATTAACAGGGTGACAATAACAGCACCTGCCTCGTAGGACAGCAGGGAGGTTGAATGAGCTCATTTATGTAAGTAAGGACTTCCCTCATGCCTGGGCCATGGTGAGAACTGTATTGCCCACAGTCAGGGCATTCGGGGTGCACAGACTTCCTGTCTATCTCTCCTCCCTGTCCCTGGTATATAGCACCCTTTCCTGCTTTGATAATTTTTGGGAATTTTTCCCATTTGAAAACTTTTCCCGATAGGGAATCCTTGTACCCCATAGACCCAGTTCTTTTTGCACATTCTATGAGTTTCTTTGCGTTGCCTCTTTCACTGTGGAATTTGTTCATTTGTTCTGGGGTCTCCTTCATGAACACCATTTTCTTCATTCATTGGTTGTCTCTTCTTTGTCCTCATTTCTCCAAAACATTCATATCACCAGTGATCCCTCTCTCCATTCTTCCTTCAGATCACCAGTTTGGTGGCCTGTGGCAGGAGTGCTGCTATTTACTGCTACTGGTGTGGACGTGGGTCCACGCTGGGCTTTGTGTTTCAACTCTTGCTTGCTGTTGCTATAGGCCGATGCCTTCTTGTGCTCCAGTGAGGATGGCTGAGATGCCTCAACTCCCAGACACCTTTCCATTTCCCTTGTACCACAATTATTTCTTTTCATTCATAGCACTGATGTTATTGTTTTTTTCTTTCTTACACATCCTCGGGTGACCATGATGCTGGACCTGCTCCCTCTGTCCTGGGTAGGTGAACTCTTCCTGCAGCCCTGCAGCAGGAGGGCAATGGGCAATTAGCTACTGGCCACCAGTCCAGTTTTCCTGCCTCCTTCTCCTGCCCTTTTAGGACCCAGCCTCTCAGCAGTGCTGCCTCATTGCCAGTGTCCTCTTTCTTCCAACTTCTATGCAGTTCTTGGAGACGTCTGGTGACTGGGTTGGTACTGGCCCTTGGTTGGGGAGCAGAGGATGGGAAAGTTGTATCTTCTCATTTTCCTCTCCCAGATAGTGCTTTGCTCTGGGAGCCTAGGAAGTCAAAACTGAATTGCATGACGCCCTTCTTAAAACAATTGACAGACTCCTCTGTGCCCTCATGCTCAAGTCTGAATCTCTTTATGTGCTCCCTGAAGTTCAACCCCATCCTGCTCTCCTCTCCAGCCTGAGTTCCCTGGGCTGCCCTTCAACTTTGTGTGGTTTCCTGAACACCTCACGTTCACCACAGACCTCTATGCCTTTGCACAAGCTGCTCCCTCAGGTTCCAGTAGCCCTTCCCTCTCCACTCCATTCCTACTTGGAAGAGACTAATGACAGGGCTCAGAGGTCTGTCCTCCCCAACCCTTCTCTGACATACCCTGGCTGGCTGGAGGGTCCCCTGATCCCATGCTATGGTCTTTCATCCATTCACTGGTGCACATTTCCTGAATCCTATGTGGTTCAAGGCCCTGGTAGCCCTTCCAACACTACACTGGGAGGCACTGGCCTTCCTTGGGGGTATCCCCAGGGTTCTGTAGTAGGCACTTAATGTGTGCTTGCAAGGCTGAAGCAAGGGGCCCTTGCTCCTCTCCAGCAACCTGCACCATGCTTCCACTAGCAAGCAGCCCCATAGCAAGGGCCACCTGAGACCCAGTCCCCCCACTGGTGCTGCTGGGAATCTGGGAGGCCGCTGGAAAGGCTGACAGCCTCCACAGGGCAGCTCCAGAATGTGCCAGCTGGCTGACAGAGGTCTTGTAGCTCTGCCTTCCCCTCCCAGACCTAGGACCATGCATCCTGTGTAGTTCCACTTTGTACAGAGCTTGTGAGGATCCAGGAAAGCATTTGAGGACAAGGGACAGGGAGAGACCTTCTCTTGGGACAAGGCAGAGGTGCACCAGGTGATGTGGCGAAACCTTGGACCTGACCGTAAAGGGCTGGTCTAGAAAGTGTAAGGGCAGAACCAATGTGATTAGGCTGGACATTTACTGAACTGTTCCTTTTTTGTTTAGCCTTAAACACACACACACACACACACAGAGCCTCATTAAGAAATCTGAAAAGACTATGCAGACTCTGTTGCCTCAAAGACAGAAGCCCCGCCTCCTCTGCTCCAGGGAACTGAATGTAAAACTAATCACCAGCTTTAGGGCCTGAAAGCCACCTCACCAGGGAGGAGGCAGGGTGCAGAGGTGGAGGTGGTGCCAGCCTTGCAGGGTAAGGTGTGCAGAAGTCAGCAGCCCCAACTGCCCGCTGCGGGATCATCACTTCAGCAGGTTAAAAAAAGCTATTCCCAAACAGGCTCCTTCTGACGGCCTCAGAGCTGATGTAAAAGCCACCAAATGTGTGTATTTATGGAGTTGTAAGTAGGTCAGATATTTCTGTCGCTAATTATTACTTGTGAAAAAAATATGTCATGAGCTTGCCGCAGGGAGAGAATATTGGAAGCAGCATTGATCTTTGGAACCTCCAGCCTGATTTACCCATGCTGGGCCAGAATGCCGAGAACTGTCAAAACATGGGGCAATGTCCCCAGGCCAGGTCCAGAGTGGGCACTTATAGAAACTCCAGAAGAAAGTAGAGAGATCAGGGTCCCAGACCCTGCTGTTCACTCCTTTCCTCTGGGCTCCAGTCTTTGTGCTGGGTTACATTCATTCTCAGCCCAAATGTTCTGATTCCACCAGCTCCTCCGTGGAAGGAGATTTTCTGGGGACCTGGGATTTCCCTTCTGCTTTAGGGATATGAGTTATTTCCAATTCTGGAAGGTAAACTCAAGGAAGCCTTTCAGAAATGAGATCAAAATTTTCTAACATTAAATATTAGGTGGGAAATTTTGCTATACCTTGAATGTGTAGATATTTGCTGAATGTTGAATATGTGTTGGACATTGTGACAGGCATGCTGGCCATGAAAATGTGCACAGGACTCTGCTCATTCCTTTAGGCCCTTTGTTATTAAGTCTCAAAAGGTGAAATGATTTGTCCTTGTTGTTAAGTTTCAGAAGATGAAATGATCTGTCCCAGGTGGCACAGATAGTAAGTAGCGGCCTGACCCTCAACCAGTTCTGTCCTGAGGTCCCTCTCTCTCTGGAGAAATCTTCAGGGCCCTAGTATCCTCTACCAGCCCCTACAGCTGTACTCCAGTAAGCAGCAAACAGGCCCCCTCCCCTCCTCCCAGACGCAAAGTCTGGATACCAGGGTTGCTCTAATTAGTTTTATTTTACAGGCTCTGAGACTTGTCAATGCTGTATGCAAAGTTATGCAGAATATGCAAATCAGGAATGCCTCTGTTTTAGCTGTAGCCAGTGGGGCACCTGGGAGTCTCTGATCTGGAAAGTTCTACCTGCGGAGCTCCCAGGTGGCACAGGCAGTGGGAAGGGTACTGGCTCCTGTCCACAGAGTCACACTGTTTGAGAATCCCCTCAAATGCTGTGTCCTGGAGCGGCAATGCAAATAAATGCCTCTTGCCATACAGAGAGCATTTCCTCAGACACCTGGGCAGGGGTGAATTGATTTCATCTGAAAAGTTTTTGGTTTTGATTTTAAAGAAAGTGGACCACAGTTTCCTCATCTTGAAAATGGGTGAGTTGGACTCAGTGAGCTCTGAGGCCCTGTGATCGCCTGAGTGTTTAGATTCTTGTCTGGCAGCTTCTGGAAAGTTCTCCCTTCTGACTTTTTCTTCAGTACTTTCTTTGGATGTTCTTTGTCCCCTGCCCCTCACCAGCATCCCTACCACTCTGAGTCTGTGCTCCCCAAGAAGCCCTTGTCCTTCTGGAGCCTGCCATGTCCTTCTCGCTCCACTGTGCTTTGCACAGGCTGTCTCCCTGCTCCCCATGCGCCTGTCCCTCCCCTCTCCAGCCTGACTTCCCTTCCTTTGAGGATTGGCTCAGCAGTAGCCTATGACTGCCCCACCCCAGGCCAGCCCAGACTCCCTGTGCACCCAGCTGGATCCCTGGCAGTTCTCCCTGGTAGGGCCTGGCCTGTTGGGGACAGAGACCTGCTGCTCCTCTCCATGTACCCAGGACTGTCACTAATCAACTGTCGCTAATAACGTTTGAAGAATTAACAGATAAAAGAATAAGCACACCTGCCCATTCTGGTTCAGAATTGTCCAAAAGTAGCCGTGTGATGCATTCCCCATCCAACTTGTGACTTTAGACTAAAAATAGATATAGGGACACCAGGCTCCTCTTGCTCCCTAATATCAATTTTAATTTTTAATAGCTTGAGAAATCAGCGAACTATACCTGTGGGAAAATGATGAGGAATCAGCCACATAAATTAATGGAAAGTATGTGTTCACATTATCTAACTGTATTAAGTGTGAATAATAATTAATTATGGATTCTACATGCGGTCTTGTCTTAGAGAATTCTTTAACCTAACGTGAAGGAATTTAAAAAGTCATTCATCATGCACCATGCTCCACCTCAGGCCATAACATAAAAAGCAAAAGCCAAAGAATTTTCCATAATTTATGAAAATCATCATCTTAGAGGAAAAAATAACTCTTCTTGGGAGCATAATAACTTGGAAAAAGGAGTCGCACCCTAGTGTGTTGTTAATGCCGTTTCAGTCCTCCGCCCCACCTTCCCCACCTTCTTGCATTCATCCATCCTTCCGTTCATTCACTGCACACCCTGGCATGTGTGGACAGGTGGCAGACACTGGGCCAGGAGCATGGACTCGGAGCCAGGCTGTGGGGATTCAAATCCGAGCTCATCTACTTTCCAGCTGTGTGGCATTATGCAAGTTGCTTAACCTCTCTAGGCCCCAGTTTCCCGATCTGTAAAATGGTGATAATAATAGTACCTATTGCGTAGGGTTCATGGGGAGGCGGTAAATAAGACAGTAAATGTCTGCTTCCAGCTGTGAGTCTGGTGTGTTGGAAGCTACTGAAGACAGACCAAGTTTCTGCCGGTGAACTGTTTGCCAACGGGTGACTATAAATAAGCAGGTACGTTTTCAGTCACATTATTCATGCTTCCTGCTGAAGGGAGGAGCGCCATAACAGGGACTGAGGGCCTCTCACACCAGGGGCAGGCGAGTCCCTTGGAGGGGTGACTTCCGGTCGGCAGCAGCTCTTGGCAGGGACAGGTTCTGGTGTGGTGCTGTGCTCTCTCCCTGGGCTGCCCTTGCCTGGTGTCTGGTTCTGAGGGGTCACCTGTCCCAGCAGCTATCGGGACTCACACAGGGCCCAGTGCTGACCTTGGCATGGGCACAGACTGGACACGGGTCATGGAGCACAGGGCTCAGGCTGAGGCTCTCGGGGGCCTGGGACCTGGGGAGTAAGGGAGGCCCCACAGCCTCACAGGGAGGACAGGCTGGTCCTTCAGTGTTTGGAACCCAGCCTGCTGCAGGGAGAGGAAAAGAGCCAGAAAGGAAAGAGATTGGGGGCACCAATCCAGTTGCCAAGGTAACACACCATGACCTGCTCCCTTCAGCTGGGCCCCACCTCCTGAGTCCCAAGCACCTCACAGTAATGCTCTCCTCGGGGCCATGGGTGGCTTCATCTGCTCATGAGGTTCAAGCCCTCATGGTCCAATCACCTTCCCAAGGCCCATCTGCTGGCAACCAAGCCTGGCGCACCTGAATCTCAGGGGGCGTTTCAAATGCAAACCCCGACCGTGCGGACACCCCCTTCAGAAGCTCAGAATGACAGGAGCTGGGCAGGCGGACAACACCAGGGATGCTAGGCCTCTGGCCTTTGGAAAGCCATTTGGGAATTAAATATTCACGTGTGACCCAGCAAGTCCTCTCCTGGGTGTCCAACTCAGAGACACCTCATAGCTACGGGACAAAAGGGACCCTCATGAACAACTGAAGCAGGGTAGCTGGGGACCAGAGACTTGAAAAGGTCTGCACGAAAATATCTAGCGGGTTCTCACCAGGGAATAGTGTGTAACTATGCCACGCCACTGCATACCCCTTGGTGCTGAGCACAACAAACCTAAAGCAAACTGAGAGCTGTGGCAGAGAACAGGTCATGTTAATTAAAAAACATAACAGCACAACATGTTTTATACAGATGCATGCATAATTAAAGACATATATCGGATATATTATCAAGGGTGCTTATAGAGGGAAGGGAGTGCTGTGGGATCAGGGAGAAAGGAGGAGAAAGTTAGAAGAGAAAATAAGACCTGTGACAAGAGTCTTGCCCGGCTCGGAGTCTGAGGAGATTAGGGGACACAAGGGCCAGGGCTCGGCACAGAGGCGCTGAGTCCCATCCCCAGCAATGGAGAGCAAAAAGGCAGCAAAACTGAAACAAAAGCAGAAGTCCTTCCTGTCCTTTTGGCTCAGCAGCAGGGGCCACTTCTCTTCCGCTTGCTTCCAGTGTCCCTGGTACTTGGTCCCCTATGTGTGGGAAGCAGTGAGCCACGGATTCAACACAGAACATCTCGGATCTGTCACCAGTCTTTCCACCAGCTGCAAACAGCAGGCCTTAGTAAAAGCCTGCTGGATGGAGTTTCTATTTCCCTCCACGTCGGAGTAGCACAACCTCACCGCACATGGACAGGGGAAGGTAAGGACACCTGAGTATCCAGACTTTAGGAGTCTGGCTTCTTTCTTCACCACCAACCTGACGGGTGACCGTAAGCAAAGGGGTTTTCTTCTCTGGGTCTCAGTTTCCCTGCAGAGCCGCTGGGCTCGGGCCAGCAGCATGTGCCAAAAGTGACTTGCTCCACTCCCAGCCTGCGCCATGCCATCTCCTCACCCGGTCCTCCGTGCTCCTATGTCACCTGCTGGTGGGTGCAGGGCTTCCATGGGCCTGGGCCCCTGCACCACCCAGGGAAGGGGGCAGCTTTGCAACCAGCACTACCTCTGTCAGATTGCTGCACGAGCAGAGCTCAGGCTCTATGTGTTCTGCCTTTGAAATGGAGGGGTAGTTTCTTACACCAAGTGCCCTCCTGACTAATCCGTTTCCTTTTGGTCTGAGGATGTCACAAGCATTCTGTAATTTGTGCAGTGTTACTCTGCTTTTCACGATCGATGTTTGAGACCTGGCTCCTTTATTCTACCACAAGGTGGCTGGACAGGCTGCAGTGGCAAGTATCCAGGCAGAGCCTCAGCGCTTGGGACCCCTGTCATCCACTCCCTACATCCACCCACCATCCTGGAACCAAAAGAAAAACAAATCTATGGTATCTACCTCAGCCTCAAAATATGTGTCCGAGGTCCCTGTGGATTTGTATGATCTCATATCCACCTTGATCCAGCTCAGCTGAGAAAAGCAGTTTGTCTAACAAGCCAACCCCAGGGCCTTTACATATGCAGCTTACTCCACCCAGAATGCTCTTCCATCTCTTCCTCCTCATCTTGGGAAGCTGGGCTTACAAATTATTTTCCACAGGAGGTCTGGACACCCTGATCACCCCTTCAGTCTCCATTCTTGCCCTGTGGATGTGTTCACCTTTCACAACATCCATCACAGTTGTAACTACTAGTCCAATCTCCACCTGCCTCGCTCAACTATTGGTGTCCTGGGGACCCATGCCTGGCACAGGCCCTGGCTAGGTGATAGTGCTCATAAATGCTGACCCCATGTGTCAAGAAATGGGCAATTGACGAGTGCACGAATGAATTTGTATCCTTTGGGGAGGGGGTCATATCCCGTGCCATTCTGGGGGCACAAATGGATCTCCTGGGAGACACAATGTCTCCCGAGAAATGAGAAGGTCATCCTTCGGTCACTAGGGGTGTTGGGTCTGTGGGTTTCCAGGGCAAGTTTGAAAAGCTGGGTTCAGGGTCCACAGGGAGATTCCACCTGAGCCCCTGCGGGGCCACTGAATTCTGGATTTGATCTGAACCTGGGACTTAATAAGACACAAAAGTTATGCTCATAGTGTGCAGTGCTCGAGGGTCAGGCAGGGATTCCACACTGGGCACCGGCTCAGCTGAGCCAGGCGTCTCCATGGCAATTGTTTCTCCACACGTCCCTGAAGCAGCCATTTGTGTCTGCTGATTTGCACACATGGATAGCCTTGCAAGGTCCCACAGATGGAGAGCAGAGGGGACCAGACGACGGGAAGCCCAAGGCACAGGCTTCTAGCTCTCTCTCTCACTCTCCAACTCATTTAAATAACAAGCAGAATTGCTTCCTGCTGCTCATCCCGTTAACCAGAGGTCTCTTCCCTTAGCCCAGGTGCTGAGACTGGTGCGCCCCAAACCCCAGCCCCCCTCAGGAAGGCCTGGGCTTTAGGGCAGCTTCAGCCAGACCCACAGTGGCCCTTCAGGCCCGCCTTTCACTGATTCCATTCTTTTCCCCTCCGTGGATGAAAACTTGTCCCTTGTGTGATCTTTGCTGTCCTGTTAATGATTACGATGAACATGACCTTCCACTGTCACAGAAGTTTGAATTTGTTTTCTTCAAACATTTGCTTGGTTATCTCACTCTCTAGTCTTTGCAAATTGTCCCTTTCCAGCTATCAAAGATTTCACCTGGGTCACTGTCCTGGAAGAGTGGGAGTGAGATGAACGCAGTCCTCCTTCCTGGGGCTGGGTGCTGATCCTACCCCATGGGTGCGCAGGGTCAGAGGCTGCTGTGGCTCGGAGAGGCTGAGTTACGGGTGGGGAGACTGAGGACAGTAGAGGAGCGGAGCTGGGGTGGGCCTGCGGTGCTGCCTCCTTCTCCAGGGCTCCCCACTGCACCTCACTGCCCCCAGGCCAGGCCCCTCCTCAATCCTAGCGATTCCGAACTCTGCAAAGACCTCCCCGCCGGGCAGGGTCTCAGCCTGGAATGAGGGACAGGACATCTGGACCAGCCCAGATACCACCCACAATCTGCCAGTTGTCTCAACAGTACCCTCACGGCAGCTTCCGGGGTGGCCTCTTGCTCTGCTGCTCTTGCTTCTGTTCCCCAGCCTTCCTTTCCCTGATACCCCAGCCCCTCACTCCTTTTTTTAGCTACCCCCCCCCCTTCCTCACATACTGTGCTCTGGGTGGGCCATACCCAGTCCTTTGGAACTGAACTGGACTTTGGTACAGCTTGGACAATGGGTCTTGGAAAAAGTCTTGGATTTTTTTGTTTTTTTTTTTTGAGATAAGCTCTTGCTATGTAGTTCAGGTTGGCCTTGAACTCACTATGTATGCCAGGCTGGCCTTGAACACGGAGCAGTCCTCCTGCCTCAGCCTCCTGAGTGCTGGGATTCCAGGCATGCACAACCATGGCCAGCTTGTCTTGGGTGTTTTTAAGATGCAGCTAAGTTTGAAAACCACTGCTTCTTCCCCTGCCCTGATGTTACTGTAGACTGAGGGGATGTCTGTCTAAGGGCTGGATGTCCCAAGTGT
The DNA here is from genome assembly GCF_000247695.1 of Heterocephalus glaber. The sequence continues at coordinate 21,449,546 of NW_004624760.1, read as the reverse complement.
CCCCCTTTTGAGGCCCCTTTGTCCCTCCGACTTCAGAACCAGAAAAGCACCCAGGGGAGTCAGAAAGAGCACGTGTGCTGAGAAGGGGGGCTGGGACGAGGGGCGAGGGCAATGCGCTGTGTTTCCTCGAGCCTTTCCAGAGCCCAGCCTCACAGGGACTCGGAGAGCCCCAGAGGATCCGGTGTAGCCGTGAGAGCTCAGGCAAACCAGAGGACCCGACTGCGAGTTCTTCAGAGGTGCTCCCCACACTTTGGAATTTCCAGGGCTGCTCTGAGAAGCAGAATACAAGTTCTATAATATAAGTTTGGGAAACACTGGGTTAAAGAAAGTTCACTGATTCGTCTGTCCAACAAAAATTGAAAATTTATTATATGTCTGTGTTGTAGGGACTAGAAGCACACCAGTGAACAAAATAGACAAACGAACTAACTAACTGACTAAACCAAAAGTAAAAAAGCCTCACTTGGAGCTTATAGTCCAGAAGGAAGGTTGAAGCATTTTCACTTTTGCAGGTCTTCTCAGAGCCTATAATACATTAACGGGCATCACCGAGAGGGAGTAAAACATGCTGTGTTTCCCAGTGTTACCGGACTTCAGAAATGTTGCTGTGAGAAGCACTTTTAGAACTCAATGCTCTATAAGAAGTGGACTCTGGGAAGCACTAACGCCCTCCAACTTCCAGTGTACAGATGGGGACGGGGATGTTGAGGACATCCACAAGGTCACCAGGTGCAGCTGATGTGGAGTGAAGGTCCTTCCGCGTTCACACTCATCCCCCACCCTGCTCTGAGATGCCTCAGATCTGGAGGCCGGCCGGTGTGAACCCAGACGTAAGGCAAAGAGCTGCAAGCTCCCACGGTCCCTGTGGGCACTCAGGCTGCATCCTGCGAGACGTCACAGCTCTGACCACTGGCTCGGGCTCCATGACCTCTCCCTGAGCTCAGTCTGCTGATCTAAGAAGCTGCACCTGCCTCCTGGGAGAAGGAGCAAACGGGGACATGGGAGGAACGTGAGACCAAGGGGGAAAGTCACTTTATGAAAGTGTGGCCAACATTTGGAGCTTGCCCAGCTGTCTGCTCTCTTGGTTGCCTACTCTGGGCCTTTATTCCCCTCTTGGACACCCTTGGGTGTTCTGACGTCCTCTGGACTGTATTTGGTGCCCAGAATTGGCAAAGAGCTTGCAATGTCCAGGGATGAGTCTTTGAAGTGCAGAAGGGAGGCTGAGGCATCCGCAGTTGGTGATGTCACTGGGGAGAGCTCAGACTTGAACCTGGCTCTCACTGCCCAGGCTCTTAACCGGGAAGTGATTTGTCTTTAGGCATGAAAAGCTCTTCATTGAGGAAGCAAGGAGCCAGAACTCCCACTCTGAGGGCAGCAGAAGGTTGAGGGGATCAGATAAAGGTTTTGGGGTCAGAGAAGGTTGAAAGGGTGAGTGCTCCCTGCATGTCTCAGGCTCTGTTCTAGGCATTGCCAAACCTGGCAATGGGAGACATCACATTTTGCTGACGAGCAATCGAAGCTCAGGGAGGTGAAAGTGCTCTCCTCAAGTCAGATCGAGCAGTTAGAGTTCTTGCAAAGAGTCCATAAATCAATCACTTAAGAATACAGACTGCCTGAGCAGCCTGACAAGGGGGCTTCTGACCACTAAGAGGCCCTGGACTCCTTCCCTTTCTGGAATTTTCCACTTCTTCCCATTTGTGCTTGCTTCCGAAAAACACCAAAACCTTATAATAAAATAAAACAATTGGTCTCATCACAAATCCAGCTACTGCTATGGGCTTCTTTCTTTTCTAAATATTTCTATTTTCTTAATACTGTATCTTTGATTTCATGATTTTTCAACAACCCTCCAAGTGATCTTAACATCTTTCCTAAACTGGAAAAATAAAAAACAAAACACTCTCCTGGGGAGAAAAGGAAAATTGTGTTCTTTTGTTTACATGAACATACAGAAAATCATTATTCTCCATGTGGCCTTGGTGATTTTCCATTGTGATATCAAACAAGAAATGGATAAACTAGAGTTTGCAACCAATCTCCGGGGATTTCTTTTCTATTTGGGTGACCCCTGAGAGGCTCCTGAATATAAAGCTATTTTTGCAAGAAAAGAGGAAATGCTGAGGGATGGCCACCATTATGCAGTAGTTCACCCAGACGCTAACTTTTTCTGATGGTTGCTTATTTTTATTTTTATGTAATCTGATGTTTTGATGCAATTGTTGGTATTTTGTGTTTGACCTTCAACTAGTATAATTCATCTGGAGCATGCCAAGAGAGGCAATGCACTATTAGTGACCAAGATGCAGCCTATTTTCTTAAACTATGACCCAGCAGCGTTCACTGAGTTGATGAAGAGCAAGGTCAGCCCAAGCGAGGGGTGGCTGGCACTGCTTCCATCTTCTCTGTGATTGTAATGTACTCCCCTGCTGCTTGGCATGGGAGCTTGTTTCCTATTGCCTATGGTTTTTCATATAAAAGCCTTTACATTTGGGGAAGAACTTGAGGCAAGTCTTAAACCATGGATTCTGGGGACAAAATGTTCTGATTCAGACTGAAGAATTTGCTTTCCTATCTGAGCTATGTGAATTCTAGGTATGGTAGATGGAGCACTGGAGTGGGAGTCAGTTAACGTAATCCTCCCATATGCCCTAGGAAGAGGACTGTTATTATGCCCATTTTGCAGATGGAGGTACCACATTGAACTAATTGGCCCAGCCAGTTAGTAGTGGAGTCTTAGACTTAAGTGCAGAAGTCTGTCTACAGAGACTGGGGACTTAATGACCAAGCCTAGAGCCTCTGTAGATCGCTGAGTGAACGTGGGACGATCCCTTCCCTTAGCTGGCCCTACTTTCCTCTAAAATAAGGGGGCTTGACTCTGATTTCTAGGACCCTTTCTTGGTATCAGCTTATGTAAAATATTGTGGTCTTCTCAAAAGCCCAGCAGGCACCCAGACTTTCATAAGGTATGTAACTGTTAAGACCTCAAATGTTCCCCAAAATTCTCAGATGTTCAGAGGTGGAGCTTTTGGAAGTTGATTAGATCGTGAGGGATTCAACTTTATCCATGGATTAATCCATTGATGAGATCATAATCTGATGGGGTCATTGGGCGGTAATGGAAATTTAGGAGGTGGGGCCTAGTTGAAGGAGTGTATATGACCTTGGTGACTGTGTCTGGCTCCTGGACTCTTCCTCTAGGGTTCTCTCCCTCTTTCTCTGCTCCCTGGCTGCCATCCAGTGAGCAGCTTTTCTCTCCTCACCCTTCTGCCATGATGTTTCTGCATCCTCACAGGCCTAAAAGCGATGGAGTCAGCTGACCATGACTAAACTTCTCAAACTGTGAGCTAAAATACCAACCCCCCTTAGTTGTTTACAAGTGTGACGAACTAGACCGTCAACTTGATTGGCTTGGGAGTAGCCTAGGGGATTAGTAAAGCGCTCTTTTGGAAGTGTGATCTTGGCTACTATATCTGGTCCCTGGTCCCTTCGTCTCTGGCATTCTTTCAGTGCTCTGGTTCCTGCTGTCATGAACTAAGCAGCTTTCTTTCACCACAACCTTCCACTGTGATGATCCTGCCTTGGAGCCAACCAACCATGAACTGAACCACCTGACACTGTCAACCAAATAAATCTGGCCTCCTTTAAGTTTTGGGTGTCAGATATTTTGTACCAGCCAAAGGAAAGCTGACTAATACTTCAGGTATTTTGTCACAGTGACAAATAGCTGACCAATATGGGGGGTGGGGGTATGTGTCCAAGTTTGGTCTCTAGGGTCTGAAGAAAGATAATTTAGTATGGTGGGACAGAAGCAGCATTAAGTGACTACTCTCTGTGCTACATGTCTTACGTGTATTACATGTCTCTGTGGCACATGTCCTCATTCAATTGTCACTGTTATTTGATGAGGTAATAGGTATTATTAATGTCTCATTTTACAGATTGAGAAATTGAGGCTTAGAAAGGGGTATGGCTTGTTTAAGGTCATAAAACTAAACCAAAATTAGTCTCCAGGTTCTTTGCTCATCAGAGTGTGTTGGTAACAGATTGCTCATCTATGTCCAGGCTGATAATGAGTTATGAGGCAGGGGCCATCTCTCAGTCTTTTCTGAGTCTGTAGGAGTTCGCACAGGGCCTGGCACCAAATAGCTGGTCAATAGGAATGGATGGATGGACAGATGCACCAAACACTCCCAGAGTGCTGAGATTACAGGCATGCACTGCTGCACGCATCTATAATGATTTTTTAAATGCAAAGCAGTTTTATTTTTAAAAATAGGACCAATACTGAGATTGCCTCTTTGCTTTAATGGTTTTTGGGAAACAGAAAAGTGGTTATTTAGGGGTATCATATTAATAAGCATCGCGGTACTGAATTAAACAGCTCCTTAAACGTAAGGAAAAGAAACGGGAAAAAGAAATAGAAAAGAGAAGAAAAGTAAAAAGTTAATCCGGGAGGGCAAAATGGAAACCCTGTCGCTACCGCCAGTGCCCACAAGAGGGCGTCTCAGGGTTATCCGGAAGGGAAAAGCTAAAACCTAAGATCCTCCCTGCCCAGCGGCAGCAAATAACCAATGAGTAGGCGCTGGAATATCAGCCATGACCCCACCTGCACAGCACTTTACCATTTACACTTTCCTCTTTCTCCTCCCCAGTGTCATTGGAGGCTCACAAGGCCAGGTCTCCCAGGTTTCCATCACTCGGCTGAGAGGCAGGGTCGGTCCACACTTAACTAAGTGTGGTACCTATGCACAGGACGACAGAGGTGTAAACAGCCTGCCACAGCTGTACAGTCCCCTCACGAAGATGTGACACTCCCACGCTGCTAACAGCACTCCCTTGTCAAAACTCTGGGTCCGAAGCAACTGTATTAAAGACATTTGTCATTAGCCTTGTCAAGACCAACATGGTTTTCCAGAGCAGAGGAGGAGAACCAATGAACTCAGACCATTCCTCCTGAGAAGAGAGTCCCACGGGGCGAGGCGGCAGAGCCGGGAGCCTCTTTCTCTGCAACACTGGGGAGGTACAGAACCGAGTTAACTTGGCTGAAACCCATTTGTAACACTTTGCATGTGTTGCCTCTGAGGGTCTCAGACAGCCCTGGCTGGGAGGTGTCAAGATGGGGAAACTGAGGCTCAGAGAAGTTAAGTGCCCAAAGCCACTCAGCCCTTCAGGGACAGAATCGAAATCTCAACCTTAGAAGGGTCCAGGCTCCCTCAGCCTGTCCATCTCCTCTATGAGCAAAAGACAGTTCTGGGGGGCAATTTCCAGAGAACCAATGACAAGCAGGTAGGTCGGACTCAGGCTCTGACCTGAGAGCCCCAACTGCCCAGCCCCGAATTCTAGCAGGCTGTGAGGAGGCCCAGCTCTGGTTCAAGGGTTCTGTGAGCCACTGCAGGAAATCTCTTTTCCTCCCATTAATGCATGCCTTAGTTACATTTCTTAGTATAATTACTCTGCAGTAATTAACAAGGGAAAATAACACATCTGGGTCTATACTGCAGCTCCAAACAGATGTACAAGAAACAGAGACATTCAGAGATCCTTATGCTAATTTCACAAATACACCCTGAGCACCTACCAGCAAGGCTCCTGCTGGCTATGAAGGTGGAGTCTTCTGGAGAGGGGCAGGAATGTGAGAGAGTGAGTGCACGACCATTCTGAAGAGGTCAGTGAATGACAAGTGTTGTGAAGGCTGAGGCCTGTGGAGGTCTAGGGAGAGCATGTCAGGCTGGGGGAGGGCAAGTGCCAGGGCCCTGGGGTAGGAGGGGGTCTGTGAAGTTCGGAGCAGGCCAGTGTGGCTGAAGCAGAGCCATGTGGCGGTTAGGTGGGAGATGGCTCAGAGAAGGGTGGGCCAAGGTCTGCAGGGCTCAGGAACCCACAGGAAAACAGCAAGATGTTTCCGGAGGGGCAGCGGGAGCCTACACATTGCAAACCTGATTTCCCATAATTCCAATGGGTTTGGGGTTGCTTTTTTCTTCATGTGTTTGGAGACTTATCTGCACAGGGGAGTGCAGGAGGGAAGGGGGTTGGCTCGGGGCTGTGCCCAGGGGCACTGCCAGGGGCTCTGTGCAGGCCAGAGGAGGCACTCAGAGGGTGAACCCGTTGCAGATTCCCTTCTCTATTTAGCTTGTCTCTCTCCCCTCTTCCCCATCAGAAGTTCCTGCCCTATGTGCCTGGGAACTGAGTCACTTAGGGCAAAAGGGTGGCTCTGACTGCACCGTGCTCTCCTGCCACACAGAACCTGGTGGTGCTGAGCACAAGCACCGAGGCTTCTCTGCCAAGGGACCCCGCCACGATGGGAAGGGGAGCAGCTCTGTGGGTGGTGGGAAAACGGGGACCTCCTCAACATTAGAGGGTAATTCCTCTGTGAATCAGGAAGTGCGGTGGAGGAAATGAGGAGCCCAGGGGGAGAGGGAAGAAGGGAAAAGGGACGACTGCTTCGGAGGGGCGAGGGCCGGGGCCTCTCCCTCCTCCTGGGTCCTCGGGTCCTCCTGGGAGCAGCGGGCACCTGCTTCCGGTCCATGGGCCAGGACGGTGGCCTTCTGTTAGGTTTCTATCTCCTCCACCTGCTTCCCAATTTGAGGGGTTTCTTGTTCTGTGCCTTGAGGGTGGCCAGGCAGAGGAGAAACCCCCTGATAGGTACACGGGAGTTTCGGGCTAACTCTTGCGTTGTGGAGCCACCTACGGGGGGCGGATCACTGCCACCGTCTTGGGTTTTAGTAATTCTGTGCCTGGTCCTCTGGGTCTCCTCCCTCCTCTCCGCCCTCTTCTGCACCCTAGCTTTTCTTGGCCCCCAGGGACCCGGCTCAGCAATCTCTCCAGCCCCTGGCCTTGCAGCCGCCGAGGACTTGTGTCACTAGAGACGCTTTCAGGCTGCGCAGGGCTGAGAGGGCTCTGAGCAGAGACTGAAAACTCGGAGCACTTCCGCCGTGCACTCTCAGGAGGGAGCGCCGGGCATGGCGGGAGCACGAGGCATGGTGTGGTGAGGTCCAACAGGGCTGTGCTACCCTCGAGGCCCCAGAATCTCCTCGCTCCTCCCGAGCCCCGACAACTTCTCTCATCCAACTACACGTGTTAGACTTGGGCCCCTCTCCAACCAGTCCGTTTCCTTTTTAGAAAACTGAAGACCTATGAACAGTTACCCAGAGAAATCAATGAACAGCGATTGTCAAAACCACTTTATAAGCAAGTGTTCTGTGCTTATATGGGGAGAGGGCCCTCTTTGTAGATTAAGGGGACAAGTTCTGGAATCAACTCGCCTGGGTTTCTGTGCCAGTGCTGAGTGACCCTGGGGCAGTCGTTCATATTTCTGTGCCTCAGTCTTCTCCTGCGTGAAGTGGGGGTTGAAGGTGGTAGCATCTGTCATGGTTGGTCTGAGAATTCAGTGTGTTCATACACGGGAAAGTTGAGAGGAGGAGGATGGCCGGTACAAGAAGGGCCCACTGAGTGTGGCCTGATTTGCTGGTTTCACCACTGTCTGCGTCCAGCTCTGCAGACGCCCTGTGCAGCACCCTGGCAGTGCCAGCCCCCTGGGAGGTCCCCACTGAGGTCCTCTCCCAGGCCCTCTCCCTGCTCTTCCTTATGTTTCTCTGAAGAGGAGGCGTAGCCCGCAGACAAGCAGAGATGCCCAGCAGCGCACTGGCTCTGAGCTGTGGGCAGAGGTTAAAATGACCTGGCAGGCTGAGGCCCTGGATTCAGCAGGTGGCTTCTGTCTGGACTGCAGGGACAGGAAGTGAGCGGAATCTTGCTGCAGGGATCCCAGGATAGAGTCAGACAGACCTGGATTTAATTCTGCTTCTGTTGCTTCTGCTTGGTGTGTTGGGCAAATACCTCTCCTCTTGAGCCCAGTTTTCCTAATTATCAAAAAGAATATAACATCTATGTTGGGGTAGTGGCAAGGCTTAGAGAGTTATGTAAGCCCCTTCTTTGTAATGGCATCAGTGTTGTCCTACCTCAGGAAGCTTGCTCGAGTCTCCTACCCTCTTCTCTAACCTTGATTTTCCTCCTCCTGGTAATGAGGTGGCTGATCAGCTGATCCTAGAGTGCTGGAGCTGATGGAAACTTCTTAATTCTTAGGCTTTATTCCTCAGCACTCCCTGCCCTGTATATACCCCAGGGTCCCCAACTCAAGGCCCTGGAGCTCTGTCCCAGGGCTTTCTCTGGCTGCCTGTGGGGGTGTCCCAGGAGTTAATGACCCAGGAGCAACCTTCAAGCACCAGATGGGGGGAGCTGGTGGATAAACACCTCACCTCCCTCACTGGGGTGGGACAGCCCCAACCCCTTTTTCCCTTATGCCTCCCAGAGGTGCCCAGCAGGAGGAGCCCCATCCTCTCCTGCTGTGGAGGTCCCCTGAAATGGCCTTCCTTCCCTTAAGTCACATCTCTGCCCTTAGCAGTGCCCCTTGGGTCACCAACCACAGACACCAAGCACCACTCAGCTCTGGAGAGCGGTGTTTGCTCTCAGCGGTCCTCACAGGTGGGTCCACAAGCCTGGGTGGGAAACTAGATCTTCCTTCCCCGAAGACTGTGTCCAGAGGCCAACTGTTCTGGAGGTTCTGAGGAGCAGGGACCAGGACTGTATTGGTGTCGGTATCCGGGCCTCCAGAAACCCTTCAATGTATGTGCGCTGATTAAATGAACACGGCTGGGCATGCAGAGCACATAAATGAATGTGAAGTTGCGCATGGAGCTCCTTCCATGTAGCTGCTGCTTCTAGGCTTACGAAGGCCAGCAACACTCCAGGGAAAGAAAGGTTCAAGCCGCAAGAACAAGGAGGTCATGGCCCACAGCCAGAGCATTTAACCCAAGTCCATCTATCCAGCTCACAAAGCCTTCACATCCATGATTTTAAGTGCTATTCTTAATGACCTGATCAGGAAAGTTTTGTTGTAATTACTATTATTTTTATTTGCTCATACATCATCATGACTGTTTGTCTCATTTCCCTGTGGGATGTTGTCACTCTCCATTCCTGGGCCCCAAGTAGAAACAAGTGATCTGGCAGGGGTTCTTGGTGCCCTCAGGATTCTCCACATCTAGCACTCCAAGTAGTCGCTACCAGTTGATTAAATTTTGACAGCTGAGACCCATTTTGCTCGCCTGGTTGGCAAATTTTCTAACAACAGTGAATTCTTATTAAATTAACTGGAAACATTCAGGAGGAAGAGGTAAGCTAGGCTAAGGGTCTGGGATTCCTGACACTCATCCCTGGCAGGGCTCTGCGTGGAGACATTAGAAAGCTGCATCCTTCAGAGGTTCTCACATTACTCTAGTCTACAGAGACATTCCCAACACTATGAAACATGCATACATATGCGTGCGCGTGAGCACATCCACCCACACCCACACACACACACAAAGCAGCCCCTCTTATCCACAGGGAACACTTTCCAAGACACTCAGTGGATGCCTGAAGTCTCAGCCAGTACCAAACCCTATATATACTATGTCATTTCCTATGCATATATACCTATGATCACGTTTACTTTATAAATTAATTACACAGTAAGAGATTAACAATAACTAATAGAACAGAACAATTATAATGATCTATTATGAATGTAGTTTTCCTCTTTCTCCTTTTCAAACTATGCTATTGAACTGGGCTCAGCCTGCTTCAGAAGAATTTTGGCCGCAGGAAACTGAACCAGGGAAAGGAAAACTGCAGATAAAAGAGGACCACTTGCTACAAATAAATCCTTCCTCTGTGTCAGACTTCCCTTAAAATTTAGTTTAAAAATCACTGAGCAGTGTGGGCCATGAAATCAAGCAAGACCGAGTTTGCAGACTAGCCGGGGCCACGGTTCCCAAGTTCCCAGACCATGGGATGGGACCTCTCAGAGGCTCAGTACTGCACTGCATTCCCCACTGATAACAAAGCTACTTTTTCCTCTAACCAGGGAAACATTTTGGACTCATAAATTAGACATTTTCATTTTTGCCACTTCAAGATCCTAAATTTGCTCCTGATTTCTCACCTCCCAGACAGAAGTATTCCTCCATGATCCCAGGACCAGCTTCAAGAAGCTCGAGGGAGAGGCTTTGCTGAGCTACTACAGTGCAGAAATCCTTGGCTGAGCCCTGTGACTTCTCTGTCTCCTCATCTGAGAGCACAAAGCCTCCTGTCCCTGCCTGGCTGTCCCTGCGCATTGTGTGGGGTCAGTTACCAGCTGAGTACCTTGGGCAAATTATTTTGGTTCTCTGGCTACAGTTGTCCTCTTTACAAAAAGGAAGGAACAACACTTTGTTTGCCAACATGTTGAGTGGATTACACGCAATGTGTATGAAAACAGTCCCAAGGATGCCTGAGCAGGAACTGAATCTTCCAATCTTGTTAGTCCTCTTCCTCTCAACTCAGTGAATTGTTGTAAAACAAAAACAGATGGGAAACGCTATCTATACCAGTACTGTCAGCTAGAACTTTCTGTGATGATGAAAATGTTTCGTATCTGCTTGCTTCAAACTAGATGTCGCCAGCCATGCGTGGCTATTGAGCTCTTGAAATGTGGCTGATGTCCCAAAGTCCTGTCTTTTAAATTTTATTTCATTTAAATCAATATAAAGTTAAATAGCCCCATGTGGCTAGTGGTAACTTGGGGAGACTTAGCAGATCCAAGCCTACAGCAATGATCTTATTATGAAGAAAATCGCTTTTCTAGTCCCCACCAAAGTGAATACTTTGCCACCAAGCAGTTGCTCTTGCCTAAGTGTGCATGAGCTGAAAAGCCAGCTGAGATTTCTCGGAGTCTTAGAGAATGTCTGAGGCAAATCTGCTGTTTTCATCTAGAAAAAAATGGAGATCTAGAGAGGGTGGTGTGACTTGCCTGGTGATACAGGACCCAGGCCTCCTGATCCCCCTAGGCCTTCCTCTATCAGCAGGAAGGCCCCCTTGTGTCCCCAGACATGGTCATCTAACTGATTTGCCTTCTCCCTGGGAACAGGGCTGGAGGAGATCTGAAGAGAAATCTGCCTGCACTTGCAGGTGGACACCTCTCTAATTACTGTTAAATTTCTGCAATGCTGGTTCCTGGCACAAGAGCCAGTGTAGCAGACTAACAGTTTTTAAGTCTTTCCTATTGCCAGGAGGGTCCCACAAATTAGCCACCCCCAAAAGGGATGGGATTTCCCTGTGACCTGAGAACTTGAGAGTCCAGTTAGATAAATGATAGCCAAATTGGCCCCCAAACAGGCAAAGCTCTGAGTCACTGTGAGTTCTGTCTTCATTGCTTAGAATTGTGCAGAGGCCCTCAGGGTGAATCTGGTTGAGTAAGTCCCACAAAAGTCCCAACAAAAGCACAGGGTAGGAGATAATGAAGATTAAGGGAGAAGGCTCAGCAGAGCCCAACAGTGAAATGGATTAACTGAGATGCTATCTTATCAAAACCGAAGGCAGAAATAGCCATCTGAGGGCAGAGGCATTCACAGCGACAGTGAAGGGATTGCCCATAAAAATTGTCATGTGAATTATCTCATCTAAAAAGGTTTTAGTACTTAACCCACCACACTGCTCAGGAACTATCAGAGCACTTTCTGCTGCTTTCTGTCACGCTAGCACAAGAACACAAAGCTGATTGGGAAGAAAAACACTTCATTCCACCAGCCACCAGCCAGCTGCTGGCCTTGGGGTGCTGAGACAAGTTGGGGATGAGAACCTGGAAGCCTTATTTGGGTGGCTCTTCCTACTTGAACCTTTCAACTTCATTTAACAGTAGTTTATTGTTGTTAGGAAAGTAGCTAAGCAGGGTAGTAAAGTGGATCTCAGCTCCCATGACAACTTCAGTCGATTGGTAGTTACTTCCTGGATGCCAGATGGAGAAGGATTCTGACGACAGGAGAGGCTGAGGGAATGTGAACACCTTGATTGATTGTTCATGTCGGCCAGGGCCCAGGAGTAGAGGGTGGCATCATCCCACAGTAAAATGAGATAAGTAGTGATGATGATATAAATAATAATAATGATAATTGCCCCCAAACTAATAATAATCACATGCTAAATTAAATTCTGTAATAATTATAGTAAACCATGTAGATTTAGAGGGTTCTCTTAGCTAACCCCTGTGATCTTGTGTCCTACCACTCCCCTCCCTATAATGTTTGCTTGACCTCCAGTACATGCAAGTACCCAGTTTCCTGATATACCATGCAGCTCACTTCTCTCCAGCATCAGCTCAGGTTATTCTGCCTGTTCCCTCCACTTGAATGCCAACTCTTTAAGGATAAAGAAGTCATCTACTTTCTGCAATGAAGTATCGAGATGAATATACTCGCTCCTACAGTAGTGCCTGGCACATAGTACCTGCTCAACAAATATTTGTTGCATGCTCAAAATGGATCATAGACCTAAATGCCAGAGCTAAAGTAAAGCTTTTAGAAGAAGGCATAGGAATAATTTTTTGTGACTTTGAGTTAAATAATGGTTTCTAAAGTGTGATACCAAAAGCACAAATGACAAGGGAAAAAAATAAATAAGCTGAACTTCACTAAAATTAAAAAGTTTTGTGCTTCAAAGGAAAACATCAAGAAAGGAAAAACATAACCCATAGAATGAGAGAAAATATTTTCAAATCATATATCTGATAAAGTCAAGTATCCAGAAATACATAAAAAACTCTTACAATTCAACAGCAAAAAGAAAAGTAATTATAAAAAATGGTCAAAGGCTTTGTATTAGTTACTTTTCCATTGCTAGGACAAAATATCCAACACCTGGAACTTGGAGTTTAACTTAATTTGGCTCATGGTTTGGGGGTTTCAGTCCAAGGTAGGCTGGTTACAAGGCAAAAATGGCATGGTGGAAAAGCACAGTGGAGAAAAGCTCCTCAACCCTGGTAGCCAGGAATCAAAGAGTGAGAAGGAAGACTCTAGGGATAAGAATGCACCCTTCCAGGTCACACTCCAGTGTCTGCCTCTGAGCAGGCCCCACCTCCTAACAACACATTCAACCATGAACTCATCAATGGATTAACCCACTTATGAGTGTAGCACTCCTATGAGCTAATCACCTTCCCAAGCCCTACCTCTGAATACAGGAGACTCTGAGGGGATATTTTAGGTCTAAATCACAACAGGATTTTGAATCAAGAATTTTCTAAAGAAGATATACAAATGGCCAATAAGCACATGAAAACATCCCTAATAGTCAACAGAGAAATGCAAATCAAAACCACAAGGAGACACCACCTTGTACTCATTGGATGGCTGTAATAAAAAAGACAGTGACATGTGTTGGGTGTGGAAAAGTTGGAAATCTCATACATTGTGTATGGGAATGTTAACTGGTGTGGCCACTTTGAAAGACATTTTGATAATTCCTCAAAAAGTTAACACAGAGTTACTGTAGAACCCAGAAATTCCATGTCTTGGTACATAGTCAAGAGAGGGGAAAACATATATCCACACAAAGACTCGTAAACAAATGTATGTAATGAGATTATGCACAATAGTAAAAAAAGTAGATGGAAATAACCCAATTTCCAATCAACTGGATAAATAAAGTGGATAAATAAAATGTGATCTATCCATGTGATGAAATGTAATTTGGCAACAAAAAGGAATAAAGTGCTGATACATGCTACAAGATGGATGAACTTTGAAAACATTTCTAAATGAAAAAGCCAATCACAAAAGACTACCTAATGTATCCATTTATTTGAACTGTCCAGAATAAGCAAATCTATAGAGACAGAAAGGAGGTTAGTTGTTGGCCGAGTTGGGAAGAGCGATTGTTAATGGTTATGAGGCTCCTTTTGGGAAGATGAGAAATCTTCTAAAATTAATTGTGGTGATGGTAGCACAGCCTTGTGGATTTATCAAAATCATTGAAGAGTACACTTTAAAGGGGTTGATTGCTTAGTATGTAAATTACATTTCCACAAAGCTGCTAAAAAAGAAAAACCAATGCGAGAGCAGGAGGAGACATCTACACTCAGCAGCAGGTGGGAAGGTGAGGTTTGGGTGGTGTTGGGGCACAGGGGAGCAGGTGCTTCATGAAGCAAGGACTGAGGTTCCTAGGAGGGAGGAATACTTCCTGGGGCTGCAGGAAGGGCAACGTGGCTGGACTGAGGCACGAGAGCCAAAAATGATGCGGGAAAGGAATTGCTGAGCTAGACAAGAGAAGGAAACAGATTCTCATTCTATAGACAGAAAGTAGGACCCTGCTTTCAATGGCTGGCCCTAAACTCTTCATTTTTGTTCAAATTAGACAGTGAGCAACCTGGCCAAGAACTCAAGTTTGTAGGCTTGACTTACTTAAATGTCAGCATCCACTATGTGCCACAGGAGCTCAGATTTCAAGATTATGACATCTGTATGCTGTCCCTGGGCACAGATTTGCCATTAACATTGGCAAAGGCAGGCAAGCTAACCTCCCCAACACACATATGCACACACACACATGCACTCAGGCATGCACTCACGAACACACACATGAGCAAACAGGGAGCACACACAGACACGCACACTCTTGTCCTGATGCACACATGTACACATAGGTGGACATTCATACTCATATGTCACAATGCACACAAGCATAGGCAAACACACACATACCTTCATAACATGCACACGTGCACACCAGGACATGTACATGCACACAAGCACACACATGTGCACCCCCATCCCCACACACGTGTATATACACAGACCTCCAGCATGGAGGGCAACCTCCCTTTGGCTGCCCCTGGGAGCACTGTAGGAATGCCCAGGAACCCATAGCTTCCAGAGCAACAAGCCCACTTCTGCTCCACCAGCTTCTGCTCTGTTGTGCTTCTCTAGCTCTAACTTACATCAGCAAAATGTTGATATTGAGAGCAGAGTTGGCATTCCGCATTTTCTTCTTGGTGTCCTTACAGACCACTGGTGATTCACGTGCCAACACCCAGAGCATTATATTCCTCTGTGATGTGCTTTATCTCTTGCTTCATTTCTCTCAATCTGGCATCTCATGGATAAATTGTGGTGAGGCAAAGACTCAGGAATTGTTAAACCTCTAGTTCATTTTCTTCCCCTTCTTCAGCTCAAGACCCATCCTTCTGCTGCATGGGTTTCTAGCTCTCATGGAATTATCTTGGCCTTTGGTAAATCTGTATTACTTAATCCAGAGTATTCAAAGCTCTCCAGTTATAATCCCAGCTCTACTACTGAGACAAGTTTATGGCTTTCCTAGCCTTCCCTGTCCCCTCTGGATGATGGAGATGGTCCCCTTCATCCTGCAGGTGATGGAGAGAATTGAATGGGACCTGACACAGCCCTCACCAGTTTAGTGCCTGCAGTTCCTTAAAAAGACTGCAGATTACCTGTTCTTTCATGCCCTCTTAGCAGTGTCAGGGCAAGGCTGAGACATGTGAATGCCTTGGCAATGCTAGCAGCATGGTCGTTCTTCTAAGCAAGTCTTTAATGGTTGGGTGACATTTATGCAGAGTGGGTCAGGGAAAAGACCCTCCAGTGGAATCCCATGGCCTGTTGCACTCAGGAATTGAGCTGTGGCCTGGTTTGCATACCTGACTCTTCGTATCATGAGTGCATGCTCTTGCTGTCACTTGAGAATGTCCTTGAGGGTGTCATTCACCCTCCCCTCTCAAGTAATTTCTTGGCACATTCTCTTTAAGCTGCTGTTAGAGTTTGTCTTTAGGAAGCCTCCTGGCTGGTCTGGCATGTAATCAGGTTCTGGGCCATGAAGGAAGGAAGCAGCAATAGGGCCAGTCTCAGCAGACTCCAGGGACATTTGGGGATTGGGTAGACTTATACCTTAATGACAGGATTGTTTTACATCTGTAGTACAAACTCCTGCCTTCAAATACCTGCAGGGGCTCCCTACTGCCTGCAGACCAAGTCCTAATTCCTTGACATTCAAGGCTCCCCAGGACTGGGGGTGGTATGGCATCTCATCTCCTGCCATCTGTCTTCAGACCCTATGACCCCCAGCTGCATCTCCCCACCAGGACCACTGCAGTGGCATGCCCAGTTCTCAGAAGCTGTAGTGCTTTCCTGAGGGCTGCCTGAGACTGCTAGCATGGACAGCTGAGTGCTGACAATGGGTCCTTTACCTGTCCTACTCCAGTGACTGAAGAGAGTGGGGTACAAATACTGTTCCCTTGTCCTTTTCTGGGACAGATTTGAGGCTGTGTGCTACACTAGCTCTAGAGTTCTCAGGGGAGGTGAGACTGTAGTTATGGACAGTATTGATGGGTTTGGTAACACAACAAACTATGGGCATGCAAATCCTCGCCTCAGGTGAGCATCTGGGGAAACTCAAACCAGACACACCCTACCTGGAGCCTTCTCCTGCAGTCAACTCCACAACAGACCCTCAACCCCAGAGTCAGGGGGGACCCTATCTGAGGATTTCAGGAGTAATAGCAGCTACAACTCAGGTCAGCTGAGGCTGTACCTGCCAATGCATCTAATCCTTGCAGATGAGGTGAATGGACCCCTTGGGTAGGGACCTATTTTTAGCCATCGTAGTACAGGGGACAAAACTAAGGTATTGAGCACCTTCTAGGGTAAGTACCTTGTCTTGGGTTCTCCAGCCAGAAAGTAACAGAGTTAGATCATTAGTGAGCTGACATCTGAATTTATGTCAACAAAACCCCAGCGTGTGTTAACATTTGTACCTGGGTGGTTAACATGTACCTTTGCCCATGTGCCATGCATGGCTGGTTCCTCAGGTCACTTTGTCCTTCATGATTAGGAATCAGCACATAAAAGCCTACCCTGGTCTCCAACATGCCTTGGGACTCTCTTTAGATAACACCCCTACACCAAACTATTGCCCGTGCACACTGCCCTATTTGTTTACTTTGTGGCACTTCTCGAAGGCTGTGTTTATTTTTATCTGCTTCGTTAATTTATTTCCTTTGTGGTCTGTCTGCCCCACATGATAAGCCACAGGAGAGCAGCATCCTATTAACTGTGATTTTGCTATCCTTAGCACCTACTTCAGCCTCTGGCAAATGGGGGGTGTTCAAACATACCTGTTCATGAGTGAGGGACTGATTGTAGTAAAAGGAAATGAAGCCTTCCAGGTTGTGAGAGGGTCTTGTCCGAAACCTAGTTCATTCTCCTAGAATATGGTTCAGTGGCAGCCCAGGTCACATGGTGACTAGTGGCAGAGGGTTATTTCTGAACCAGGGTTTTATGTCCAGAATTTTCTTTTTTGAAGGTGCCCCCGGATTTCAGATTTGTTAATCTAGGGGCCATAATCTCAGATTCTCAGTTGAAAAACAACAGCTGTGCATACTAAATGAGACAAATGCACTGAAACTCTCCCATTGGGTGGGGTGAGACTAGTATAAATTTCAATAATAATGGAGATGCATTCATCAGACCTGTCAATCATTACTCCTATTCTGTGAAGACATTTCTCAGTGTCAAATGCATTTCTTTAATACATACTCTCTGGAACCCAGCTGTACAGCCACAGGCCTATGGTCTCCACAATGGCCAACCACTTGTCCCAGGCCTCAGTCTCCCTCTCTTCCCCAGGGAGGGGAATTTGGAGTGGATAGCATTGCTTTGATCATCCAGGTTTCAGAGCGCCAAGTACCAAGATGGTACACGGTGCAACATCATTTCTTTGCTCTGTGCATTTGGTGCCTGCCCAACTGTCCCTTTCTACTTACATTTCTGCTCTCTTAAAAATGCCTTCAATGGCTGCCTTTCACCTAGATGTGGTGCTGGTGAACTTACGGCACTTGTACCGGGGCGGACTATTTGTATGATTGAAAGCTCTAAAAGGTTTGCTGTCACTGGCCTAGGGGATGGAACATCTGGTCATTCCAGGGCATTTGAACTCTTGCTTGGTCTGGTGGTGGAATCCCTTCTTGCTCCCTCTGTGGTCCATTCATACTTTTATCATCTGGTCTGCCTCTGCCCTTGCTACCCCCTCGACCCTTCCCTCTCCCCACTCTGTTTGTAGCAGGTGCCTGGCAATGTGCCTGTGACACAGCCAGTACTCAAATGCAGACACTTTGTTTTTCTGCTTGGGAAGGCTGAGGAAGACTTCAGGGACCAGGTAACATTTAAGTTGTTTCTTGGTGGCAAACAGAAAATTTGCACAGGAAGACACTGTGATAACAAGAAAGGAGGAAGTTATTTTAGGTTGTGCATATAGCTGACCAGAGTGACCAGCAGTGAAGAGGGAGGGGTGTGTAGAAGTCAGGGATGGAGAATCTCAAAGCTTGGTGTGTTAGGAGTCCAGCCCATTGACACTCACCACTGGGATTTCATAGAAATGTTCACTGGCCATTGATTCCTTGCCAGGCTCTTGGCCAATGCTACGGTTTGCGTGTGTCCCCTAGATTCTTGTATTGAAACTTAATCTCCAGTGTTGGGAGGGAGGGCTCTCCTCCCATGAATGGATTAGTACATGGGTAGTTTTGGTATAAAACTAAGTTTGGTTCCCCAAATTCTTGTCCAAATTCTTGCCTTTTGTTCTGAGGTGACACAGACAGAAGGCCTAATCCAGACATGGCCCCTCCATCTTCCACTCCCCAGCCTTCAGAACTGTGATACAAACAAATCTCTGCTTATTACATGTCACCCTGTCTATGGTATTTATAGCAGCACAGAACAGACACAGAGGAATGAACTTATAACACATCTATAAACATTGAATTACAGTAAAAGTCAAAAGAACTGTGTGCTAAGAAAAAGGATGGGAAGATATATTTGTTGGAGTCCTGATGTGTGCCAAGAACTTTGCCTTCATTCCCCTTGTGTTGGGATTGTGTTCCCAGAGATTCCCGCAGCAGTATTGTACCCCATGTGCTCTTTTGCAATGTGACACCACTTTCCTGCTACGAGGTGGGTATGTCTCCTCCCTTTGAACCTGCGCTGACCTGGGCTCCTGAGACTGGGCCTTTGTAGACTGCAACCATGTTCACCTTCTGCTGTGAGGACCAGGACCTCCAGACCCCAGACAGTGTGCTGTGAGGATCCTAGGCTGCTCACATGAGAGAACCCATGGAGAGCAGATCCAGGACTCAAGTTGCATGAGCAGAACTGGTATGGACCTTCCAATCCAGCCCAGCCACCAGCCAGGAAACTAACATTAGGGGCACCTCACAGACCAGACCACCAAGGCCTGAATCCCTAAGGCACAGAATCATAAGTAAATAAAATGGTTATTGTGACAAGCCACTAAATGGTGGAGTAGTTTGCTAGGTTATAACAGAGACCAAAAACACCCTTTACTCCCCTTGCATGACTCTAAGAGGCAGGTGGTATCATCCTTTCAGATAAGGAAAGAGGATGGGAGAGGAAATGACTAGTGCAACCTTACATGGGAAGCCCATGGCAGACACTGGATTCAAAGCCAGGCCTTGGTGACCCCCACACTGTAGGGACCCTCAGTCTCAGTGATCTCAGAGAGCAGAGGAGGGGGCCTCTGGTGCTTCTGAGATTCCCTCTCAGGAGGGCAGCTGGGGGAGAGCAAGGTGGGAAGAAGAGATTCCCCTCTACCTTTTTGTGCCTTTTAAATATTAACTCTATTACCTATTCCAAAATAAGAAAGTAAAACTAACATTTTTTATTTACAAGAAAATAATTGTGATGTGTGTGTATGTTGGCTGAGAGTAGATGAATTACAGGTTGCTTCCCAGAACAGTAGTGTTGGGCTTGGCTTAGAATTCAGTGGGTTCCACCCCCAGCGGCACTTGGGAGTCACCAGCTGAGCGCTGAGACTCCCAGTGCTGGGCCCAACCCACAGGGGCTGTTTTAATGGGTTGGGGGGCATGGCCTCAGAGCTTGTAAAAAGCTCCCTGGGTGGTTCCAATGTGAAGCTAAGATTGAGTGGTACCTGCCCGTGGGGGACCAGGATTCTGCTAGGTGGAGAAGGGCTGGGGAGGGGGTGGAGTGGGCAGGGCAGAGGGAGCAGCGTGAGCAAAGGCAGGGCAGAAGTGGATGATTTGTGCAGAACACAGGAAAAAGAATGGCTCTGGGGGTGTAGATGCTTAAACTAAACAGAAGAAAACAGAACAAAATGAAATGGGGTGGCCCTGCCTTTTGTGCCCTGGTGTGAACGAACGTGGAGTCATTTCACAGCAATGCAAACTCAACCCTCACGGCCAAACTGATCAATCTCAGAAGGAATTAATTTGAGGGCTGGTAATAATTAGGTTTGGTTATGAGAAGAAACAATACACACTGCAGAATTCCTCAGTGCTCAGGAACAGCTTTGCCAGGGGCTGATCTTCATCAGGATCCTCAACCCACAGCTAGTTATTGCCTGGGCATTGTTGGCTGCTGGTGTATCTTGGGCTCCCTTAGGAAGGAGGCACAGCAGATGTGATTCCAAAGACTTTCCCCGAGCTCCTGGGGAGGGAAGGCCTCACGCTGACCTGGCATTGCACCTTCAAGCTGGGCTGCACCTTCAAACTGCCCAGGAGGCTTTGAAACAGATGTCACCCTGGATTTGGTGGGGTGGTAGGGTTGCCTGATGAATCATGGTTGTCTGGAAGCTTGAGGAAAATTAAAGCGGTGGCTCTCAGATATGGATGTGTCAGAATCACCTGGAAGGCAACTAGAGAAGTCGAAGGCCTGGGCTCAATGAAAGAGAATAGGAGCTGGGCTTCTGCCGGGTGCTCATGTTCCTCCAGGTGCTTTGAGGCGCGCGGGTGGAGAACCACTGTCTTTCAGTGCTAGATCTCAGAGTTGAGGAGTGAGACACCCGTGTCCTTTGGATCGTACACCCACAGACTCTGATTGAATTAGCCTGGGCTGCAACCCTGCCATGGAGAATCAAAATCACCCAGGTGATCCTAATGTATAGCCTTGCTGGAGAACCGCTGGATCAAGGAATCTAGGAACAGACTCCAGAACATGTGGGAATTTAATGAGGACAAAAGTGAAATTTTAAGATTGGTGAGGAAAGGGCAAAACTCCAGCAATGAGACTGGGTCAATGGGGTATGCATTTGGAAATAAATACAGTTAGATCTTTCCTCAGATCCCAAATGATAATGAATTCCAGATGGATTAAAGAGATAAATGTAAAGGATAAAATAACAAAATTTCTCGATAGAAAAATATTTTCATAATTATGGGGTGAGGAAGGCCTTTTAAAACATTACACAAATCCCAGAAATCACAAAGGAAAAGATGGACAGATTGTCTGCCCCTGAAATTTAAAACTCTGTTTGGTAAAATAGACATCAAAGATAAAAGATACATGACATGCACGGAGAAAAGACTTGCAATTTGTATAATAAGCCAAAACTGGTAAAAATAAGTTATTAAGTATGATTATAAATTAATAAGAGGACAATAACTCAATAAAAATGGGCTAGTGATATGAAGAGGTAATTCTTAGAAGAAGAAATATAGAAATATAGATTTATATGCCAACAAGTACTCAAAAAGATGTTCTACTTCATTAATAATTGAATAAACATAAATAGTAGACCTTTTAACCTATAAGTTATAACAAATTAAAAAGCTTGATATTGTATCTATGCTAGGGAAAGGGGGGGGAAATGAGAGCTCCCAAATGTTGGTAAAAGTGTAAGTAGGACTTTTGGGGAAGTCTATCTGACATTAATTATCGAATTTTTAAATATTCCCATCTTTGGCCTACTAATTTCTCTTCTGGACACTATCCTACAAAAATACTAACATATGTGCACAAGGATCATACCATGATGCTCCAGGCTGCATAGTTTTGTTTAGTTTTGCTCTGTAGTGCTGAGGTTGAGCCCAGGGCCTCACATGCTAGGCAAGTGCTTTACCACCAAGCTACACCCCAGCCCTGCCTGCATTGTTTTTAATAATGAAAAACTGGAAAAAGCCAAAATACAGTAGACCCTTGACTTATGAACTCATTTTGTTTCCAAAGGCTGATTGTAACTCAAGTTGGTCAATTGAAGGCTCAGGCTCCTATCTACACCCTTCAAAGTCTCTCTCCTGTATACAGGCAGATCTCAGTGTCCTTAGAGAGACATTGGCCCAGGATTTCTCAATTAACTCCACACAAGACAGGATGCTATGTTCCTTCCAGAACTGTGTAACAGTTAAATCTGTATCTGAGACCATCTGGAAGCACAAGCAGCTGGCATTCAGGTGGTAACTTAAAACTTGTTTGTAAATCAAATCTAAAATTTTGGTGGTAACCCAAATTGTTTGTATGTCAGGCCGGTTGTAACTCAAGGGTCCACTGGATCAAACAGTACAAGGGAATAGTTAAATAAACTGTAATGCAGCTGTCAATGGATTGCCAAGTGACCATAGTGGACAATGAGTAGATATGGAAAGATGCCCACTTATGTAAGTTAAAGAAAGCAAACTGCAAGATGCTGGGTGATAAAAAGCTAGTACTATGCATAGAGCCTTTGGGCAGTGGTGGTGGAGAATTGGTTGGTGATACTGACAGTGTCTGCCGTGACCCCCTTTGACTACACATCAGTTTGAATTTCTGGAATAACTGAGGTAATTTTCAAGGGACGCCAAGGAGAATCTTTGAAAGGATCATGCTCTGAGGCCACAATAAAGTAAGCTGGACTTGTCTTTAGGTTTTGAAATACAATAATGGTAAAAACCATAATGGGAGCCAGCATGGATGTAAGTGCTTTCTGGGCCCAACATTATTCTCGCTCCTTTACATATATTAATCTGGCCTGAGCTGGGTTCAAATCCTTCCTTTGCCACTTTCTATCTCTGTGTCCCAAGAGAGATTACTCCTTGCTCCGAGTCTCAGCTGGTAAATGAGTTGCCAAGTAAGGACACTGCTTTGAGTGAGGTGACCATGGTGAGGTGCCCACTTCAGGCACACAATTCACTGCCAATACAAAGGTCCCTCCCTTTAACCCTCCTAATATGGATTCCAAGTTTCAACTCAGCCTATTTACCAGCTTCCTTTCTTTAAAGCTCTGCTATCAACTTTTCTAAGATTTATTCATAGTTTGGTTTCAAATTTTCTATTCTTGAACTCTTAGGGCAAATCTCTGGGTCTTGAAGTCATTCGATGTCAATTTTATTACTTCCCAGTTTGAGTTGTCCAGCCCTCCATGACCTACCGAGGCCTCTGGCTGCATGTGACATTTTAAATACTAACTTTGGGGTTCTTGTCTTAAAGGGAAGAATTAAGTTCAAATTGTGGCTTTTTAGAAATACATAAAACATAAGCTAGGTTTTTAATGGAAAAGTCACCTTCGAATAAGCTCCGCCAGGCATGGTGGGGACAGGCAGTTTTAATCCCCTCTCCTTTTCAAAATCAAGAGCAAATATTGGTTTACCCTTAACCAAGATGACTGTAGGGCCCAGTTTTGATGCAATGAAATGGCAGTAGGTGGTCAAATGCAAAATGGAGCAACAGCTGAGCCTGTAAGTTGGGGCATCTTAATGTAGCTGGTTGGGCAAACAAATGCTCCCAATTTCAATTGGCCTTTTCTTGTGGGAAGGAATCCTTCGGCCACACAAGGTATCCAGAGGTGTGCTATTTCAGAAATCTTGGAAGTCTGGGAAAGCAAGGATGTTTCTCTCATATTGTAATAAGTCATATTTTTGTTGCTGTGACAAACTACCTGACATAAACAATTTAAAGGAGGAAGATTGCTTTTGCCTCACAGTTTCAGAAGTTTTAGCCTATGGGGAGCCGGCTCCATTGCTTTAGGCTTGTGGTAAGGCAGAAACATCATGGCGGAAGGGTGTAGAGGAAAAAGCTGCTCATGGCAGCCAGGAAGCAGAGTGAGGGAGTCAGAGAAGGAGCTGGGAATAAGATATACTGTCACAAAGTGCACTCCCAATAACCCACCTCTTCCAAGTGGGCCCCACCTCCTAATATTCCATTAGCCATGAACTCATCAATTGATGAATTTGATAAAGTCAGCACCCTCATGATCCAATCACCTCCTAGGCCCCACCTCTGAACATTGTTGTATTGGGGATCAAGCCCTCAATACACTGTTACTTGGTTAATCCAATCTGTTTCAGAGGATTTCCCCAAAGTAGGTTTTCTGGAGGGCACAGGTGATCTGGCTGGCTGTTTAGACACCAGCATTGACATTCTGGTTGCATAAAACTAAGTGACACTCCAGCTTAGTCACTGACCACAGACCCCAAGAGCCACCGGCTTGACTTCCAAGATGGCCTCTGTCTATGATTAGCTGTGAGAACTTGGGCAATTTTCTTTTTTACCTCCTTGTTGCCTTAGCTGCAAAAAGGGAATTGAAATAATGAGACCTTATAGCTGATGAAGATGAAATGAATTAACTTAATAAAACAGATTCAAAAGATATCTGGTAGTATTTTCATAAATAAAGTTGGGCAAGCAAAACCTCATACTAGGAACCCTTCCATGAGGTGATTCTCATTGACCATTTAACAGATAGAGTCACAGTAAGGCAAATGTCTCTACCTAGAATTTTTAATTCAGTGGTAAGTCTTTTGTTTTCTTTTCCAATAATTGTCTTTTGTTTCTTTTTTTTAAAAAATTCTTTTATTGGTACATTTTAGGTATACAATACATTTACATTTATCATTGGGTGCTTGTACCCGTACATGATGCATCTTGGTTC
>NW_004624760.1:21381248-21409206 GCF_000247695.1 Heterocephalus glaber | reverse complement strand
TTGGGAAGTTTTCTGTCATCACTTCTGCGAACAGTTTTTTTATGTTATCTGCACTCTCTCCTATTTCTTCATTGACTCCAATCAGTCTTATGTTATTCTTCTTTGCATCATTTAGTAGCTGCTGGATTGATTTCTCATGGTTCCTTACAATTTTAAAGAAATTTTTCTTTTCCTGGTCACTAATTGCAATCTTATCTTCTGTGTCTGAAATTCTGTCCTCACATTGGCTCATTCTGCTGCGTAAGCTTTCAATGGAGTTTTTAATTTCCTGGAAATCTGTGTGTATCTGTTTTATGGATTCCATTTGTTTCCTATGTTGGGATTCCACCATGTTCCTCACTTCCTCTATTTTTTTAATCTGTGTCTTCTCTAGATTTATTAATCATGTCTTGCACTACGGGCACAATCTCTGCTGTTATCTGAGAAATTATTTCTGATTTTATTTTTTCCAGATCCTCTTTTGTTGCCAGTTCGGGGTGTCCAGGTTGTTGCATATCAGAGTGTTCCATCTCGTTTCCCTTTGGGGTTGCTTTAGGTGACATGGAAGTCTGTTTTTGAGACTTGTTTACATATCTTGTCATTTTGATTGGGGAGGTATTGCTGGGGTCTGTGCGGCTCACCTCCTGTGCACTGGGGAAGGGGTTGGTACTTTGGCCCAGAAGCCTCCTCCTGGGTGCTGGGAGTGGCTCAGCTCCTGTGCATGGGGTAGGGGGTGGTACTTTGGCAGAAAGGGAAGCTTTCAGAAGCTTTCAGGCTGAATGAAATTCATCACTAAGCTGCCCTGTGAGTGAATGTAACATGACCAGTCAGAATTCTTCAAGCCACACCTAGGAATTTGTCAAGTCAGGAATTCTACTACTGCTAATGTCTCCTGAGGAAATAATTGTGAGTGTATGCAAATATTCAGCAACAGGAATATACATTGCAGTTTTTAGTTTAAGTGCTACCAAAGCAAGCATGACATTGCAGTTTAAAATGATAACAAAATAACTGAAAGCAACATAAATGCCTAATAAGATGTAATTGTTAAATATGGGATATTCACAGAACAGAATAAATCCTCACACCATTAAAATTGACATTGACAGTGCAGATCCAGTCTTAATATGAAAAGATGTTCTAATTTTACTATTTAGATAAATAAAGCATAGTACAAAATTATGTAGTGTGACCCATTTTGTTAAAAAAATCCTTGTGTATAAATTTGCAAGAAAAATCTAGAAAATATATTAAAACTATGAATATAATGTGCAAAATGGGACTTCTGTGATTTAGTTCTTTTTGTTTCTTTTAAAAAAATTTATTGTTCTTTTTTCTCCAAAATACCTCATTTGTCTATGAAAAACATACATAGATTAAACAAAATAATAAATAGAGTGATTTTGCAGGATGCAGACAGAACCGTACTTACAGGGAAATTCACAACTCTAAACAATGTTATCATCAAAAAGAGGAAAGCAGCCAACTCTATGTACTAGAAGAGGAACAAAAACAACCCAGAGGGAAATGGTGAGAATACTATTAATAATAAAGATTAAAGCTGAAGTAAATAAATTAGAGAACAAAAAAGCCCCCCAGTGGAATTGATAAATAAAACCAAGAGCCAGCTCTTTAAAAGGACTATAAAATATACAAACCTCTGGAAAATCCAATCAAGGGAAAAAGGAACACAGAAACAAAATGAGAAAGTGGGCCCACCACCAATAGAAAAACGATTAACATAGATAAGGTTACTGCGTGCACAGTTTCATAGTAATACATTGGAAACATCTTAACGTTTTAATTTTTTTTTTTTTGGTGCTGGGGATCGAACCCGGGTCCTTGAGCTTGTGCAGCAGGCAGCGAAACCACTGAGCTAAATCCCCAGCCCTTACATTAGAAACATCTTAATGAAAATGAGTAATTTTCAACAAATTCATCAACTACTACAGGCCTCAAAATACGCATCTCATTCATATGACAAAAATCAACCCCTGAGGGAACCCAGGTGGCATGAACTCTGCCCTGTCAAATTGTTTGGAGAGCCAGCTGTCCCTTTCTCCTGACAAAAATCAAATAAATAAATAAATAATAAATGAATAAATAAATAAATAGGAATGAAACCTTCTGCCAGTAGCTCCATCAAGCATGTCGAGATTGGCCTCAAAATATTATGAAGACATAGCAGGGCTGCTGGATGAGATGACATCATTTGACAGAAGCTGCACTTTTCTCCCGGATGCAAACCAGCTCAGATGTCCCTCGCGGGTCTCCCAGCTCATGTGTGGCCTGTTTTGCTTGGCACAGCCCATGACCCCAGAGTGTGCTTCTAGGTGACATTTGCATACCCAGGATCACCCGAGTTCTGGTGCAGTTCCAGCCTTAAAACAAAGCTTTTGCCTCCTGGATCTCTGAGGTCCCTGATATAATGGGTTCCTTAGGGGATGCAATGGGTCCTGGGCTTCATGCTAAAATGGCCATGAACTTGTACCCTGACTACCTTGTCACATTGAGGAATAAGAGTAAAAACGGAAGAATGTGGGCATTTCCTTGCACTTTCTTTGCTCTGACATTTTCTAACTTAATCCGAGTCCTCTGTAAACATTAGCAGATGTTCATAATCACAACTGTAGAGTAAGTCTCCAAATATGTCTTTTTAAATATCTATTTTCAGGAAACCACTGTAGACACCAAAACTCAAGGATGGTGATCAGATGTCATCTAAGTATGTAGACTATTACCTACCGCACTGTCCTGGTTGAGAGAGAAATAATTATTTGTCATACACCATTTTTATTTAACTAAGACTAATTTTAAAGTACAGTACCAGAAAGGAAATCAAAGGGAAACCATGAGTTAGGGACGCTATGCTTAACATTCTGCCTTAAACCTTGTCCAGTTCCAACACGTTTGGGTAAAGAATCTTGGATCTTGTTGTAGCCTCACATTTCAGCATAGCCAGAGGCACCAGCACAGAGCTGATAGAGTGTGCAGGTGCATCTCTACTGTATGGAAAAGAAGACAGAAGCTTTCAAAGAATTAATTCAAACCACCATGTGGGGAATACTTTCTACAGGTATTCTGTCAGCCTTAGATTAGTATATTAGGTCATTTTCTGTTGCTATAACAAAATACTAGAGGCGAGGTGCTTTTAAAAAGAAAAGAGTTTTATTTAGCTCACAGTTTTGGAGGCTGCACATCCAAGATCAGGTGGCCCCATATGCTCTGCTTCTGGATGGGGCCTCATTGTCAGGTGGCTTCATAATGGCAGGAGCACGTGTGGAAGACACCACACGGACAGGAATCAAGAAGGATTTGGGAGCAGCATTTATTTTTATAACAACTTGCAGTGTTGGGAAGTAACCAGGGTCCCAAGATAACTACACTAATCCCTTCTGGGGGTGGTGCCCCCAGCGACCTGACCATCTTCCATTAGGTCCAACTTCTTAAAGATTCCATCACCTCTTAACATTACCCCGCTGAGGGCCAAGCTTTCCAGCTCTTGAAACCTGGGAGGACACACTTAAACCATGGTAGTTGGGTTCTTGGGTGTGAGTGTTAGAGAGGGCAGAGATAGGACTGAAAGGGGAGGGTTTAAAGAATCAGCTCACATGCTTAGGGAGGCCGGCAAGTCCAAAAGCTGTAGGGCACACTGGCAGGCTAGGCACCCATGGATAAGTTGATGTTGCAGCTTGAACCTGAAGACAGTGTGGAAACAGAATTCCCTCTCTTCTGGAACCTCAGTTTGTTGTTTTCTGAGGCCTTCAACTGATTGGGTGAGGCCCACCACCTTCTTTTACTCAGAGTTTAACTTGGAGTTTATACAATAAGAGTTCATCTCATGTGTCAAATACTTTCACAGGAACATCCAGACTGATGTGTGATGGTTGCCTGGGTGCCATGGCCAAGCTGACACACAAAATGAAACAGCACACGGGAAACTCTGAGATTGTGAGCCAGAGCTGTGTGTACAGATGGCTTGTGGTGAGCGCTGTTGGAAATAATACCTTGGGGGACTAAGAAAAACAGGGGAGAGAGAGAAAAGTGGGGATGCACTGCAGGTACAACAGAGGCCTGAGTCTGTCTCACTGGGAGTTTGAAAGCTGCATGGCTTTTTTTTTTTTTTTGTACTAGGGATTGAACCCAGGGGATGGATTGAGCTCCATCCCCAGACCTTTTTTCAATTTTATTTTTATTTTGAGACAGGGTCTCACTAAGTTGCTAAGTTGCCTAGGGCGGGCTGGAACTTGCAGTCCTCTTGTCTCAGCCTCTCAGAATGCTGGGACTACATGTGTGCACCACCATACCTGTCTGTGGGTTGGCTCTTGTTCTAAATAAATCAAGGCAAAGAGGCTGGATCTTTATCTTCCTGCATAAGCAATCATTAGATATGGCCTGCCCTGGGGAAGGACATATGCTCAGAGAGAATCTGAGTTGAGAGCTGTATTTTCCAGAGTTCTCTAGAGAAACAGAAGCAATAGGAAATATATAGCTATGAAGGAAGAAATTTATATGGGATTTGGGTCCCCAAGAAGTCCAACCAGCTGTTAGCTGGAAACTGGATACTCAGGAAAGCTGGTGGTGGAATTTACCTGTGAACCAGGGTAGGGGAAGACATACACCCCAGCTCAGGAAGAGAGAACATTATTTCCTTCCCCTGCCCTTTGTTCTGTTTGAACCCCCAAGAGACTAGGTCATGCCCACGCACACTGGTGAGGGGGGAACTTTTTTTATTCGGGCTACTGGTTCAAATGAGAATGTTTTTCTGGAAACATCCTCACAGCACACTCAGAAATAATGTTTTTCCAATTTTCTCGGCACCCTTTGGCTCAGTAAATTTGACACATGAAATTACCCATCATAAGAGCTGGCAGTCATTAATTCTTTCTGTCTACCTCCAGCTGGAAGGAGTAGCGGGGATGTACCACAGTGCCCACTACACAAGCATCATCTCACTTTAGCCCTCACAGAACCCTGCAAAATAGGCTTAATTGCACCCATTTTACAGATGAAAAACTGGGGTCCTGATTAGTGGAGTAATTTGTTGTCGTTCACAGGGCTGGTGGGTGGCAGAGCCTAGATCCAAATCCAATTTAGATAGGTTCTAAATTAGGCAAGCTTTTCAACTGCTCAGTATCAGGGCTGGGACTTGCCTCTTGGATTTACCTATAACAGAGAGTCCCATGTGAGGGATTAATACTGTTTTCAAGGGTTGCTTTGGGGATTTCATGCTTGGCAGCTAGGTTAAAAGACACAAATAGCTGATAAGAAAGAGGAAACTTGGAGAGGGCTGAAAAGGGATTTTGCCCGCTTGTTTGACCGGTTTTGTCCCAGCCCTAATCTCCCACCTCAGAGTGGTTTTATGTCTAGGGCTCAGAATTCCATCCTGCCTCGGGCTGGGAGCCTGAGTGTAGGCTGATTATTCGAGCTCACCAAGTTTCCACTTACTTGTCTCTCAAGGGGAAGTGGTCATACATTCCAAGGGCAGCTGTGAGTGGCCCAGAAAATGCTGTGCACAGAGAAAGGTTAGGGCAGTGCCTGGTGAGTGCCTCAGGAGTGGTAACAATGCTGGTTTTCTGGATGTCCTTGCAGGCCAGGATGCAGGCACAGGCAGGTCACTGTCTCTGCCCTTCAGGAGCTTCATGTTGATTAGTTTGATTAAGTGAAGTGAGGTGACAGGAACACCTAAAGGAGAACCAGCTGTAAATAGGCTTCACGTGACCATGGTTACCTAGGGTTGGGTATCCAAGGTGCCTGATGGAGTAGGCACAAGGCTCTTCCTCTGTCCTGCTGGGGACCAGCCCCTCTCAGATGCCCAGAACTCTCCTGCTTACCACTAAGCCAATGCCCTTCACAGAGGTGACACAAAGGATTAGCTCTGGAACCGCCCTGGAAGCACAAGTCACATTGTCTTTCCTCAAGGGCCTGGCACTTCCTGGGGAGAAGCTCCACTCAAGTGTATGCACATACATACATACATGCACATTTGCACATACACACACATGTGTACCCTGGAGAAAAGTCCAGGGAGCACAGCCTTAAGCACTAATCGATGCTCAACACTTCCATTTGCCAGGCCCTGTGCTAATATTTCACAGGTACTGTTCCACTGAATTCTTCTGAGTGGCTCTATGGGGGAGAAATTATAGATTTTGCCCACTAATTAAGACTAATGAACAGGTGAGGAAATTGAGGCACAAAGAGACTAAGTAGTTTGCTTAGACTCTTATCGCTGTTTGTGGTGGAACTGGTGCTTGAACAGATAGGCAGCACTGCTGAAGCAGGCAGGGAAGTGCCTTGAGTAGGAAGCATCCTGGGGGCTGTGAGCAGAGCAGCCAGCTGGCACAGAGGCACATGTCAGATTGACAGCCTGGATAGGCATGGAGTGGGCATTCCCACCACCTTGGCACTGCTTGCTCCTCAGCCATGGAAGCAGGGATCAGCATTTCCTCCTACTTGGCTCTTTTATGCTGGCATCTGACACACTAACCCACATCACAAGCAACTGCACACTTCACTCAGTCTCCTAGGCAAGGCTCATGCCTCAGGCAGGAAGACCGGAAACCAACCATTCAGAGGCGCTGTGTCCTCAACTGACAGTCCCCAGAGCCTGGGCCCTGCTCTGGGACCCACTCTTAGGTGTCCAATCCAGGGAGGGGACCTGACTGTTCTGGATCCTGGGGCAGCTTCCAGATGAGGAAGCCCTGTGTGTGTCAGCCCTGCCTTCCACTCTGAGGTGCTCAGGGGCCCTGCCTAGGGGGAGTGGGGAGAAGCTCCTGCAGAAGGTGGCTCTTGATGGGATGGGCAAGACTGAAATGGGTAGAAGGAAGAAGAAATAAATGAAGGGAACAAAGAACAAAGTGACCAAGTGTGTTAGGGCTCTCCAGAGAGACAGACCAATAAGATGGAAGATAGATGACAGGTAGATAGATAGATAGACAGACAGACTTATTAGGGAGTTGGCTCACATGAAGCCCAAGAAGTCCCACTATGGACCATCTGCACCTGGAGACCTTGGGCTGCCAGAAGTGTGGCTCAGTCTGACCCAATAGCCTTAGAACTGGGGAAGCTGACTGGGACTCAGGCTGAGAGCCCGGAGTTCTGATGACCAAAGGCAGGAGGAGGGAAGAGTGTCTTAACTCTAGAAGACCGGAAATGCTTTTCCTCTGCCTTTTGGTTCTATCTGGCTCCTCACCCATTGGCTGGTGCCAGCCCACATTGAGGGAGGACCTTCCCCACTGGGCCCACTGACTCACAAGTCAGTCTCCTCTGGAGACACCAGTCCTCTAGGTGTTCCTTAGTCCAGTCAAAAACCAACCATCACAGCAAGGTGTCTTGTGGGCCAACAGTCACTCTTTCATTCAACAAACACTTCTTGAGTATCTACTGAGGTAAGGTGATTTAGAGGACAGAAAACACATTGGCTTGGCCCTCGGGGGTGAAATAAAGCTATTTGTATTTTGCATGACAGATGTTCCCCAGGTGTCTTCCTCTCTAGAACCAGTCTCATCATGTTCATCTTTTCCTTTTGGACTCCCTGTCCCCATGAGTAACACCACCAGAAATCCAGCTGATCTGGCTGGAAAGTATCCTTTGCTTCTCTTTCTCTCATGGCCACATCCAATCTGTCGCCCCTCCTGTCAAGCTGCCCCACTGCACAGCTCTCAACTTTCTCACCTGCTTTGATTTCTCTGCCACACCTGTGATAAGGACCAGCTGTCTCTGATCTGGACCTCTGCAGCACTTCCCAGAGGGAGCTGGACTTTCACTGTCCCTGCATCATCCCCTTATCCTTTCTCTGAACCAGGACTAGAGACAGTCATTGAAAACATCCAGGCTGGGTGTGGTAGCACATGCCTGTAATCCCTGCACTCCAGGAGGCTGAGGCAAGAGGATCACATGTTCGAGCCTAGCCTGGGCAACTTAGTGACTTAGTGATACCCTATCTCAAAATAAAAAACAATAAAGACTGGGAATGTAGCTTAGTGAAAAGGCTCTGAGTTCAATCCCGAGGAAAGAGAGAGAAAGAGGGAGAGAGGGAGGGAGAGAGAGAAAAGAAAGAAAAGGAGAAAGGAAAAGAAAGCATCCAGTTGATTGTGCGCACTTCCAGGCTTAAAATCCATGAACAGTTTCCCCACTACCCTCAAAGTGGCCCAAGTCTTGTGCTATGGGTAGAATTATGTCTCTCCACAAAATGCGTACCCTGAGTCTATAACCTTCCGAGTGGTCATATTTGGAGCTCTAGAAGGTGATGAAGGTTATATGAAATGTAAGATAGAGCTCGGTCCTGTTGGAATTGGTGTTCCTGTAGAAGGAGAGGAGACATAGAGCTCCCTCTGCCCTAGGACACAGCAGGAATGTGACCACTGACAAGCCTGGAAGAGAGCCTCGCTGAAAAGCCAGAGTTTGGAACCTTGATCTTAACCGCCAGCCTCTAGAACTGTGAGGAAGTAATTTCTACCCTTTATGCTACTCAATCTGAGGTATTCTGATTGGCAGCACTGCCTGAGCAGACCGACTACCCTGCATGATCCTCCATCTCGCTACTCTCTCTGTTTTCAGATGTCCTCACAGCTCCTCCTCCTGGAAAGCTCCAGGCTCTTGGCAGGAGATGCTGTTAGTGTTGGTGTCCCCTTCCCTCCCGTCACTCTCGCTGCAGCTGTCGCTGGACAGGGCTGTCTCCATGCTTATGGCCCAGCCCTACCACCAGCTGTCCCACCGTCCTGCTCTCTAATTCTTTGGCCCTCCCCTTTCACCCTTTGAAAAGCCAATTCTGGGACAAAAATTCTTCCATCTCCTCAAAGTGAGTTCTGGTCACTCCCAAGCATATCCAGTTTAATTTCACACCTGGTTTTTCCTCTCTCCCTGTCTTTATGTTCCCTACTCCTGAGTCCTAGTGCCTGAGTCCTAAGACCACTAGCTGCCCAAAGAAACTTCCTGCTCCTGAGTCCTTGACTCCTGCTTTGCTTGCAGGGCACCCAAACCAAGACTCTTCCCTTCTTGTCCAGATAGGAGTAAATACCCTTCTATTTTTCTGCTTTAACCTACTTTCCATTTTGAGTTATAAAAACAATCTGATTTTAAAATGGGCAAAAGACCTGAAATGATTTTTCAACATTAGTTATCAAAGAAATGGAAACCAAAACAATGACATGCTCATTTATACTCACTAGGATGGCAGTAATAATGTAACAATACAAAGAATAAATGGAAAACAACAAATATTGTTGTGTGGAGAACTTGGAAGCCTTGTATATTGCTAGCTGAAATGTAAAGTTGTACAGCCACTGTGAAAATAGTTTGACCATTTTTTAAAAAGGTAAATACAGCCAGATGCAGTGGTACAAGCCTGTCATTCCACCTACTCAGGCAGCTGAAGCTGAAGGATCACAAGTTGAGGTAGGCGTGGGCAACTTAGTGAGACCCTGTCTCAAAAAAAAGTACTAGGGATATAGCACAGTGGTAGAGAACCCCTTGGTACAATCCCAAGTCCCACATAAAAAGTTAGAGACAGAATATGATTCAATAATTCCTCTTCTAGGTATATACCTAATGGAACAGAAGAAAGTAATCAAACGAACATTTGTATATATGTCCATAGCAGTATTATTCACAATAGCCAAAAGATGATTATCTGTGTGATGAATGGAAAATCCACATATGGTTTATCCATGCAATGGAATATTATTCAATCATACAAACATGAAATTCCAATAATTCCATAATATCAGTGAACATCAAAAATATCAGTGAACATCAAAAACATCATGCTGTTAACTGAAAGAAGCCAGACACAGAATGTCACATATCGCGTAATTACATCTATATGAACTGTCCATAAGGACAGACAACAGATTGGTAATGCCCAGGGACTGGTAGGTGAGGAGACGGGGAGTGATTGCTTAGCAGCTACAGGGCTTCCCTTTGGAGTGATAAAAGTGCTTCAGAATTAAACAAAGGTGATAGTTGCACAACATTGTGAATATATTAAATGCAACTAAAATGTTGCTTTAGTTTGGATATGGTTTGAGTGTGTGATGCCTGAGGGTTCATATGTTGAAAGCATGGGCTGCAGGATGGCATTGGGAGAGGTAGTGGGGCCTTTAAGTGGTGGAGCCTAATGCAAAGTAAATTGGTCATTGGGGGAACTGCCTTTCCAAGTGATTAATGCAGTTCTCCTGCAATCCCAGCTAGTCTTTGAGACAGAATGTTGTTACAGAGAGAGGGAGAGGGAGAGGGAGAGAGAGAGAGACAGACAGACTAATCCCTCCTTGCTATCTCTGGCTTCCTGTCTTACCATGTGAACTGTCCCTCTCCCATCTGTTTCTACCTTTTTGATGTCATCTACAATGAGGTCTTCATCAGAGCCAAACAGAAGCCAACACCATGCTCTTGGACTTCCAAAAGTGTGAGCTAAATAAATCTTTGTATTTTACAAATTATCCAGCTTCAGGTATTTTGTTATAGCAACAGAAAATGGATTAATACAACTGTACACTTTTAAATGGTGAATTTAAAGTTATGTGAATTTTACCTCAATAGAAACACAAAAAGAGATCTGGTATATCAGCTAGTCATGTCTGGCTACCCCAATTTTCTCATTCTGCCTAGCATCTGGGCTTACACCCTACATGGACAGACTCCACAGCCCCACTTTTTATGCTTCCCACAGTGCAGCCACCAGGCCTTTAGCAGCGAGCCTCCATCAACTTGGCTCATCTCTGTCCTTTTCTGAAGAACAGGGAGATTGTCTCATGTTTTTAATCCTCCATTTCCCTGGGAGTGCTCATCAGAATTTGGCTAGAACTGTCGCTCTAGGTCACATTTACTTCTGCTGAAGGTGTGTGACTGTTTATGACTGTTCATATGTTTTATGTTTACTGTGTCAGCAGCACTGTTTGCATTCATACTGATAATAAAAACTCAATTTATAATAAAAACAAGCATTTTTGTTGTGGAATTGGGTTTTAAGGATCCTATAAAGGTTTTGCAGAGATTTATTTTAGCCTAGTAAATGTTTTGCCCCAGGGTGAGACTTCAGAACTTTCTAACAGTTCATTTTGAAGGATTTGGGTATTAAGAAATTTTATAGTGTCTTTAATTTAGTGGAGGAAGAATAACAAACTGAATGGCCTCCAACAACAATGGATCCCTGCATCAGCGATGTCTCGCGGTTCTAAATGGGCCACCTGATACAAAACCATGGAGGTGGCTGCGACTGGGAAACCCAAGTCAAAAGCTAGATGATTTGGGGCAAGTCTTTCATGCTCTGAGCCTCAGCTTTCTCTTTTGATCAATTTGTGGGTTGAGTTTTTACACAGTGAGAACTTTTGATCCCACAATCCCATATTTCTGAATATTCCCTGAAAGGAACAGTTTTGACAAAAGTAAAAGTTATATATTTAAAATTATTCAATGTAATGTTATCTACAACAGTAAAGGAAAGCCAACCCAGAATCGACAAAAATATTCCACAAATCAGAATTAGGTGATAGAATTATGACAGTTTATACTGGAATAATAAATTGACATTAAAACTCTAATAGTCATATATATATCCTCTCTCTCTTTCTCAATACCACCAAAACGAGGATGATGCTTATTCAAATGAAACCATGGTTACTTCTAGATGATGAGATTATGGTTGATTTTTGTTTCTTCTTTATGATTTCACGTATTTTTCAAATTTTCTATGATGAACACATATTACTTTTATAATGAGAGAAAAATAAATATTACTGAAATAGCAACTGATTTTGTAAGGAGTACATGGTGAAGAAGAAAAAGGTTAACAGTTATAATGTGAAATGAGAAGGAAATAGAACATGAAATGAATACTCAGATTGAAACTATGTAGAAATGGTAACAGACCAAATACCTGGAAATCACTTTGCTTCATTATTAATTCTACTAACTAATTCTCTAAAAAGTCCACCCCTTACCCTTAGGTGTTTTTGTGTCTATTCAATTATTGTATTCTTTTTCACTTTGCCATCTTTTGACATATTAAGCATTTTTTATTCATTTGTCTAAGGATATTTCTTAATTTTCTATTTCTAAGAGTTATTTAAACATCTGTAGCATCCCTCAATCATGGAATTGCTTTTGTTTTATCATTATGTGTATAATTATCTCTTTTAAATCTACTTTTGATTGATTTAAGGACTTAATAGGGTATTTAAAGAAAATCCTTTCTTCCAAATTTAGTATTTCTAGCATACTTTTCAGCGGTGCCCAAGACCTTAAGGACAGTTGATTGTAAAGCCTTCATTCAGATCCATAATCAAAGTTATGGATCAAGCAAGATACATATGGAGCTCTAAAAGATAAAAATACATTTCATGAAATGCTGACAGTTTGATCAGTATAAAATGCCAAAAAGATGATAAGAAAGAATAAGATACTCAAATGGATTTAACATAGGGTCAATTTTTAGGTGAATTCATCTTAGGGAACTGGCTGTAGGTAAAATGATCTATAACCTACAAAAATGGAAGGGAAATTGCAAACCCCCCACCTCCAGAAAACTGCCTTAGGGTGGTGGAATTTTGGTGCTTTTTTATGCAACATTCTTTTATTTATGTTCTCTCTCTCTCTCTCTCTCTCTCTCTCCCCTTCCCCCCAATCTGTTTGGAAAAAGGCATCTGAGTATCTGATTTCATTTTTTTTCAGCAACATGATTTAATTGAAAACACTGAAAATGAGAACTTTTGACAAAAAGATCTATCATCAATCAAGCCATTTCTTTGACGAGCAGAAAGAGATTGATTGTTAGTCATAGTCTTTGCTACTTTTTAAGGAGAGGGCATCCTGGTCCTGTGCCAGATGGGGTGATGGGTGTAGGTGATGAAAATTTTGGAAGGGCTGCAACAGGCTAAACTGCCCTGACTAAGAATGAGAATGAGGTGGAGGCTACAGGAGTCTGGGGGCTAGAGTCAGGTGCTGAGGGGACTGGAACAGAAGGGAAAGGCCCAGGGAAGTGGTTGCCCTTCCCAGTTGATTGGTACCAAAGAAGGACGACTAATGGGAACTTGTTAAGTTGTTTGCTATGGCATATAGGAAGCCCCATCTCTATTTTTCTTACCCAATCATCAACAGTATTTACTTTGCTCACAAGTCCTTTGATATAAGTGAAATTCTTAGTGATCATCTTGAAGAATTTGGGAGTCTTTCGAATTTGGAGTGGCACAAAAATGAAGTTTTCCCTAAAGGACAGACAACATCTGGAAACAACCAACTATTTGAGCATCAGCATGTGACTACTGACTACTGACTTTCCAGGCTACTGTGGAGCTGGAGAGCATGAAATAGGAATAGGGCAAGTTAAAATGCGAAAACCCTTGGTGTCTTTACTATAACTTTGTTGAGCTCCAATCTGTTTCCCAGATTGCTGCAATATTTCTATTAACTTCCAGAGTTCTAAAAACATTGACTGTAAACATTTTTGCCAGTTTTCCTGTGAGTTTTTGGAAGCTCTGGAATTTTTCTCGTATCACTCTGTCATGTGTTTTTAAATTTTGGTTTACACACTCATTTTGAGTGAGAAAGCATGCGCTCTCTCTCTGCCTGGATTCTTCTCTATCATTTATGTGGCTGTCTCCACTTAGCCCCTAGAGATCCTTAATTCAGACTCAGGTCTTACATTATTAGCACTCTTGGGCACTAGCCCAGTGATGATATTGGAGATATTGCAGATATTTTCACCAAGTCAGCAGCTTGACTGATGGCCTGGTTGCAGGGCTCTGTCCTCCCCCTTTTCTCCTAAGTGAATAGTTTCCAATGAGATCTTACTGGGAGCAGCCGGTAAACTTTTCCAGCCTCCTTTCAGGAGCAGAGGTTGCCCATCTGAACCTTTGATTTGTATCAGTGATTCTGGCCCTGTTGCCCCATTGCATGTTGGAAGATGTTACTTCCTGTTACGTCTTAGGATCCAAATTCCATTCTCTCTGTTTGCTTCACAGCGTTTCGCCCAGGAGACTCACCATTACATTTTCACTTCCTGTTTTTCATTGCCAGTCCATGGAGATTCTTTGGCCTGCCTTTTAAATTTTCCCTCTTTATATTTTATTTATTGTTGGTGTGTGTTTGGAACAAGAGGAATGATGTGGTGGGGGTAGGCAAGCGTGAATGAGCAATGTTGTCCTGACTATCCATTGGTTAAGAGCCTCCATCCTTTATAGTTTCAAACTTTTTTTTTATCCTGAGACAGTATCTCTTGACTCTCTTCCCTGATAGATGAGGAAAGTAGCCTAAAATGATTAAAAATGACAATATATCTCTATGGCATGCTAACACACTGGGAGCACTAATCCTGAGTATGTTTTTCTGACAAATAAAACTACTTCCTTTGCTTTCAAAATTTTATAAATACACTAAGCATTTATCTTGATTTGCCTTTCTAGGAAAACACAGAAATAAAGCACCAATCACCATAACAAGGAATTTTCCCTTTTCTTCTGTCAAGCATATTTTATGAGGGTGAAGAAGTGGCTCTGTAGAGGATAAAAATAATTCCCAGAAAAACCATGATTCCATCTCATTATAATACATGTATGCATGCATATGAACCTGGATAAAGAACTATAATGCCCACTTGAATAAAACTTCACTAACTAGAAGTTTAAAGAACAGGTTAGCCTGGTCCAACTTGATCAAGTTTTATTGAACTTTTACAAGGTACAACTTGTGCTCAGCATTGAGTAGATTACAGAAGTAAAGGAATACATTTCTGTTTTCTGAGGGAGAAGGGAACTAAAATAACTCGAAAATGTGCAGTGTGGTCTATGCAGGCTGGATGTCCTCCAGTGAATCTGTTCTGAGGACAGGTCTGGGACTCCTATGAGGACCAAGGGACACCTGAACATTTAAGCACACATTTTATCTACTGTTGAAGACCCAATGATAGCAAAGAATTAGTGGCTTTAAAAGAAATGCCCATTGGCTTTGTACAGAGCAACTCAATGTGCCAGAAATGAAAATAATATTAATCAAATGTGTAGGGATATAGCCCTGAAGGATGAAAACAGTCAATTATTTTAATGTTGAGATCCAGAGGGAGACAGGCATAGTTCCAGGCAAATCTCTTTCTACCTAACAAAGTCAGACCTCTTTATTTGCATGTTCTCTTCAGTTAGGGGTGAGATCCTGGAGAAGAAGGTGTGACATGCCTCCAGGGACAGATGGGTGGCACTGGAATGGGGATCAGGAGACAGGCACCCACTGGTGGCCTCTAGCCTGGACCTTCCAACACCCTGTGTAATGAAGCTAGCATTGACTTTATTCAGCACAGTCTAAGCCATTCACTTGCTTTAAATCCTTCCATGTCTTTCCATTGCCTTCCAGATAAAAGTCCAAATTCAGTAACCTCCCTAGAAGGCCCTGCATGGTGTAAACCCTGCCAGCCTCTCTTGGCTTCTCTGTCACTATGCTCCCTCCACTTGTCACAGACATACCCAACTTCATTCAGGTCTATGAATTCATGCAGCTTCTATGCTTGCATCTACACTGTGCCCTC
The DNA here is from genome assembly GCF_000247695.1 of Heterocephalus glaber. The sequence continues at coordinate 21,393,713 of NW_004624760.1, read as the reverse complement.
TACCTGGAGAAGAATTCTTGCCCTTCACTCCTCCAAGAAGTCTTTATAAATATAAAGAATAAATATAGGTTAAAACCATTCTGGCAGCATAGGAATAGAGACAAAATAACAGTGGCTTTTACAAAATAGTAATTAATTTCTTTCTCACCTAGTTGGTTTTGTGGCTCTGCTTTATAAAGTTATCTTTAAGACTGCAGATTCCTTCTGTTGTTCTACATTTGGAGAACATATCCTTTACCCCCACGATTCATGGTGCCTCTCTGTTTGTCACTGTTATGAAGGAGGCTTCCAGGAAGAATGGCAGGGAGGAGTCCTCCAACATAGAAAGTACAGATGACCAGGAAGGGAAGGTGTCCCCCTTCAAAGGCATAAACTGGAAATTGTAATATGTCACTCATCCCATTAGCCAGGACTGATTCACATCATCACACCCAGAAGAAAGGAGGGAAGTGCAGGTTTTTCCTGGGTAGCCTCTAGGATTATGAGCGAGAAGGAGAGAACTGACTCCCAGGAATGGCTGTATGTGGGTGACATCTGGGACAGCAGAGAGACCAGCCAGGATGAATGAACATGAAGAGCAAACCACTCCAACAAAAGAGGTGACATCAAAAATGGACAAGTGGTAAAGAGTGTTGAGGAAATGAGGAGTAGGAGCCAGGTTACAGCAAACTGGAAGGTGTTTCCACAGCCACACCTTTACTCAGGTACTTCCTGTTCAAAATGCCCTAATATCTCTCTCATCCCCTTCCCCCAGCCCTATTTACATTCAATTTCCTCATGGAGGCCTCTAGTGACAAATTCAGTCTTTATGAGGTATAAACAGTGTCTACCAACTGTGCCAAAATGTCACCATAATCCTTCACTGATGCCTAATAAGAAACAGATATTTTATATACACACAGGTGGCCCTTCCTATCTGTGGGTTATGCATCTGAAGATTCAACCAATCAAGGATTGAAAATCCTTTAAAAATGGATTTAAATGGATACATACTGAACATGTATAGACTATTTTTCTTTGCCATTCTCTAGGCAATACAAGAGACAAGTATTTACATAGCATTTACATTGTATTAAAGATAGTAAGTAATCTAGAGATGATTTAAAGTATATGGGAGGATGCATGTAGATTTTATGCAAATGCTAGGCAATTTACATAAAGAACGTGAAATCTGCTGATTTGAGTGTCCCTGCATATACTGAGGGATGAGTGTATCTTCCCATTCTGCCCCTGTTAGGCTTTTAGGGGCTTAGTAAAAATCATCTCTCTCACCCCACCTGAAATGAGGACCCATTGAGAAATAAAATCCAGGAAACTGGTGAATGGAGATCAATGTTAGCTTTTTAAACACTGATCAGAGAGCACAGTTTTATATTTGTGGTCAAGGGACTAGGTCGTAACTCTTTATTCATTCCACCTTCCCAGTACTTACTGTGGACGGCCCAGCAGGAGGGAGTAAGTCAGAGTAACATACTTACCTGAGATTTCTGCCTAGAACTAGGTTTGAGAAAGGAGAGGAAAAGAGGGAATATCCTCAGCTTCATGTACTTCCTCTTCTTCTTCTTCTTCTTCTTCTTCTTCTTCTTCTTCTTCTTCTTCTTCTTCTTCTTCTTCTTCTTCTTCTTCTTCTTCTTCTTCTTTTTTTTGGTGCTCAGGTCCTTGCACTTGCGCAGCAGGCAGCGAAACCACTGAACTAAATCCCCTGCCCTGCTTCATCTACTTCTAATAAATTAGCTCTACCCCCTGATAACCATGATCCTACCAGGTAATCCATTGCTCTGTTGCAGAGGAAAGGGGAAGGGATGGGGAAAGAGGATGGGTGTGCCCTGCTCTTGGTGTTCTGGCCACATGGACACACAAGGTATGAAGAACAAAGGTTGAAAATCCTGAAAATCCCTGATGGAGGGATTTGTTTTGCCCATGTTTTAGGTTAGGAAGCCAGCACTGTGAGCAGTATCAACTTGCTAGGATCACTGAGATGACACTCAGATTTTAGGTGGCAGAGAATCCCCAAACTAAACCTAACTCTAAACCCTTGCTTTTAGCCACTAGCTCTAGTAGCTTGTAAACTCTCAGAGAGAAGGATTACAAAAAAACATCTGCATTGCTCAGCGGTGGCTAGCAAAATGTCTGTTTATCAAAAGACTTGTGGACGATGGTTTAGTGTAAAGGCCCGGGTGCTTGTCCAGTAGGCTGCTTCTTTGCCCTTGTGTCACTCCCAGCCTGTGTCTTTAGGAGAACGTGCTCTTGGGGACAGGACCAGTGATATTGCCCAGGGACCTTTCCAACTCAGCTGCCTCTGGACATTCCTTCATTGGGTTTATCATCTGTGGCATTTCATTGTATTTCCTGAAATACACCCAGGAGGAGAAAAGGATGAGATGGTGAAGATATTTAACGAAGGGCAGAGTGGAACTGAGGACCATGGGTGGTCCCAGCTGCTGATTTAGTTGGTAACCCTTCAAACCACTGTCCTTAAGTATTTTCTAACATGTATTTTGGGGGTAGAGAGACTAGCTTGTTGTTAATAGAAATTGTACAGTAAAAGGAATTCGCTTATTTATCTCTTTGGTGGCAATGCTATGAAAAGTACTTGTCAAACATTTTCTACTTGTACCCTCTTCCGTATTCTTTTGTAATTTGTTAAACAATAGAACATCCTGATAGGTATATTTGAGACAAGGAAATAAGTTCCTTGTTTGCAGTAAGCAGCAGCCTAGTTCATGGAATGTAACTGTGGAATCATAGGCCATCAAGACCTGCCCAGTGAAAACAGGGCTATGCTTGGGAGGAACATTTTACTTTTAGTTTCCACTGGAGGGCGCTGGCTACCTTGGTGGAAGTGGAATCTTATTCCATTTCATCAATTTATTCTAGTGATGATTCAACTTGCCTCATGAATTTGTGTCCTGGGCAGTTGACCAGATGTCTATTCCTTCATCTGGCTTTCCCCACAGTCCCACAGGGCAGTGGTGTGAGGGCTTAGATGAGACCCCAGTCTGATTTCTACTGGTCTAAGCCTACACATTCAAAAGGTTCTTTTCACCCTTATGAAAACACCTTTTTATTTTTAGCACCAGGGTCTACCTCAGCCTCATGTGTATCTACCACATGTTCTTGTACTGTCCGTGACTTAATTTCCATAGCTGCATTCTTTGCCTTTGAGAAAATATAAATGGGGGCATCTCTCACATAGACTTTGCTTCCTCAGTTCTAACTTTTACCTTTGGATCTGCTGCTGCATGATGTCCCAAGCTTGTGGCTTCAACATAGGTTTCTCCAACATGCACAGGAATTGCTTGGGTATCTTGTGAAAATGCAAATTCTGATTCACTAGGGTTTGGCAGTGGGGCCTAAGGTCCTGCATTTCTAACAAGCCCCTGCTGACTGGTGGACCATACTTCAAAGCTCAAGGTTTGACCCATGTGTCCCATTGAAACATTTTCCCATTTTCAGATTTACATTGGGAGTATAGTGTCCTCACCCTTCCTCGCACCTCCAGGATTCAATCCATCCATATAGAGCCTTGCTCTGACTTTGTTTGCCTAAATTGCTCCCTCAGGGCCCTTCTCCCTGGCTTTGCTCCCTCTAATCTATTCCTCTTTCCCTAGTGGGATAACCTTATGTTTGTGTTTGTCTCTGCCACATCTGTCCCCTGAGATGTCTTTCACTGTCATACATGATTATTTCTTTTCATTTTCACTGATCTCTCCTTCTCATTGAAAACCTTAACTAGGTTACAAGGAATGATATGATAATAGTGACAACAGGCATAAAGTGCTTTAGTACTCACAAGAGGGTACAGGAGGAGGCTATAGGCAGGACTCCATAGTCCTAGTCCTGACTCTGCTACTTCCCAGCTGGGTGGCATTGGATTACTTATCTAACTGCTCTGTGTCTTGGTTTCTTTATTTGGAAAATGTGGCTAATGCTGCTTCTAAGGTCCTTCTGAATATTAGATGAAATAATGTATGTGAGGCACTTAGAATGGGTTTGACACATTGTAGGCACTTGATCATAGTCAGCCATGTTTCATTCCTCAGTCCTAAAGGGGATGTGAATGATTGTCCCCATGTAAAAGAGGAGGAATCTGAGGCCCAATGAGGAAAAGATTTGCACACAAGAGCCCAAGGTAGAATGGTGGCCCAGAGAGGAAACAGCTGTGACTCTAACCATGGGGCTCACTGGGCCCCCACTGGGTTTCCAAACTGGAGTTTTATGACCATCAGTTCACAGCTCTGAGTGTGACTGTTTTCCCAGCATCCTGCTGATCTTTTGTTCTCTCTTTCCTTCTAATGGAGCACTTCCTGCCAGGGTGATTCATGGATCTGGGACTGCATGGCTGCCATTAATTTTGAGGAAAGTCATAAGGCAAAACCCACATCAATCAAGCCCCCAAATTACTCATCCATCTTTGCAGGTGACATGTGGATTAACATGAACATAGAAGAATAACTATAGAATAGCTATTTAGATTTATGAAAGTCACCTAAGAGCTTACATCAAGTCCCCAAATGGAAGCTTGCCTTATTTTCTCAGCATAGTTGAACTTCAGAGATGGGAGACAGTGGTCACAACAGAAAGGCCTTAAAGCTGGAAATTCACTACTTCCTAGTCTTGTGTTCTTAAGCAAGCCGTTTAACCTCTTAGAATCTGTTTTCCTGTTTTATTCTTCATCCTTCCACAAACCAGAGTTAATTATCAACCCCATTTTATACATGTGGGAACTGAGGCACAGCCAGATTAATTAACATGACTACCAAGGAATAAAGCAAGGGTTTCAGACCCCTAGATCTGAGTCTGGAAACATGTCCTTCTTCCAGTTTATCTGTGAGTCTAAAAGCACCAGGCACTGAGTAGGAGCTTTATAAGACTTTCCTGAAAGTGAATCTTGAGGGTAAAATTCATGCTTTATTAATCCCTGATTCTTTACAGTATCATTGCCTCTAGTAGGCTCTCAATTAGTAAGAGTTGAGTTGCGTTATTCCCCCTGGAAATGGTTCTGTTTTTATTTAATGATTTGCTTAGATGCATTTTAATATGCAGACCACAATGCTCCTTGTACACTATCTCCTGGACTGTGAGGCATAGGCATTCATTATTTTATGAGACGCATATGTCATGCATAGCACAAGCCCTTTTCTTAAACCAACACAACATGCAAATAGAAATTTCATGTAAAATCACATTCAGACAGTCTCAAAGCAGAAACAGATGTCTGAAAAATATGAACGCCAGGCTTATTAAATATTTTATCATCAAATATTTCATACATTTCAAAAATGTCATCTGTGAAAACACAGAAATACTGCCTCAGGAGAACCAAAATATTTAATCACTTTCAAGAAATTCTTAAAAATAAGTCCTCACCTCAGAACTATTCCAGGCAGAGAACAAATTTCCAGGTGCTGCAAGCTATATTTATTATATTTTCATCAAAATCAGTAACCTAGTTGAAGGAGATACAGTAATCAGTAAGGTCATTATTAGGTAAGATAATGACTTCTGAATGAATTCTCTCATTAATCTCATTACAAAATGGTAATGGTACCTGACTAATCATGCCGGAGGGGAGAGCTGTGTTGAATCAGAGCAAAATTAAGGATGTAATCACAGAGTTGCTCTTGCCATTTCTTTATGAAAGCCTCACTCGGGGGCTTGGGGACTGGCTTCAAGTTCCTCTGACTGGGTGAACTATGGGCCTGAAGGTTGGGGCATTCGATGTGATGAGGGATGGAGTGAAGAGTCATGGGCAGTGACAATCAGGAAAGCTGGGCTCTTTCTGCTCTGTGTCCTACTTGCTGGGTGCCCTTGGGCAGGTCAGGCCTGCCTCTGGGCTCCAGATGTTTGCTTTGTTCCCTGCTTCCATCCTTGCCCCCTTTATAGAGTTCAGTCTCTACATGGTAATCGGCATGGCCCTGAGCACAAGGCATGTCACACCTCTCTCAGCAATGGCTGCCCACTTCACCCAGAGAAGGACCCACACATGAACGACACACCCTGTGGGATCTGCCTCCATCGTCCACCACTTGCTTTGCTTCAGGGACACCAACCTCCTTGCTGTTCTTTGAACACAACAGGCATATGCTTGCTGTTCCTTCTGCCTGAATTGACCCCACCCCTGCACCACATATCTGCATGACCCACCTTTCATCCCTTCCTAGTCTTTGCTCAAATGTCACCTTCTCAATAATACCTTCCTTGAACAGGTATTGGATGCTGCAGTCTCCCTATCAGAACTCCAGTCTACATTTTCTTTCTCCATATTCTTATTACTCATTATATGATTTATCAAATTTCTGGTCTATCTCCCCACTCATCCCTTTCTGGAATGTGAGCCCTGCACAGGCTAGGATCCTGCAGACTAGTGTATGCCTGGCACATAGCAGATGAGCAATAGCTCTGATGGATGTGGAATTTATCACATGCTTGTGGATTCCCAACCTTGCTAGACATGAAGGGAGGAACCCCAGTGAGTGAGATGGAGGCCCAGGAATGATTGAGTATACATTCAAGGATGTGGGGCCCCACTGCTGCTGGGGCTGGCTTCACTTTTCCATCTTGTTAGAAACTGGAGCTGCATGGATTCCCTTTCTTCCCATGCAAATGGGCCTGAGGACACACATGCTGGGTGGAAGTGTCTGGAGTCCAAGAAATCTACATAGCCAGGAGAGCTGGGCAATCTAAGAAATAACAGAGACCAAAGGAATGGCTTGTCCAAAGTCCCAACTGCAGTGTTTGAGTGATGGAACTCTTCCATAGCAGGCATGCAAAGACTTCAGAATTGTAGCAGATGGCAATTCAGGCCACTTAAATAGACTCATCATGACCAAAAGGAGACAGTTGCATGCTAACCTTCATTGGCCAGACCATACAGAAACAGGTCAGGGCTGCAGTCTTGCTCTTTGTTTATGCTGGTATCAAAGAGAGACTGGAACATGGTGGGCACTTGTTAAAAATGCCCACTGAATTAAGCTCTGAATTAATGCTTGCATATGTTTGTTTCTGCGTGCTCCATTTTACAGGGGGCAAAAATAAACTGTGTTCCCCTAACAAGGAGTCTGGAAACCATATAATTTAAGGGACATTGAGAAAACAAGGGAATGTTTACCATGAAGAAGACAGGATGAAAGAAGCTCAGTCTTCAGTAAGTGCAGGTCCGGCATGTGAAAGTTGGACTACCTTTATTCTATGAGGCTTTAGAGCAGAGAATACAAGTAACTGATCAAGTCCCAACACACACCTCCTCCAAGGCAATGACAAATATCACCGACTGATCAAGGACACTTTCCTGTAGACCCAGACGAAGTCTCAGAATCCTCAACACAGTGCCACAAGCTTTCCAACCCAGTTTAAGGGTGCCAGTACATGTGATAAAATCGTAGTACGTTTTCTATAACACAGAACAATTAGTAAAGCTATTGACAGTAAGGAAAGACATTTTGTTGGAAGCAAAGATGGTGTAATTTTCCCTGGGAGTGAGGAGACAGTAAGTTTCTTCTCACTAATCAAGAGGGTGCTACCCTTTCTTCCTTCCTGTGATGGTGCTGAATAGTAAGGAAAGCACTGAAGTCCTGTTGGCATATAGTAGATGGATTCCCAGAGAGTTTAGACCTGTCCTTATGGGGCACCTTAACAGCTAAAGACAGTGACTTGTGCTCAGGAATAGGAGGGACAAGGCACTTCAATACTGTGAACAGTGCCCTGCTCATCCTGTAGCCCTCATGTTTTGGGTCCCTTTTATCTCTCTGTGGGCACCTGTGGTGAGCATATACCCCAGCATCTACACCTTTGTTCCTTGTTAGGGCACATTTTATGTTCCCTTCCAGGGAGTATGAGAACTTCTTGGCTCTCCATGATAATACAAGGAACTGAACTGGGTTCTCGCTCTGTCTCTCCCTGTCTCTCTCTATTCTCTCTCTCTCTCTCTCTCTCTGTCTCTCCAATTATAACACATTAGAATGCCTTAATTTTCCATATTGGTATCCCTATAAAGTCATTTACCATTAACTTGGAAGGGATATATGGTTGTACTTAGACCAATTATCTACATTCCCTTCTACCAGCTCTCTCTTCCCAGCTTTCATCCCAGAATTTCCATTCTGAAGGAGGAGACATGACACTTGAGTCTCTCCTTGATGTATTTCTTACCCTCTCCTCTTCTTTCTTCTCCATCTATTTTGTCTCTGATGGGACCTTACCTTATTGATATCCACATCATCTTTAGAATATTACTTTATGGAAAAATTCAATAATCAGAAACCACTAGGCTCTGTTCTCAATAGTAATTATGATAGTATTTATAATCTACAAAACTTTAATTCTTCTCAACAAAGCCTACATTCAAGGCTACTATTTTGCTATTGCCTCACAATGACTTTGTAGAAAATCTGAACTGTAGGTCTCTCCCTGAAGGGATAAAGGTCATGGGCTTAATGGATGGGGAGCTGCAGGACAAGGTGCTTCATAGGGAAAGAAAAACACATGATTTTCTATCTTTGGGATAGAAGGGGAGACCCTCATGACCTACCTCCTCATGACCCCCTAGTTCCACCTCCTAAGTTTCCACCCTTCCTGATAATGCCATCAAATTTTGAATCCATCAATGGCTTAATCCACTGCTAAGGTCAAGGCCTCAGGATCCAATCATCTTCCAGAAGACTCCACCTCTGAACAATGCTGCACCAGGGACCAAGCCTTTGCCACATGTGTCTCTTTTCCATAGCAGGATTATTTGTAACTAAAAATTGTAAACCAATTGAAAGTCCAACATCCAACAAAAGGGGATTAAAAATTATAATTTTAAATGATATTACAGAAGATTGTTAATTTACGTGGTAAATTTTATAGTATAATAGCAGGTGAAGAAAGCTCAGTAAAGCTCAGTAAAGCAGCATATCCAATAGGACTGTATTTTAAAAAATGTTTATAAGTGTTTACCTATCTCTGGATGATAAAATGATGAGTGATTTATTTTATTCTTTGTTCTTTCTTGTATCTTATAAATTTACTAGTGAACATCATTAGTTTTGTGGTCAGAAATAAATGCTCTGCTAGTTTTTTGGAGGAGAAAATACAGATGCTCTCTCAATAGGGATGATGCAGGTGTTGAGGACACAGAGGATGTAGCGGCCATTTTAGCTTCTCCAGGTCTGAGAGATTCTGGTTCTGTGATTTCCCCAACTCTGGCATCTAGCCCAGTGGTATGATGAAAAGGTAGAAGTGTCCTTGCCAGGCTTGGTGGCTTCCCAGGCCCTTGGACAATGGCCAGTTATCCGACCAGCACAGAAAGTGCCTGCTCCCCACAAGCCTTCCACCATAGAAACACTCCAATTTATTAACAACCATGGTGCCAAGAGAGCTTTCTGCCTGTGCTCAAACCTTGAGTACCCTGGAGCTTCAATCTTTTATGAAACAGCTTTTCATTTTCCCCCTCTCTTCTAAGGGCTTTTACAAGCCACTGAGTGGTTCTTTGTACATCAATTTTTAATCTTGTTAAGGTTTTATTTTCCACTTGACCAATGTTCGGTTCATAAATAACACATCAAAAATTTGCTCCAATTCCTTCTGTAGGTTTTGTTTGTTTGTGTTTATTTTTAAATTGTCTCCTATTGGGGAGGAAGAAAGTGGTGAGCACATCCCTGTCGGCCCACACCCTTCCCTTGTGTACAAACTTGCCATGGCTGCTGTCACCAGCCAGAGATGACCCCTCCTTCTCAGCATGGCACCTAAGGCCCACCTGTCCCTCCTAGATCAGTTCCTCTCCTCATTTGGCCCGCACAGCTCAGAAGCCAGGAACAGCTGCTCCTCCTGAACACGCACCCCTGTCCAGTCTTCCTGCCTCGACTTACCCCATTTCCTCTATGGGAAATGCTTGGGAAAGACTTGGAGTGGTTTTGATTACTTTACCACGTTTCTGTTTAGTTCTTTCTGCATTATTAAGTTTGCCTTGTTTCTTTCTAGGTATGGCTACAGCTTAATGAATTCTGGGCTTGGGGTCAGACAGGTCCGGGTATGAATTATACACTGTGCCACTATTCAAAAATTGGTATTTACCAGACATGATTGTGGACTTTTGTAATCCCAGCTGCTCAGGAAACACAGGAAGGAGGATTGTGGGTTTGAGGGGAGTCTGGACAATTTAGCAAGACCTTGTGTTAAATTAAAAAGGTCTGAGATGTAGCTCATGGTAGAGTGTTTCCCTGTGATGGACAAACCCCCAAGTTCAATGCCCAATACTAAAACAATTGGTATTTTTTGTTCTTCAAGTAGAGAGAGCAATGCTTAACATGCCAGTGAGAATTAAATACAATTACATATGTAAAAGTGCTAAGCAAAGGGCTTATCACACAGTAGGACTACAATAATCATGAACTCTGAGTCTCAGGCAATATGTGTGTATCCACCTGCTCAGGTGTGTTTGAAACTGTTGCATACTCACCACCTAGATTGGACACTTGTTAAATTGTCCATATGTGCTTGCTCACTCTATCTATCTATCTATCTATCTATCTATTTATCTATCTATCTATCTATCTCTATTCATCTCTCCATCCACCCTCTATCTTTCTATCTAGATCTGTATAACTTACTATTTTGCTCTGTCTCTTGCTCTCTGGTTGAAGTACTTGAAAAATGTTAACAGACATAATGATTCTTCAGCTCTCAGGTATCTGTGAATAAGAACATTCTTTTATATAATCAAATGCCATTTTGTACCTAAAAACATTAGTAAATAATTCTATATCATTTTGCTAGAGTTTGTATCTGAAATGTTCCCCAAAGGCTCGTATGTAAAAATCAGTCCCCAGTATGGTGTTATGGAAGGTGATATAAACTTCAAGAGGGTGTAGCAGGAAGTTTTAGGTCATTGCAGGGCCTGCCCTTGGAGAGGATTGTGGGACCCTGATTGCTTCCTCTCTGTTTTTCACTTTGAATATATGATGAATGGCCTTGTTCCTGCCATGATGAAAACATGCAAGGGGGCCAACAGACTATGGGCTAAAACCTCAAAATCTATGAGCCAAAATAAGACTTTTCTCTTTGTAATGTGATTATCTCAAGTATTTTGCTGTAGTAATGGAAAATTGAGTAGCACAATCATCTAACATCCAATCTGTGCTACATTCTCCAGCTGTCCCTGAAATGTCTTTCATAGTTTTCACCTAAGCAAGATCCAATCAGAGTTTATATATTACTATTGATGTTAGGTTTCTTCTGTCTTTTTTAATCTGGGACATTTCTCATATAGGCCTTTATTGACTTTTGGAAATATTAGGCTATTATATTAGCCTACTATATTAGGCTAATATAATTTAACATTTTCCTCTGTTGCCTGTCTTTTCCACCAACTACTTGGCATAGACTATATTCTCCTAAAATGGCTTAGTAAGAGCTTAATTCTTTCCCTTTCATTGCCAAGTTTCAGACTAAGGAATTGGAGATATCAGTGTTGACATCCAAGTTTTTGTCTGTCTGCTAAGAATTCATTTAAAAAATGTTTATCTGTCCCTTTGTTCATCAGTTCACCTAGTTATGATATAAAGATCCAATCTTATTTTCCCATATGACTATCTAGTTGTCCTATGTCATTTATCCTAAACTCCATATGTCTGTAAGGATTTGAGATTCCTCCCTTAATGATATCAATTCTCCATGTGACATAGGTCCACTTTTGGTCTATTTATCCTGTTTCATGCATCTGTCAAATTATGTGTCAATATTATATTATTTTATTGTAGAGACTTTCTTAAAGTTTCAAACATCTGAAACAAACCAGATCCCTGGGATACTGCTCTAAGTTTTTGGCTTTTTCCTGATTGTTGCTTATTTCCATATGAACTTTAGAATCAAGTTGACTAGTTCCAGGAAAAGAGTGTTTTCTTTTTTCTTACAATTGGGCTAAATTTATTACTTTGGTGTTATGATGAGTTCTATTTTATTTTATTTTTATTTTTTAAAATTCTTTTATTGGTACATTTTAGGTATACAATACACTTACATTTATCATTGCATGTTTGTACCTGTACGTGATATACCTTGGTTCTTATTTTTTTCCCCCATTACCTGTGCACCCTTCACCCACTCCACCCTTCCCTTTTTACATAGATTTTGTTTCCATTTTTTTTTCTTTTCTCATAATGTTTCCTTTCCCTTCTTCCCTTTCCCCTTCCCCTCCCAACACCCCTACACCTTTGGACCTTTTCCTATTTCAAATTATCAATTATTCATTTTAATTATTTTAATCCTTATTTACACTTTCAGTTTCTAACACTGGAAAAACTATTCCGTATTTACACATGTGTGTCTTAATTATTTCACTTAAGAGTATGGCCTCAATATGCATCTATTTAGCTAGAAATGTCTGTAGTTTTTTGTTCTTTATGGCTGAGTAGTACTCCATTTTATAAAAAAATCACATCTTCTTTATCCAGTTTCCAGTTGATGGGCACTTGGGCTGTTTCC